>PKMM01040486.1:0-56283 GCA_002933915.1 Eutrema heterophyllum
AACAACAACAAATAATCAAATTTTGTCACTTACATTGTAGGCGGCGGTTGCGGTGGGTGGCGACTGCGGTGTGCGGCGGCAACAGGTGGTCGGCGGCAGCGGTGGTCGGCGGCTGCGGTGGGCGAGCTCCCTCGGGAAGAAAAAAAGAAGAGAGAAGAAGAAAAGAAGAAGAAAAGAAGAAGAAAAAAAGAGTGTAAGGAAGAAGAGAAAAAAAGAAGAGAGATGAGAGTAAGGAAGAAGAGAAGATCGAGAGAGAGTTGATAGAATTTAGAAGATCAGAGAAGAAAATGAGAGAAGAAGACGAATCGCGTGGATATAATTAAAGATTTCCGACGGACTCATTCCCTCGGGAATCCGTCGGAAATCAAATTTAATTAACCGCTTCGGTTTCAATTAATTTTCGTTTGGCGGTTTACTTTCGCGGGTAAAATTTTACGGTCCGTCGGAAATCCCTCGGAAATTTCCGAGGGATTTCCGACGGACGTTGATATTTTGATGTTTTATACTTAGCATTTTTTCGGGTGTAAAAGCCTTAAATATCACTGGCCGTCGGAAATCCCTCGGAAATTTCCGAGGGATTTCTGACGGGTTTAGGGTTTAGTGTTTAAATTACGAAGATTTCATAAAATTTAGCGTGAAATAACTATTATAGATACATACTAATCACAAAAACCTTTGAAAACCAAACAAAACTAGTTATTTTGGATTTCGTAACAATGGCTCGATGTACGAGTTCAAGCATTCATAAAAACACATAGAACATATAAGAACACTTACAAGTCTTATTAGGGTTTCGATTAAAAACTTCAAAATGTTTGATTCATTATAACATTTAACAAAAAATATGTATAATATGGTACTTCTACACTTAGCAGGACCTAACATGTTAAAAATCCGGCAAATTCGAGGTTTATTCCCCTAAACCGTCGGAAATCCCTTGGAAATTTCCGAGGGATTTCCGACGGATATATGCATTTTCAGTCTTAGCCGAGGGAATGTCCAGTTTTAGCAAGGGAATCGTAAACTGTCTCGGCTAAAACTGAAAATGGATAGGTCCGTCGGAAAGCCCTCGGAAATTTCCGAGGGATTTCCGACGGACCTATGCATTTTCAGTTTTAGCCGAGGGAATGTCGGGTTTTAGCCGGGGAATCGTAAACTGTCTCGGCTAAAACTGAAAATGGATAGATCCGTCGGAAATCCCTCGTAAATTTCCGAGGGATTTCCGACGGACCTAAGCAATTTCAGTTTTCGTCGATATTCCCTCGGAAATCCATCGGGATTGCCCGACCGATTTCCGAGGGAATTAAATCCGTCGGAATATTCCGAGAAATTTCCGAGGGAATATATCCGTCGGAATTCCCTCGATAAGCCCTCGGTATTCCGTCGGAAATACCCGACCGGTTGGAACCCGTCGGAAACGCCGTCGGAAATGCGTGTGTTTTCTTGTAGTGCATATTGTCATATAACCCACCAAATGTCTAAAACAAACAGAATGTTAACCTTGTTACTATACAAATGTAACAAGTCATCACTCTTCAATCCAAAACAAACAGAATGATAATCAGTTATTTTCTTAATTAAACTTAGGAGGAATATCAATATAGAGGGGAACAAAAGACTGACCTTGAGGAACTAAACCCCATCTCTTAGATTCAATAGACAAACTTGATACCAATCTGGCAGATGCTATAGCACTGTGTAGCGGAAACAGCGATACGCAGCTACTCAACTCCACTTGTAATATGTTAAAATCATTGCATTAAAATCAATCCAAAATCGTACATTCAAAAGGATTTTGGAAATATACAAGCATTCTACAAAAAAAACGCAGTTCTCTAATCCCACTGCAAGAACATTTTGTGTGGAGATTCAAGTAAATATCATCTCTTTTCTCCGGCGCATCCAATACCTAACAACAACAACAACAAGCGTCTCATCCACAGGGAAAATGTAACAAAAGGATAAACATTTGTAATCAAGTTAAAAAAAGAGAGTAGACAATATGCATTCTTCAAAAACACTTCACTCCAAATTATCAACATTACTTCACAAAGGTCTCACAAGTGTTATACTTCAATGCAGGCAGAGAGATGAAATTGTGGGAACACATTCAAGTATCGCAAGTCTCAAAACCTAAAATCTATCAACAACACGCGAATCCATCCAAGAAACACACAATCCACTCTAGTGACCCTAATTTCAACCCACAAACCCTAAGCACCGTAAGAAATCCCCCCCAAAGATCGAAAGAAACTCTCACCTTATAAGCCGACCGAAGAATCTTCCTCGGCGACTTGACGGGGCTACGGCTAACACCAGGAGCCTCATCAGAGCCAAACGGCGAGAACGAGTTCAAAGACCGTTGCGTCTCCGTCTTATGCCGGAAAATATTCCGCGACGGAGAGAACCCAGTAACAACATCCCTTTTTGGCGACGGTTCGAGACCGAAAAGCGCGAAATTAGACCCAGATCTACTGGGAAGAAACCTATCGGAGTATATCGCTTCGACGGAGAGTGATAGTGCTTGGACGATTGATCGGTTGATTCGGGTCTCGAGTGAGACCGTCGGTCGATTCATCGAAGGCAGGAAATTCAGCTGAGATGCCGTCTGATTGCCTCCAGGAGGATCTTCTTCCATGGAGGATCACACCAAAGACGAGAGTCAGAGAGAGAAAGAATCGTGTTTTGTGAGGAGGAAGAGAGGGAAAAAATACTGGCAAAAAAAAATCCGCCAAAACCTAAAAATAATTGAGGATAAAATTTCGTCAAAATCAATATTTGCTAAGTGTTTGGCACCTAGGACATAAATTATGCTCCGAAAATCATTGTTGGTTTCTGTTTACTGAAATTTTAGGCGTAGCGTTTATAAAATGCTATAATAGAGTATCCCAATCCATCGTACCCTTTTTAATAGCAGTTACATAAATCGTGCTATTGTAATGTGCTATCAATGCCCACTTTTCTTGTAGTGTAGCTAGATAACTGGACACGTTAATGCAAATTTAGCTTTCAAATAAGAAACGACAGTTTAGTCTATTAGATTGATTGAGCATAGTAATTGGAACCATGACAATGGAAAGATTATGCCTTCATATTTTGAGTTATGGAACGATTCTTACAAACCCCTAATAATCGATTATATCTAGTATGCATGAGTCTCTGAGAATTACTTATTGCCTAACGTCTTTCTTTCGTTGATTTACATCGTTTATTTTAATTGTTTGCTATACTAATTTTCCTGAAAATTAAATCTATTTCTTTGTCTTAGCTTAATTTGATTCTCATAGTTTTTGTAGCATAGTTGATCTGGTCTTAGTAAATTTGATCCCTAAATACTACGTGATTTTATGTGCACTTGCACCTAATTATGTAGGGTTAAAACTAGACCCCATCAACCCGGTATCCGGTGATCCGAAAAAATATTCTGGATCCCTTTTTAGATTGGGTTTTAAAAAATTATAGTAATAAAAATAATTTATTTTATATGTACATGAATCTTGTGTACAACGTATTTTTAACTATAGAAAGGAAACTGATCTAAAATCCCAGATAACTAGGAGACATAACATCACTTTTCCATCCTTAAAATTTATGGAAGAAGGCTCATACAGCTTTGGATAAGAAGTGCATACATATAATATCAATAATGCTTAATATTTCCTATGAGAAAATGATGTATTTCAAACGCCATTGTTCTGCTTTGCCCTGGATTCCTTGTAAAGGAGAGAATCTGAATAAGCGATATTCACATGTCTTTGGCCTTTACTATAATGCCTACACTTTTTTCTATCCACAAACTTCTTTGCTTCTTTGTTGTTACTATCAAGCTCCCTTTTCTCAACTTCTTGGATAGACTCCAAGACCTTTACCACCTCAGACATTGTTGGCCTATACTTAGGATTTTGGCTTAGACACTTGAAGGCTAAGGTAGCAGCTGCCTGAGCCGGCTCAGTTTTGTACTGGCATTCAAGCCTCGAATCGATTATCCGCTCTAGTTTTCTTTGGTCCCTCAACATGGGCCGCGCCCATTCCACGAGGCTTTGTTCCCTCCGTGCCCGGGTATTGTCCATTGACCGTTTCCCGGTTATTAGTTCTAGCAAAACAACTCCAAAACTGTACACATCATTCATTGTCGTCAAATGACCTATCACATAAGAAAACCATTAAGACAAAACTCAAAGCATATCGGTTATATGGTAAAAAAATTATTTACTCCATACAAAAATGTTACCAGTCATGATATATTCGGGTGCAGCATAACCTTGTGTTCCCATCACTCGAGTTGTTACATGTGTATGTCCGCCTTCAGGTCCATCTTTGGCTAGACCGAAATCAGATAATTTGGCGTTATAGTTCTGCAAAATTCGTGAAATCAATCAAAATAGCAATTTAATTTCCACTGCTAACAAAATATAAGACGGATAAAAAAAACTCACGGAGTCTAACAATATGTTGGAGGTTTTGAAGTCTCTGTAGATGACAGGTTTCTCTGCTTCATGGAGAAAAGCTAAACCTTTGGCGGCTCCAAGGGCTATCTTCATCCTTATTCCCCATGCCATTGCTACACTATTTCCTGTCCCAGTTTTAACATATTATTAAAATGTTATTTAAATTCCTAAAGTTATATGTAGTTTTTAATGAAGTTAACGTGAAATCATGTATTCTTTTGTCAATATTTTTTTGGCTTGCTTGGTAGATAACCAAATGTAGAGCCAAAATTGGTGGAAAAAAACACAATTGCAAAACGGTAATTAAGTTGTGTTTTTAGTGCCTAATTAAACAAAAAACAATATATTATGTAAAACAGAGTGTTATCGAATAAAATAACATGATATTTAAAAAAAAACATGCGCGATATCCGTACTTGTTAAAAACTATGCGATAAACGAACCATCATATATACTACTCGTATTGTTTTTGTTGTCATTCAATACTTAAAATTGTGAACTCATCAAAGAGTTGTTTGATTAATCCTTAAGGTTTAAAAGAAAATCGAAACACGGTGTAGAACAGATAGAACAAGAATCGGTACCTTTTTCTTAAAACAAATTTATGTAAGACAGTGAATTGAATAACACGTTAATATATGAGGTAAATATTTTGTAGACGACGTACTTCTAAAGAGCTGATTCTCCAAGCTACCTCGAGGCATGTACTCATAAACAAGCACTCTTTGCTCTTCTTCACAACAAAAGCCTATGAGCTTCACAAGATGTTCGTTACTTAGCTGTCCCAAAAATATTATTTCCGCCTGTAAATTAAAGCCAAAAAGGGATCATTTAAATAAATATTGCAACATTTTTTACTTATCTATATTTTTATCCCGTATTGGGAAAAGAATCGAAGTCATGCATCTGAAGTGCTAGGACAATGGACTTTGTCACCTTGCTAAGACGCCCTCGGCTGAATAGCTTTATATTTATTAATTATTCCTTACTGAAACAAAAACGAAAAATAGTTCTAGAAAATTCTAATGAAAATTAAACTTGTTAAAATAAAGCAGTCGATAAATTGCATAAGATTGAAATAATATATGGTGTTAATAGAAAATCCAGTTACCAAACAATAAATTCATAAATCAATTATATTTTTGTCTAGTTTCATAAAATATCGATATATATATATATATATACATACTACTCTACATGGTCGGATTCATAACGCTAATTATGAATAGAAAAAAGTAATCTCAATTTTAAAGAAGTATAAATAATCAATACGGTCTTCATAATTAAATTGTTCTCTTCTTTAAATGGACAATTCTTGAAACTACATAGACGAATATTGAAATAGAGAGATAAATAGATGTTACCAGCCATTCTCTATGACCTTGATGACCATGAAGATCAAGTGCCTTAACAGCAACCGGTTGGGCCTCTAAACCCGGTTTAACCTTATCATCAATAAACCCTTTGTAAACCGGCCCAAACCCTCCTTCTCCCAACATGTTACTTCTTGAGAAATTATGCGTAATCACTCTCAGCTCAGACAACGTGAACAAACGAAGCTTTTGAGATGTGAAGGAGTTTGAGAGATCATCCATGACCGACATGGGCGAGCTTGGATCACTTATGTCCGACAAAGATAGCCTCTTGGACACCGGACAAGTTCTTATATTCATTGGGTGATCCTTCTCCTCTCCTTCGTATCTACTCGCGTTCTTTGTCCTGTAACATCCTAAGAACAGAGATGTCAATGATGTCTTCTTCTTCTTGATTACTGCCATTTCTTCTTCTATTATTCTTTGGGGGAAAAAGGGAGATAGATAGTCTTTTATTCTTTTTGATGTATTTTTTGTAGAGTGCGTAGGTTTAGAAAATAAGGATGTTTTAGTTAACCTACTTGTCTTCAAAGTCCTGTATTTATAGTAGTTGTTGTGTCATATTCATACTGACCGACCTTGGAAAATTCTCTTTATATATAAAAGTTGTTGCGTTAGTTGTAATATAAACAATATTTAACTTTTGGGGATATTTTATTAATTGTTCTAATTTAGGTTTACACTGATATCTTTTTTTTTAGGTGAAAGAGGATTCTTTGTTCTCATCATTTCCCATTTTTGAACCGTTCTACATATTTTAATTTTGTTGAAAAATATAGTATATATTTTTTTATCACACATTAGTTTTTAAATTCTAATTTGAACATTTTAAGTGAGTGGACGTATTTTAACAATAATGTTGATTTTAGATTCTTTCTAATGTGCTTAGACTCATCTTACAAAAGTCTACGTACTAAAAAAGTATTTGGTTATAATTTCGATCAATTTAAAGGTCTACATTCCACTAATTCCATATCTTGTACAAGACTTAGTTATTTATAATACGTTTTGTTGTTCTAATAATTTATGTAATTAATTTTAAAATAATTTGGTACATATTTCCGGCTGGCAGTTATAGATTACGCACAAGGGAAGAAAATATGATTCGCCTTGTTGAGAGGAGAATGAGATGATTAGGGCATTATTTGATGTCCGTTGACTTTGTTTCTTCCGTGATAACAATTTAAGCGGTAATGAAGCGAGCAAATTCGTCCCATTGATTTGATTACTCTAACTTAATGATCAATTAAAAATAAAGGGTTGGTACTGGTCCTCAGGTACATAACATAACTTTCTGGCACAGGTTTTATATTGCACCGTTAGTTCTTGTGATTTTTTTTTTTTTGGTTGAAATGTGAGTTTGATCAACAAAAAAAGAAAAATATTTACAAAAAGCTGGTCAAAATTGGTCGCTTGGACTTTTGGGAAAGAAAAATACCGAGCTTTAAAACAAGAAAAACGGAGCGTTCAATCAAGAAGAAAAAAACAGAGCCATAAGAGAGAAGAACTTGTGCTGGTCTTAGTAGCTTAAATGAGAAGGGAGATTGCAGAGATTGGTCCACCGCTAGAGAAGAGTATTATCACCTACAGCGTCGTCACAGAAAAGAGAGCAGAGTCGAGCACGAAGCAAGGAATCGATTGAACGAGCAAGTTGCAACGGCGAATGGTAAGGCTGTTGGTGGCGTCGACCATTTCGCTCTCGCCACACAACATAGATCACAGCTTGGAAGGCCAACTTAGCTAATATAGAGTCGTTTTGCTGAGTCGATTTCGCATCAGCGACTGCAAGGATCTATTCCAATTCGGTGTAATCCGATTGCCAAGGAGAGTCAAGCATAACATAGTCCAAATTGTATAAGAATAGGGACATGAAAAAATAGATGATCGCGGGACTCGTTTACCTCTCCACAGAGCAGACAAGGTTGGATGATTCCCCACTGTCGAGTACGGGCATCAGTAGCTAGTATGTCGCGGATTGCAAGCCACGAGATAAAGGAGTGTCGTGGAATTGACTGCGGAAACCAGAATACTTTGTACCATGGAACCGCTGCTTTTGAGACCCGAATCTGATCCCAAGTCTTGCTTTTAATTGTCTTCGCCTTGTTTCCATAGATGGAGGTCTGAACCCGCAACTGGATTAGGAGGAGGAGTAGAACGGATTATCTGGAGCATGTCTTGGATTTGTAGTCTCCTGCAGCGCCAAAATCTCCAATAAGTACCATCGCCTGTTTCAGCTACCGTAGCAGATCGACGAATACCCAGAAGCTGCGTCCCCATCTCTCCGGTTATATCAATCAAACGACCCATTTGTACCCAATTGTCGAACCAAAAGAATGTTGAGGTTCCATCCTTAACTTCTGGTCGGATAAAATCATAAGCTAAAACCTCATTTTTTTGCAATTTTTTCCATATCCACGATCCTCTTGAACCTTTCCGAATATTCCATAAAAAGGGTACCGTAACAGGTAATGACAAGTCCACGCAACCCAAAAAGAACTCAGATTGGTAAATCGTCTCCATATTAGCTTCAACGAGAAAACCCGAGAAACGTCATACATTCTCCGAATACCCAAACCGCCTTCTCTTTTGGGAACACAAATATCAGGCCAAGCTACTTTCGCTTTCGATGTGGAATGAGGGGTGCAAGACCATAGAAAATCATAACACATACTTTCAATAGTTTCATAGCATCGTTTCATAGCATTGTTTTGGCAATCGGAACCAGAGCAAGGATGATTGCATTGACTCCGTGAGGCATGTAACCATACGTAAAAAAAGATTGGACCGCCACCGTAACATCATATCCATGACAGGCCAAGCAGCGATGAAGAATTCTTTCGTGAAACCGTCTGGGCCTGGAGTTTTATTAGATGGCATAGAAGCAAGGGTCTTGCGGATATCTTCTTCAGTTATCGGACCAACAAGCCTATCAGCCAGATGCTGTGGACACCGGTAAGGAATAAGATTGGAGAGAAAATCCAGAACTGGAGAAGCTTGTTGGGATTGAGCTTGGAGAAATTGTTTGAAGTGATTCGCTGCCTCAGCCTTTATTTCTGTAGCATCAGTGAGGATGACTCCATCTTCTCGAACAATTCTTCTAATGGCATTCCTTGAATTCCTTGTTTGTGTGGTGCGATGGTAGAAAGAAGTGTTTCGATCACCATGCCGAAGCCATGTAATACGGGAATTTTGTTGGAAGAATTGTTCCTCTCCCAACCAGATGATTCCAGTAAGAAGAAGCTTCCGCCTCTGCTTCAAAATTTTATGACGAGGGGTTTAAGAGCACTTGATTATGTTTATCACATAATACTTCAAACGCCTCTTTTGTCTTCCGAGTGATATCCCCATATTTATCTCGATTTAAAACTCTGAGAATAGGTTTGATGAGCTTAAGTTTTCTATGGAGAGGATGTAGAGCAGATCTAGAGTGATATAGGGGCTGCATAGTATCCCAGATACTTGCAACATAATCCAAAAAATCAGGGTTGTCGGTTATGAAGTTGAAAAATTGAAAATGATGTCTCTTGCCTATAGTTGGAGCATCAAGATGAACCACACATCGAGAGTGATCAGAAATCCCATTGGATTCAAAACAAGCATAAGAGTTAGCAAAAGCATTGGTCGAAGCTTCATTAACTAGCGCTCAATAAAGCTTTTTCCCAATAGGATATGCATCCCTATGATTTCACCAAGTGTACTTTGGACCCAAATAAGATAAATCCACCAATTCACATCCTGATGTGAGAGTTTGGAAAGCTCTTATTCCCGATTGATCTCCAAGAGTAGTCAGGATACATGAATGTTCATCCAAAGCAAGTATTTCATTAAAATCCCCTAAGAGAATCCATGGAACATTTCCTACAATGAAGAGATCACAATTTGAAATAACTTCCTCCCAGAGCAAAGCGCGATCTCTCTGAAAATTCGAGGCGTAAATGCACGACACAAAAAACTCTTCACTTGAAGACAAAGAGATCTGAGCAGTTATAATATGAGGACTCTTGTACAGCGTTGTAACCGTTACAGAGTGAGACTAAATTAGCCAGATGCTTCCCAACCGATGGTAGTCATAATTGGTGACCGAACTCCATTTTGAAAAAGTATGATCAATGATTTCTCGAGAAACATCTTCGCGAACCCTTGTTTCTAGAAGACAGCCAAATAAAGGGTTAGTAGAATGTATCCAAAAACGAATAGCATTATGTTTGCGCATTTGTTGAAACCTGATTTCAGTGTTTTCACTCAGTCAATTAATATTAAAGCTTACACTACCGCAATCATAACGGTTGTCTATGCAGTACTTTAGGATCGAATCCACATAGACCAAGGTTACACTACGATTCTCACAAGATGAAATTAAGCTAAGACAAGAATATGTTTGGTTTTGGAAAAGTAACGAAAGCGATTAAAACGATGTAAATTCAATTAGGAAAAAGCGTTAGGTCAAAGGTCTATTTTCAGGAATCCGGAGATCATGAATCAAACAACTATTCATGGAATAATTAAACACAAGTTTCAAACTCAAACATAAATATTAACCAATCCACTTCCGTGCTCATGGTTTCTAAACCTAGCACCTTAAAATCCTAACTTCCGTTGGCATAGAATTCTAGATCAGCCTTAACGAGCATGTTCAATATGTTCACGAATCACCTTAACATCAACTTCCGCATGCTAAGGACAATTCATTCGCTTATGTTCTTTCTAGCAACCTAATACAATTCCACGCTCTTAGATTAAGCCCTAGTTCATAGACCTAGCGGTCAGCTCAAGCCTAAGCAATAAACACAACAATAAGCAGAAACCACAAAAGATAAATCCCTATTTGTGTATAATTCAATGATTCATGGATCCCCTTGAAACCCTAAACCTAACTAATGAACTACTCAGACATGGGAACAGAGAACAAACAAAGAGATGAAGAAGACATATTATAGATTAAGAGAGAAAGAGTTTAGAATTCTTCTCAATAGATGCCAAGATTCTTCTCCAAAGCTTACAATGATCAAGAGCAAAAAGTCTGAATAGAATAAAAAGCGGTATCAAGCGGTCTCTAGCCGTCAAAGTGGCTAAAAATAGAGTATATATAGGTCTAGGTCGAATTAGGACAAAATAGGCAGTTTCTAGGGCAAAACAGGAAAATCAGAAATTTCCTTTTTATTCTCGTCGGCCTGCATCGACCGATGCACTCCTTGCATCGGTCGATGGTCATTTCTCTGGACACGTTGCATCGATCGATTGCCGATTCTCTGGGCCTGTTGCATCGATCGAATGCCGATTCTTTGGGCATGTTGCATTGATCGGCTCCATCGACCGGCTTCATTCTGCATCGGTCGATGGGGAATCTTCTGGTGGTGTTGCATCGGTCGATGCACTCCTTGCATCGACCGATTCTGCTTTTTTCTTCACGGTTTCGTGCGTTTTTGCCCTCGTAACTCCAATTTCTTCCTTAAATGCCTTTTTACCTGAGATATCTAAATAAATGACTAAAAGACTCTAAAAACAAACTTTGACTCGATAAAACGATTAAAAGAAATACCAAAACATACGATAGAAAACGGTAAAAACCAAGTATATCAATTCCCTCAAACTTAGTCTTTTGCTTGTCCTCAAACAAACGGAAAACTAAGCAAGAAGAAAAGGTTGAAAACACGGAGACTCACATTTCCTTTAGAATTCCGCAATGACCATTACCTTAGTAATCCACGTATTGCAAAACTAGCTCCAGATCGAACCAACATGTAATTCTCTGCAAGCATTCGCAGCCTCCCAGATTCAACTCATTATTTCACAGAATAATCCAAAGCTATCATTGCTGGGTCTCATCAAGGATCATAGTGCCGAGAACCTTCTAAACTCTTTCCCTTTCGATATCGTGACAAGGTTTACGAGACGCGAGTATTGATGGTGTTTGCCACTGAATCCCCGGTTCATCCCCTTTTTGAATCAAAGATGTAGGCGAATAATGGGATCGCGGGAAACTTTCCTAGCCCTCGCTTCCAACTTTGTGTGATCATCTCTTTCGAAGTAAAATAATGGGATCTATGAAAATTTTCCTACCCTTTACTCGAAAGAAAATCATTTCATCATTTCATCTTTTCTGCTTTTTATTTTAAATAAGGGAGAAGAGTACCATATTTTCACACAGGTTGTCTTGTCAGATAGGAATGAGGAGTCAAGCTCTGAAGACACCAATCACGATGATGAGGTAAAAGGAAGAGCGCAGAAATTAGCTCAAGCTTTTTGAATTTCTCTGGAAACATGGATGCCTCTGATTAACTGGTCAGCCTTTAGATTTTCCATTAGTCTGATATAAAACTAGCTCTGCAACAATGGTCACTTAGATGCAAGTCATATAAAAATTCAAAGGTCGTGATCATAATCTCCAACAAGTTTTGACTCAATAAAACAGAGTGACTTAAAGAAAACATAAAAATAACTTAAAAGTAAACAAAAGAAAGAAGATGGCATTAGTAACGATAGATACCCTCCCCCAGACTTACTCCACACCGCCTCGGTGTGAAAATAAATGACGAGGCGGGTAAAACAGACTCAAGAGAAATAAAATAGAAGAGAAAATAAAAGAAAACGTACCGGTGGGTTGCCTCCCGCCAAGCGCTTGTTTAAAGTCAGTAGCTTGACTTGACAGCCCATCGATTTTAGGCGTGAGACGGGTCATCGAGGGGAATGGTTTTTTCCCCATCGATTTCTACGTCGGCGAGGTATTGCTTTAGGCGCTGACCATTAACCACGAACTCATTTCCTGTAGTGCTCAGAAACACCACAGCTCTATACGATCGTACCTCCTTAATGGTGAATGGTCCGGACCATCGCGATCTCAGCTTCCCTGGAAAAAGTTTAAGGCGACAGTTGTATAGCAATACCTAATCGTTTGCAGCGAAGTTCTTAGGAGTTATCTTCCTGTCGTGATAGGCTTTAGTCTTCTCCTTGTAAATTTTTGAGTTCTCGTAGGCCATGTGACGTATTTCCTCCAGCTCGTGTAATTGGATCGTCCTCCGTTCAGAAGCGGGTTTTATGTCGAAGTTTAGCAACTTTACAGCCCATGCTGCCTTGTATTCGAGCTCTACCGGAAGGTGACATGATTTCCCGTAAACAAGATGGAATGGCGTCGTTCCTAAAGGTGTCTTGTAGGCAGTTCTGTATGCCCAAAGAGCGTCATCTAGCTTTATAGCCCAATCCTTCCTTGTTGTGCTTACGGTCTTTTGCAGGATGCCCTTGATCTCCCTGTTGGAAACCTCGACCTTTCCACTCGTCTGCGGATGATAAGGAGTGGCTACCTTGTGCTTGACTCCATGCTTCTTCAAGAGGCTCTCGAAGATCTTCAAGACCACCTTGGCATCATTAGTTGGGCTAGCCAACGCTTCAACCCATTTAGACACATAGTCTACTGCGACGAGGATATATTGATTCCCGTGAGATGATGGAAAGGGACCAATGAAATCAATACCCCATACGTCGAACACTTCAACTTCCAAGATGAAATTTTGAGGCATTTCATCCCTCTTGCTAATATTTCCCTGCCTCTAACATGAATTGCATTTGGAGATGAAAGCATGTGCGTCATGGAACATAGTTGGCCACCAGAAACCGGCTTGTAGAGCTTTGGACACCGTCTTTAACGTGGCAAAGTGTCCCACATAGTTTGAACCGTGACAATGGAATAGAATACCGAGGATTTCCTCCTCTGAAACACATCTTCGAAAGACGCCATATGAGCCTTGCTTGTATAAGTATGGCTCATCCCAAAAATAGTGTCTGATGTCTCTCAAAAACTTCTTCTTGTTGTTTCCCACAAAGCCAATTGGTTCCTTCTCCGCGGCCAAGTAATTTACTATCTCACCGAACCAAGGGATCTCAGGGAGCTCGATGCGGCGTGGGGGCATGTGGTAGTTATTGCACCCGATGCGTAGACGTTCTGCTCTGGTAGGCTGTCGTCTAAAGGAACCTCTTTGTCCACACGCAGCCTGGATAAATGATCTGCAACACCATTCTCGATCCCCTTCTTGTCTTTGATCTCAAGATCAAATTCTTGCAATAGGAGAATCCAACGCAAAAGTCTAGGTTTGGCATCCTTCTTTGTAAGTAGATACTTCAGGGCCGCATGATCAGTATGCACTATAACCTTAGACCCCACAAGATAAGACCTGAACTTCTCAAAAGCGAACACGATGGCGAGCAGTTCCTTCTCGGTTGTAGCGTACTTGCATTGCGCGTCATCTAGGATCCTGCTGGCGTAGTAAATAACATGAAGCTTCTTATCTTTTCGCTGTCCCAAAAAAGCTCCCACTATGAAATCTCTAGCATCAGTCATTACTTCGAAAGGGAGCTCCCAGTCTGGTGGTTGGACTATTGGCGCACTGACAAGTGCTCCTTTGATTGTGTGAAAGGCCTCTACATAATCGTCGTCAAAACGAAACTTCACTTCCTTGCAAAGCAATCGGGTTCATGGTCTAGCGATTTTGGAGAAATCTTTGATGAATCTTCTGTAGAACCCGGAATGTCCCAGGAAGCTTCTAATCCCCTTGACAGAATCGGGAGGTTGTAGACTACTCATCACTTCTATCTTTGCCTTGTCCACTTCGATGCCTTGTCCACTTCGATGCACTTCTCCCAATTCAACACCAGATGCTTTTCCTCGCAGCGTTGTAACACCCTGCACAAATTAGAAAGACATACAGAAAACGAAGATCCATAGACAGAAAAATCGTCCATGAAAACCTCCATTATGTCCTCAACCAGGTCAGTGAAAATTGACATCATGCATCGCTGAAATGTCGATGTGGCATTGCATAAGCCAAATGGCATCCTGCGTTAAGCAAAGGTGCCATAAGAGCATGTGAATGTGGTTTTCTCCTGGTCATCTGAATAAATGGGATCTGAAAGAAACCAGAATAGCCATCTAGAAAGCACTAATAGGGGTGGTTAGCCAACCTTTCGAGCATTTGATCAATAAAGGGCAAAGAAAAATGATCCTTACAAGTAGCAGCATTCAACTTCCTATAATCAATACACATCCTATGCCTTGTAACAATTCTAGTTTGGATCAACTCATTTTTTCATTATTAACAACTGTCACACCACCCTTCTTTGGCACAACATGGACTGGGCTCACCCAAGTACTATCGGAGATTACATATATAATGCATGCCTCTAGAAGTTTCATTATCTCCTTCTTTACAACATCCTTGAGATTCGGGTTTAACCGTCTCTGATGTTCTATCGAAGTCATCGATTCATTCTCTAGATGTATCTTATGCATGCATAGATCAAGTGAAATTCCTGTGAGATCATCTAGTGAGTAGCCTAAAGCTCTATGATACTTCCTAAGCTCACACAGAAGCAAGGCAGTTTCAACGTTGTTTAGCTCATCATTGATGATCACATGATTAGTAGAATTAGGGCCAAGAAATGCGTACCTTAGCCCAGCTGGGAGTGGTTTGAGCTCGATTTTTGGAGCTTTCAGCTCGCTCCACGGGTTAGCAAGAGGCGTAAGACTGCAGTTGCTTCCAGGCTGATGTGTTCAACCATCTCCTCTATTTTCTGGCTCGAATTCAGCATCTTAGCATACCTTGTTGCATCATCACTCATAAACCCGTGTTCACTCTCAGTCCTAGTCAAAATAGTCTCCAACGGATCATCTACTAAAATCTCTTCAACCGCTTCGTCAGAGATATCTAGCGAGTCATCAATCGAGAACGTCTGACCGTCTAACATAGGTTTTTTCAACATTTTGTCCATCTCGAACTTCATGACAATGTCTCCCAGGTGGAGATCTATTCGCCCATTCTTCACATCTATTATGGCTCCTGCTGTACACAAGAAAGGTCTTCCCAAAATGAGAGGATCCCTCGGTTCTTCATCTAGCTCTAGAACCACAAAATCTGCAGGAACGAATGCATCTCCAATTCGTACATGTAGATCCTCAAGAACGCCAACAGGAAGTTTCATAGAACGATCGGCGAATATTAAGGAGATCTTAGTTTGCTTGAACTTTGTGAATCCGAGTTGCTTAGCCAAATAATATGGCATCAGGTTGACGCTGGAACCAAGATCACACAAGGAGCAAGCAAAGGTCATTGCCCCAATCTGCACAGAGAGAACGAACTTCCCTAGATCGCCTAGCTTCTTTGGCATCTTGTTTTGGAGGACAGCACTGCAATCTTTAGAAACCATCATGATGTCTTCAGTAGATACTTTACTCGTCACCAAGCTCTTCATATACTTCCTCAATGAAGGTATCATTTGGATTGCGTCGACCAGAGGAAGCTTCACCACGAGATCTTTAAACATTTCCATGCACTTCGCTTTTTCTAGGTCCTTGCGTGACTTCTTTTGACGAGTAGGGTATGGAACCTTCGGAGTGTACACACGTGTAGGGGGTTGTACCTGTGGCTCTTCTACAGCGTCTGCATCTGTGGAAACTTTCTCTTTCGGAGCTGTTGAGCTGTTTCTTCGCCATCCCCCTCTAGATCAATCATGACATCAGCATCCTTTTCTTTTCGTGCAACATGTTCTAGCGCCTTTCCGCTTCTGAGTGTGATGGCGTTGACGAACTCGTTTCTTGGATTCTGCTCTACCTTCCCTGGGAGAACTCCTTGCGGCCTCTTAATTGCTTCAGCAGTTTGAGCAACCTGAGTGTCTAACTTCTTCACATGAGTGCATACATCTTCGTACTTGCCGTTGAGATCGTTGTACATGTTATCAACCTTGACATTGATCTCTTTGGCGGATTGCTGTTGATTGAGCAGGAGTTGTTGCATGATATATCATGGTTTTTACCCGTTTTTGACCATGATATAAGTCTTTTTTATTGAGTCTTTCTAGTGTTTTTGGAGTCTTTTAGAGTCTTTTCAGGTTTTAGGTACGTTTAGAGCATAATTGGAGATATTGAAGCATTTTGGAGCAAAGCTGAGATCATGTAGCTAAGAAGGTCGATTTGGAGCCCGAGTATCGATCGATACCACTTATGGTATCGATCGATACCGACTGCAGAGAAACATATGTCGCGACTTTTCTGAAGTTTGAAGAAATTGCTCCTTGGTCCAGAAGACTTTAATAATTACAATAAGCCCCAAAACGTGTTTTAGGTTATTAATTAGGATTTTTAGCCACTTTTGTTGGCTGCGCTTCATTCTATTCTGGTTTTTGTTGAGAGCAATTGAAGGAGACAAGTCTGAACTTTGTTCGTCAGAGAGAAGATTTCGAACCTTTGTTTTACTCTATTCTTATTTTATTTATTGAAGTATTATTCAGTCACGTTGCTTTCTTTAATCTCCATGTCTAAGTAGTTCTCTTTTAGGTCATAAAAGGATTTCTCTGTATGTTAGATAGATCGATTTATTAGGATTCATAATCAATTAAGTTATTCACCATAAGTTGTTCTTAGTGCTAATTCTAGCTTGATCACCTAGAACTTAGATCTTAGGTTAATCAATTAGACACGAAAGTGTGATTGGAAACCTGACATAACCTAGGGTGAGAAAAATAACTATTTGCAAAGAAATTTGGTTTAGTTGTTTTGTGAACATATCAAACATGAACTCTAAAGCTGGTTTAGATCTTCAGGATTAGCACAGCAATTTGGAATTCTATGATTTAGACTTAGATAATTTTCGCAACGAAAGTTGGTTAATTATAACTTAGTGATTTGAGTTCAAAAGCCGTGCTTAATCTGAATCCTGATAGATTGTTTTGTCTGCATTCTTAGATTTCTCGAGGGATACCATGAACCTAGTTTTTCCCATTGAATTTACAACCCACTTGATAATCTCAGTTGTTTTCTGTTTAATCTATTGACTTAGCTTGATTCAAAACTTGCAATCTATTGAGTGATATCTTGAGTCTTTGTGGTTCGACCCCTAACATACTGCAACTACTGCTTTAGTACTTTAGGGTATTATATTTGAGCATATCAAATTTTGCCGCCGTTGCCGGGGACTCTAATTTTACCATCAGATTTTAGCTGAGAATTTTGACTAAGTCCGACGGTATCGATCGATACTGCCCAGTATCGGTCGATACTTGCCGTTTTAGTTTGTTTTATTTTTCGATTTTTGTCATTTACATCTCTTGACTTTTGTGTTTCAGGTGTATGCCTAAACGCGAAACCAGGAAAAACAAGAGCACACAGTTGACTAATCTGTCCAACAAGGAGCTAGCTGACTTAGAACGCACGATCAGGAAGCAGAAGAAACAAGCAGAGATGAACAATCAAGTTGTGTTGAATCGTGACGAGGCAGGAGCCTTGAGGGACCAGAATGGTAATTTGTGCAATGAGGCTCAACAGCGACTGGATGGAGAGGGAAACAACATAATCCCTCCAGTGGCTGTCGATGAGATTGCCGCGCAGGCTGCGCGCAACAACGAGGTGAATCATGGGAATGCTGGGGTTAATCGTGCTAAGACGCTTGGAGAGTACAACAGACCCGATCAGTTCTATGTCAATCGGTCTGCGATTCATATTCCCACTTTTCAAAGGAATGACTTTGAGCTGAAGCCTGCATACTACACACTTGTGGGTCAGCACCCTTTTCATGGTCTTTCTCATGAGCATCCCATGGATCACATCGAGAGGTTCGAGGATTTGGTCACTAGCATCAAGTACAATGGAGTGCCCAATGATTTCCTTTTCTGTAAGCTTTTCCCATACTCTCTTGGTGGGGATGCAGCTTACTGGCTGAAGCAGTTGCCTCCGGGATCGCTGACTACTTGGGCAGAGACGAAGAACGCGTTTCTAAACAACTTCTATGATGATGCAAGATCCGAGGAGCTGAGGAACAAGATCTCCCAATTTTCTCAGGGAGCGACAGAAGATTTTAAAGCCGCTTGGGCGAGGTTCAGATCATATCAGAGAGATTGCCTGCATCACGGGTTTACTCTGGTTCAGTTGCTGGGTATCTTCTTCAGAGGAATCGATTGTAGGTATCAGATGGCTCTGGATGCTGCGAGCAATGGGAATTTAAACACGAGATATCCCGAAGATGCTTATGTGCTGATTGAGAACTTGGCGTCTAGCAATAGCACCAAGAATGCAGATTTTGAGCGGAAAAGGCTGAATGAGAGCATTGATGGGTCGCAGATGGCTGAGGTGCATGCGAAGCTGGATTCGGTGCATAATTTGTTGATGGGCAAGCAGCAGAAGGCTGTTCACTTTGCTGACGAGGTCGAGAATGTTGATGAGGAGAAAGCAGGAGATGTTAATTACATTGGAGGTGCTATTTTGAAAATCAGCGATATCAGTACAACAACAACCGAGGCTTCACTAACAATGCTCAGCGAGGAGGATTCAAGTCTGATTTCAAGCCCTCAGGTTGGAGCAAATACCTTTACCCAGAAACCAATGCAGAGCAGCGATTACACGCGTGCCTATGGGAGTTCGTCCTATCAATCTCCACCGCCCAAGACTCAGGAGAGCAGGGTCGAGTCTATGCTTGAACAACTTATCGAGGGACAGCAGAAGATGACAGTGGATTTCAATGGGAAGATGGATACTATGTACACATACCTAAATGGAAAGATTGAAGCTTTTAGCATCCATCAGAAGAGGCTGGAAACTCAAGTCGCTCAGACCGCAAATGCTGTGAAGAGACACGAAGGTTTTCTTCCAGGGAAAACAGTGAATCCAAGGGAACATGTTCATGCCATCACCTTGAGAAGTGGAAAAGAGGTCAGTACAGGAGTGAAGAAGACTTCTACTCCAGAGAATTTCGTCAATCTTGCTGAAGATGACGACGATGAAGCTCCCGAAATCGCCCCAGTATCGATCGATACCAGCCAGCATCGGTCGATACCCGTCCAAGGATCTACCAAGACGTTTCAAAACAACAAGCATCGACCGACACCAGCCAGTGTCGATCGACACCAGTGCATATACTTTCACGAGACATCTCAATCCCCCGTGTGTCGATTGATACCAACCCTGTATCGATCGACACTGACCTTGAAGTCGAGAAACAGCCCGAGTTGAGTACAGGAAGAGTCTATACGCCCAAGATACCTTTCCCTCGACTTCCTAGGAAGACTAAGAAGGAAGTGGAAGACTCCAGATGCAAGGCGATGCTAGATAAGTTGATTGTTGAGCTTCCTTTTGTCGATGCTATCAAGACTTCACCAGCCTTCAAGAGATATGTCAAGCGGATGGTATCGAGCAATGTGAACCTTGAAGACGGAGTGATGATGCTTACTCATGAGTGCAGTGCGATCCTGCTTAACAAGATTCCAGAGAAGCTACCAGACCCAGGGAGTTTTGTGTTGGACTGTACGATTTTCATAGAGAGATTCGAACGTTCTCTCTGCGATCTTGGCTCGAGGGTGAACCTTATGCCATACTCGGTTGCTAAGCGAATGGGAATGACAGATTTTACGTCCACCAGGATTTCTCTGATACTTGCTGATCGTTCAGTTCGACTTCCCGAAGGATTGCTCGAAGATGTTCCGATAAAGATCGGGAACTGCTTAATCCCGACTGATTTCATTGTCCCGAAGTACGACGCAGAGCCCAGAGATCCTCTTATTCTGGGAAGGCCATTCCTAGCAACATTTGGTGCTTTGATTGATTACAAGAATGGGAAGATAGCTCTTAACATCGGTGATTTGGTCATGACTTTTAACATGGAGAAGATGATGAAGCAACCAACCATCGATGGGCAGACTTTCTTTGTTGATACCTTCAGTGACATAGCTGAAGAGTATTTTCTGGAGATGCATCATGAGGATCCATTGGAGAGGGCGTTGGTCTGTTCAGCTGATTCAGAGGTGTACTTGAGTGAAGTAGCTGCTGGATATGCCAAGATGCTCGACACAACTGGAGCAGTATCGACCGACACCACTGAGGGTATCGATCAACACCGTCCGCCAAAACCAGAAAAGTTAGCCGAAAATTCTGTGAAAGCTGATGTGCTTGGTGATTGGAGTGAGGACAAGGCTCCTAAAGTGGAACTCAAACCACTCCCGGCTGAGTTGAGGTATGTTTTTCTTGGTCATAATTCCACATACCCTGTGATCGTTAATGCTTCCTTAAACAACGCAGAGATTACCTTACTGCTGAGCAAGCTGCGCAAGTATCGCAAAGCTCTCGGCTATTCTCTTGATGGCATTTCAGGTATCTCCCCCGATCTATGCATGCACATGATTCATCTTGAGGACGAGTCGAAGGCTTCGATTGAGCATCAGAGGAGGCTGAATCCGAACCTGAAGGAAGTGGTCAGAAAGGAGGTGATGAAACTGTTGGAAGCAGGGATCATTTATGCCATCTCAGACAGTTTTTGGGTCAGCCCAGTTCACGTTGTGCCCAAGAAAGGAGGAATCACTGTGGTGAAGAACGAAAAGGATGAGCTGATTCCTACACGGACGATCACTGGTCATCGGATGTGTATTGACTACAGGAAGTTGAATGCGACCACAAGGAAAGATCACTTCCCATTGCCATTCATTGACCAGATGTTGGAGAGATTAGCGAGTCACCCATACTACTGTTTCCTCGATGGGTACTCAGGCTTTTTCCAGATTCCTATACATCCAGAGGATCATGGGAAGACGACCTTTACATGTCCTTATGGCACATTCGCCTACAGCAGAATGCCATTTGGATTATGTAACGCTCCAGCAACGTTTCAGAGGTGTATGATGTCTATCTTCACATACATGATTGAGGAGTTTATGGAGGTGTTCATGGATGATTTTTCAGTTTATGGATCGTCATTTGAGAACTGTCTGGATAACTTGTGCAAAATGCTACAGAGATGCGAGGAGAAACACTTGGTCCTTAATTGGGAAAAGTGTCACTTTATGGTTCAGGAGGGCATCGTTCTTGGGCACAAGGTTTCTAAGGCTGGGATCGAGGTTGACAAAGCTAAGATTCAAGTCATGACAAGCCTACAACCACCAAAATCTGTGAAGGACATTCGAAGATTCCTCGGTGATGCTGGGTTTTATCGACGTTTCATCAAGGACTTCTCCAAGCTTGCCCGCCCACTCACCGCCCTGTTATGCAAAGAAGTCACATTTGATTTCACCCCCGATTGCCTTGCAGCCTTTGAGGAGACTAAGAAAGCCTTGGTGAGTGCTTCTATTGTCCAACCTCCGGATTGGAATCTACCTTTTGAGATTATGTGCGACGCGAGCGATTTTGCAGTTGGTTCAGTTCTGGGACAGAGGAAAGACAAGAAACTTCATGTTATCTACTATGCCAGCAGGATGTTGGATGATGCTCAGAGGAACTACAGCACCACAGAGAAGGAGTTACTTGCCGTTGTCTTCTCTTTTGAGAAATTTCGCTCTTATTTGATTGGGAGTAAAGTAACTGTCCACACAGATCATGCAGCTCTCAAGTACTTGCTGCAGAACAAGGATCTCAAGCCTCGCCTATGTCGTTGGGTCATTTTGCTCCAAGGTTTCGACATCGAAGTTAAGGACAAAAAGGGCGTCGAGAACGGAGTTGCAGACCATCTCTCGAGGATGAGAATCGATGAAGACGTGCCTATTGATGATTTCCTACCTGAGGAGAACATTTACTTTATCGAGACTGGGTTTCACAGAGTTTCTGCCGAAAATCTGCCATTTTCACGAGCTGCAAGTTTTGGTGTCGATCGATACTCACCTAGTATCGGTCGATGCCCGTCGCCAGCCAGACAATTTTTGCCTATGGATCACTTTGATATTGAGGAATTTCTAGCTGCTGTGGCTACTCCTGCTCGACCTTGGTATGCTGATATCGCCAATTATCTTGCTGCAGCTGACGAGCCCAAGCACCTACAGAAGTATAACAAGAAGAAACTCATGCGTGACGTAAGGAGATTCTTCTGGGATGAGCCTTACCTGTACAAGCACTATTCTGATGGGATGTACAGGAGATGTATTGCAGAGTCTGAGGTACCAGAGGTGTTGTACTATTGTCATGGGTCTGAGTATGCTGGACACTTTGCTACTTTCAAGACAGTATCCAAGGTTCTTCAAGCAGGCTTTTGGTGGCCTACGATGTTTAAGGATGCTCATGCCTTCATCTCGCAGTGTGATGTCTGTCAGAGGAGAGGGAAGATCAGTAGGCGACATGAGATGCCACAGAACTTCATCCTTGAGGTGGAAGTTTTTGATTGCTGGGGCATTGTTTTATGGGTCCTTTTCCTTCATCACGAAAGAATAGGTACATATTGGTTGCTGTGGACTATGTGTCCAAATGGGTGGAAGCGATTGCTAGTCCAACCAACGACTCTTCAGTGATTCTTACGCTGTTTAAGTCCATCATTTTCCCTCGATTTGTAGTACCTCGTATTGTTATTAGTGATGGTGGCACTCACTTTATTAACAAGGTTTTCGAGAAGCTGCTGAAGAAGCATGGTGTGAATCATCGTGTGGCCTCTCCATATCATCCTCAGACTAGTGGGCAGGTCGAAGTCTCCAACAGGCAGATCAAAGAGATTCTGGAAAAGATAGTGGGTACAACTCAGAAGGATTGGTCTACCAAGCTGGATGGTGCACTATGGGCCTACCGGACTGCTTTCAAGACACCGCTTGGGACTACACCATTTCACTTGCTGTATGGGAAGCATGTCACCTTCCAGTGGAGATCGAGCACAAGGCAGCCTGGGCTACCAAGCTGATGAACTTTGACATCAAGTCTGCTGCAGAGAGGCGATTGGTTCAGCTGAACGAGCTGGATGAGATTAGGCACCTTGCCTATGAAAATTCGAAGCTATACAAAGAGAGGACTAAAGCGTATCACGACAAGAAGATCCTCTCTCGCCACTTTGAAACCAATGATCAGGTACTTCTGTATAACTCTCGTTTCCAATTGTTTCCTGGAAAACTGCGTTCTCGTTGGTCAGGTCCCTTCACCATCAAGGAAGTCCGACCACATGGTGTAGTTGTGCTGATAAGTGCTGAAGGCAAGGAGTTCACTGTCAATGGACAGAGGGTGAAACACTATTGGGCGAAAGCCGAGATTCCAGACGGACACATTGTGCCTCTGGCTGATGCACCCACTGCCCCCACTGCCTGAACGTCAGTAAAGTCAAGCTCGTGACATTAAACAAGCGCTTGGTGGGAGGCAACCCACTGGTAAGTCTGTACATACGTTTTTCTATTATTTTTGTTTTTGGTTTTGTGTCTTGTGTTTCACGTGCAGCAGATTCAGAAGAGCAGTATCGATCGACACCCACCCGGTATCGATCGACACCATCCACACGACAAAAGAGCTGCGTATTTCTTAAGGGACCGTGAGCTACAGATCGATTGAGGTCAAATTTGCATCGAGCAATATCCCTCGTATCGATCGATACCAGCACGGTATCGGTCAATACCCGTCACCCAGGTACGTCTCCTTCGATTTTCACCAATCCACTCAGCTCTTCTGTTTTTCTTTTACTGACTCTAGGCTCAATAACACTGGAGACAGTGTTGTTCAAGTCTGGGGGAGGTAGTTGCTGATATTGTGTTTGTTTTTCTTAGAGTCAGTCGTTTTTGTGTCAAATTTGTTTTATTGAGTCAAAACCTGTTGGAGATTATGATCTTGTTCTTGAATCTACTGTTTTGACTTTGCTTCTGAGTGTCCATTGTTACATAATCAGTTTTAGAACGAACTAATGAAAAATCCAAAGGCTGACCAGTTAACTAGAAGACACCCATGTTTCCAGCATAGTTGATTCGAGCCTGAGCCAAATTTTTGCACTTCATCGATATGGTTAGTGTTCATAGAGCTTGATTCCTCATTCATATATGACAAAGGAACCCATGTGTTTAAATTAATGGTATCTCTCTCCCCTGTTATAAGTTAATAAATAAGAGCATAAAAGATGAAATGATTTTCTTCTGAGTAGAGGGCTAGGAAAATTTCCAACAATCCCATTATTCTATTTGGAAAGGAATGATCACACAAAGGTTGGAAGCGAGGTTAGGAAAATTTCCCGTGATACCACTATTCACCTACGCCTTTGATACATTGAGAGGGGAAGAACCGGGGATTCGGTGGCAAACACCATCAATACTCGCGTCTCAAACCTTGATTTGTATATGCGAATAAAAAAAAAAAAAAAAAAAACAAGAGAAAGCATGAAATGAAATAAATCTGGGGGAGAGGAAACAATACCAAAAAGTGTGAAAATTGGGTGGTTCTTTTGTCATGATATTGTATGGGAAAGAGTCTAGAAGGTTCTTGGCATTGACTACAACGATGAAACTGGCGATGAAGGCTTGGATGGATAATGTTGTGAAATAATGTGTAGAGTCTGGGAAGCTGCGAATGTCTACGGAGAAGTACATGGTGGTTAGATCTGGAACTGGTAAAGTGATGAGAAGACATTAGGAAAAAGGGTCATTGCAATGTTTCAAGAACATGTGAGTCTCCGTTGTTTTCAAACTTCTTTCTCTGGTTTGGTTTTCTGTTTGCTTGAGGGCAAGCAAAGGTTAAGTCTGGGGGAGTTGATATATCATGGTTTTTACCCGTTTTTGACCATGATATAAGTCTTTTTTATTGAGTCTTTCTAATGTTTTTGGAGTCTTTTAGAGTCTTTTCAGGTTTTATGTACGTTTGGAGCATAATTGGAGATATTGAAGCATTTTGGAGCTTTTTGGAGCAAAGTAGAGATCATGTAGCTGAGAAGGTCGATTTGGTGCCCGAGTATCGATCGATACCACTTATGGTATCGATCGATACCGACTGCAGAGAAACACATGTCGCGACTTTTCTGAAGTTTGAAGAAATTGCTCCTTGGTCCAGAAGACTTTAATAATTACAATAAGCCCCAAAACGTGTTTTAGGTTATTAATTAGGATTTTTAGCCACTTTTGTTCGCTACGCTTCATTCTATTCTTGTTTTTGTTGAGAGCAATTGAAGGAGACAAGTCTGAACTTTGTTCGTCAGAGAGAAGATTTCGAACCTTTGTTTTACTCTATTCTTATTTTATCTATTGAAGTATTATTCAGTCATGTTGCTTTCTTTAATCTCCATGTCTGAGTAGTTCTCTTTTAGGTCATAAAAGGATTTCTCTGTATGTTAGATAGATCGATTTATTAGGATTCATAATCAATTAAGTTCTTCACCATAGGTTGTTCTTAGTGCTAATTCTAGCTTGATCACCTAGAACTTAGATCTTAGGTTAATCAATTAGACACGAAAGTGTGATTGGAAACCTGACAGAACCTAGGGTGAGCAAAATAACTATCTGCAAAGAAATTTGGTTTAGTTGTTTTGTGAACATATCAAACTTGAACTCTAAAGCTGGTTTAGATCTTCAGGATTAGCAAAGAAATTTGGAATTCTAGGATTTAGACTTAGATAATTCTCGCAACAAAAGTTGGTTAATTATAACTTAGTGATTTGAGTTCAAGAACCGTGCTTAATCTGAATCCTGATAGATTGTTTTGTCTGCATTCTCATATTTCCCGAGAGATACCTTGAACCTAGTTTTTCCCATTGAATTTACAATCCACTTGATAATCTCAGTTGTTTTCTTTTTAATCTATTGACTTAGCTTAATTCAAAACTTGCAATCTATTGAGTGATATCTTGAGTCTTTGTGGTTCGACCCCTAACATACTGCAACTACTGCTTTAGGATTTTAGGGTATTATATTTGAGCATATAATTGCATAAGAGCCTTAAGCTCATCTTGGGAGTTATCCACAGAGCTCGCGGTAACTTGGAATGGGGCAGGCTTCGTTGGTTGGAATGCATTGAACGGCTGTTTCTGTTGGAATCCACCTTGAAACCTGTTGTGCCCTTGGAAACCCTGAGAAAAACCTGAGGCTCCAGCGTTTTGCACAAAGGTTTTCCCTTGGGATTGTTGAGCTTGCTGAGGGTAGACTTGATCCTAGGGATTCTCGACGTTGGTGCTCCTGTAGGACAGATTCGGGTGGTTCCTATAATTCTGGTTGAAACCTCTGTTCTACACATACCCATGCGCTGACGTACCATCTTGCAGTTCATTGATATCTTCGTATTTTACATGTTCTAGCATGCATTTTAGTTAAAGTTTTGTGTAATATGCATGCATAATCATGGTTTTATTTAGCATTTAGGTCTTTATTAGAGTTTAGGATGTTGCATTAGGTCCTAGGGAGTTCTTGCATGTTTTGGAGTATATTCTAGGTGTTTGGAAGCAATTTGGAAACAATTGGAGTTATGGACCAAAAAGGAGATATAGGGGTCGCACCAAGTGCCCGAAATAACAGGCTGGACGAAGGGCATACGATCGGATTTGGGTGTGGGTATGTTCATGAGACTTGTAGAGGAAAGAGTCACCTTGCCGCAGGAGGTGAAATCAGGTCATTCGGATGAAGGGTTGAAGAGATATGGCCGATTCCCTCGAGAGTGTCTGACTGACAGCCGATCCACACGTCTACACCGATCACCACAGACCGGTGCAACAAACCGGTGTGAGGCCAGAGGCTAAGCACCGACCCAGGGTTTCCCTACACCAATCAGTTGCGTCCGGTGTGCAGTTTCAGGACGTCTACACCGACCCCAATAAACCGGTGCAACAAAACGGTGTAGCACTTACCAGCCGAGCTCACCCGACGGGTCTGAAATATCGGCCCGAAAGAAGGGTTTCCAATCCGAATTAGCTTCAGAAGTCTTCATAGAAGTTCTACATAATTGAGTTAGCTGTCATCTTGAGATTGTTTCACGTCGTTCGGAGCTGTGGTTCAAAAGATACATCAGATTTAGTAAAGACATGTCTGTCTACCGCCCAAACGAGTTCTGCCCGGAGTTGAAGTCCAGCAACTATACAGATCAGTGGCACCGACCTGTTTGGTCGGTGTGAAGCCACTCAAGACCAGATTTGACCCATTTCAACCGGGTCAATACCCGGTTTGTCCCGGGTTGACCCGGTTCGCCCACATTCCTTTAAATAGTCCAAAAACCTAATTTTCATGAGCGAAGCTTTATTTTCTCTCCTTCTCTTGGCACAAAAACGTGGTCTTTGGTTTCTTAGAGGATTTTGGATGATTTTGTATGATTGATCTTGAATTTAATTGCAAGTTTAATTTTAATCTTCTTAATCTTTCATCTTTCTATTCATTAATCATGGAATCCATCATCTTTCTCATGAGATTTGTTGGGTTCATGAAGATTAGTGAGTAGAACCTTCTTGGATCATTGGGCTTGGTAGATTAGGGGATTTCTTGGTTAATTATTGATGTCTAGGGCTTAATTATATTGTTTCCTCTCTTATTTGATGGTTTTAATGCTAGATTAGGCTTGAGAAAGTTGATCTAGAACTAAGGGCATTTCATGCACACAAGGTGTTTGATGAAATGCCCCAAAGAGTTGAATAAGAAGATTTTCATACTTAGCTCATGAGAGTGATTGTCTAAGGTGATTATTAGCTAATAGAACTTGAGTTTAATGCTTGCTAATTACTTATTTCACAAATGAGAATTTGATCTTGATTTGGTAATTAGCAAAGTGATTAGTGCTACGAGATTAGATTAATCTTGATTAGTGTTCTAGGCTTTAGGAAATGCTATTTTGTGATTATGTGGACATCATTGATTAACTTAAGATCCCCCCAATCAATTGCTTTTCCAAAGATCCTATTTTAATCATTGTTAACCTCGTTTAGTGTCTTGTTCTTGTTTGTTTTCTTTAATTTGAATCATTAGGTTGCTAGATAATCAAAACCATCTCTTGTTTGCTTAGCTTAAGTCATTTCTTGCATTCCTAGTGTGTTGTTCTTTGTGTCTCCCTTGGATTGATCCCCAAAGGCTACAATGATAGAGTGTTTGGGTAATTGATTTGGATACACACAATTATCCTTCATCAATTTCATCAATCTCTTCCTCGGAAAATCCTTGACAGAGAATTGCATCTTCTGCCTCCTCGCAAGACTGCACACCTCTCTGATTTCCTTTCAGCAGCAAGTTCACTTTCGCAGTCAACTCATCTATCTTCCGTGAGTCCACACCATTGACACGTTTAGACCTGTCATACTCGGGACATCGATTTCCGGAACTTGCAGCCAAGTTCTCTATCAACTGGTACGCTCCTTCCTTAGTTTTGGTCATGAAATCTCCATTGCTCGCAGCATTAAGGGCGTTTTTGTAGTCCCAGTTGACTCCATCGTAGAAGATGCTTAGAATCTGCTCATCCGAGTACCCATGATGAGGGCACTCTCTGCGGTACTCTCTAAACCTTTCCCAAGCTTCGCAAAATAACTCCCCTGGATGCTGCTGGAAGGCAGCGATTTTGTTCTGAAGCGAGGCCGTCTTGGATTTGGTGTAGAAGTGATCCAAGAAGGTAGCTCTGCATTCATCCCAAGTAGTCAACGACCCAGCTGGAAGTGACTTGAGTCATCTCAGTGCCTTATCTGCCAAAGAGAAAGGGAAGAGTTTGCACTTAAGGTAATCAACTGGCACTCCATTCGACTTGGTAGTGCTGCAAATCTCTTCGAAATTCTCAATGTGATCCATTGGATGCTCTGCAGGCAAACCATGGAACATGTGCTACTTCACCAATGCAATCATATGAGGTTTGATCTCATAATCTTGCCTCGTAATAGCTGGTGGACGGATGGCAGCTCTGTTCTGGTAAAAGGCATTAGGCGGGTCCAAATCCCCGATGGCAGGCTGCTGCTGCTGTTGTTGTTGCTGCTGCTGCAGTTGCAACTGTAGCACTTGCTGTTGCAGCCTTTGAAGTTCGGTTGCTGCAGTATTCTGTTGATTTGACCTTTCTCTTCTACTCGTACGTTCTAACCATGCTAGCTCTTGGTTGTCGAGCTCAAGAAGGTTCTCAGAGCCCTTGCTTCTAGTAACTCTACCCAGCTTTTGGTTAGTCACCTGAAACACACAAGAGAATAAGATGAAATACGTTAGTAAATCTTAGACTAAATTTCAAATTCAGAATTGAAGGTAACACTATTGGTCGCCGGCAACGGCGCCAAATTGATTTCAGAGTGTTCACTCAATCAATTAATACTAAAGCTTACACTACCGCAATCATAACGGTTGTCAATGCAGTACTTTAGGATTGAATCCACAGAGACCAAGGTTACACTACGATTCTCACAAGATGAAATTAAGCTAAGACAAGAATATGGTTGGTTTTGGAAAAGTAACGAAAGCGATTAAAACGATATAAATTCAATAAGGAAAAAGCGTTAGGTCAAGTGTCTATTCTCAGGAATCCGGAGATCACGAATCAGACAACTATTCAGGGAATAATTAAACACAAGTTTCAAACTCAAATATAAATATTAACCAATCCACTTCCGTGCTCATGGTTACTAAACCTAGCACCCTAAAATCCTAACTTCTGTTGGCATAGAATTATAGATCAGCCTTAACGAGAAGGTTCAATATGTTCACGAATCACCTTAACATCAACTTCCGCAGGCTAAGGACAATTCTCTCGCTTATGTTCTCTCTAGCAACCTAATACACTTCCGCGCTCTTAGATTAAGCCCTAGTTCATAGACCTAGCAGTCAGCTCAAGCCTAAGCAATAAACACAACAATAAGCAAAAACCACAAAAGTTAAATCCCTATTTGTGTCTAATTCAATGATTCATGGATCCCCTTAAAACCCTAAACCTAACTAATGAACTACTCAGACATGGGAACAGAGAACAAGCAAAGAGATGAAGAAGACATAATATAGATCAAGAGAGAAAGGGTTTATAATTCTTCTCAATAGATGCCAAGATTCTTCTCTAAAGCTTACAATGATCAAGAGCAAAAAGTCTGAATAGAATAAAAAGCGGTATCAAGCGGTCTCTAGCCGTCAAAGTGGCTAAAAATATAGTATATATACGTCTAAGTCGAATTAGGTCAAAATAGGCAATTTCTAGGGAAAAACAGGAAAATCAGAAATTTCCTTTTTATTCTCGTCGGCCTGCATCGACCGATGCAAGGAGTGCATCGGTCGATGGTCATTTCTCTGGACACGTTGCATCGATCGATTGCCGATTCTCTGGGCATGTTGCATCGATCAGCTCCATCGACCAGCTTCATTTTGCATCGTTCGATGGGGAATCTTCTGGTGGTGTTGCATCGGTCGATGCACTCCTTGCATCGGTCGATGCACTCCTTGCATCAACCGATTCTGCTCTTTTCTTCACGGTTTCATGCGTTTTTGCCCTCGTAACTCCAATTTCTTCCTTAAATGCCTTTTTACCTGAGATATCTAAATAAAGGACTAAAAGACTCTAAAAACAAACTTTGACTCGATAAAATGATTAAAAGAAATACAAAAACATACGATGGAAAATGGTAAAAACCAAGTATATCAAAACCTTTAGTATTCCACGCAAAAAATGAAGCCATTATCATTACAACCTATGTGAGGAGGTGTTCTTGGTTGTAGATTGATGGGAACTTTGTTGAGCTCGTCTAGAAACAATCTGCTTCCGAGGAGGCTTGGATCTACTATAGTGGGTCGTGTTCTATTTTCTGCTGAGCTTTAACGTTAGGTACATGCTTCTCTTCGGAAGAGCTTTCATCCTCATCTTCATACTCAGCTTCATTTGTTATTTCTCTTCTCTCTTCCACATCTTCATTCTCCTCTGAGATAACATAGAGAATCTTGAAACAGGAAGGAGAAGAGGATTTTGAATCAGACCCATCAACCTTCTGAGTCTTCTCATTCGCTGTTTGTTTTTAATTAGGTTTTGCTGTGGAGTTCTTTCCATCTTTGGAGAACATGGTCCAAGTTTGATCATCTAGAGTTGCAGCATCTATTTCAGAGCTCTTCTNTTCGTGTGTGATTGGTGAGGCCTTCTTTTGAACAAACTTGGCAAAAAGTGTTAGGTTTAGGGCGACAAGGAGGAATTCTCATGTAGATTTAGCTCCATCATCACGGGGTTAATCTAGGAGTAGGCTAGCTAGGTTGGTGGTTCTTGGTTCTTGGTTCGATATGGGGGACGGTTTGGAAATTTGGTGAACGGTTTTGTTTGGAATGGTATTGTGGAATGGAAAAGATAAACAAGGAGAAGGGAAAAGGGGATTGGATCTATAGGTTGGTTGGTGCAAAGATTCGTAAGAATAGCTCTAAGTATAAGACTAGCCTCAAAAGTTCAAAGAACAAGAGAAAAGCCAAAGGCAAAAGCATAAAAAAGGTGCAAGAGGCGTGAACAAGAATGAACAAAAAGAAAAGCTACGGTTAAAACAAAAAAGCATCAAACCACAAAGAGCAAGGAAGAAGAAGCTAATCCCCGAGGGAGAAGAAGATGAAGTGAAAAGAACGACAAGCGTGTTTGGGTTCGAGAAGGCAAAATGCCTTGAGAAGAAAAAGGTAGCTTAGGATAGGGGCACAACGGGTTAGAAAGGTTTAGGTTAGAGACACTCTAGGCATTTGGGTAGATGAGAATTCTCCCTTGTATGCATAGGTTGCCTTTTACCTTTAGCATTTTGCTAAAGTTTGCTCTTTCCATGAGAGATCCTTGTATTTGATTACCCATGCGTGATAATGAGATCATCTTCATCTCATAACCGAACCCTTAGCCAAACGAATTCATTTGATCTTGAATAAACATGATTCACGCTTATTACACTTAATCAATATCAAGGGGTTGGAGGATATGAAAGTTTGTGTAGGTTGAGGTTCGAATGTAAGTCATGCAAGGATAAGTATGGCTGGTCACTTTTGAGTAAGTTTGTTTGATCGCATCATAAAGTTTGCAACTTGGACATTGGGCTCAGATTCTTTTTATTGCACTTGTGGATTTGAGCTCTCATTTTCAGTCTTCTCCCTTGTCTTACTCTTGTTTGCTTGAGGACAAGCAAAGGTTTAAGTTTGGGGGAATTGATATCTTCGTATTTTACATGTTCTAGCATGCATTTTACTTAGAGCTTTGTGTAATATGCATGCTTAATCATGGTTTTATTTAGCATTTAGGTCTTTATTAGAGTTTAGGATGTTGCATTAGGTCCTAGGGAGTTCTTGCATGTTTTGGAGTATATTCTAGGTGTTTGGAAGAAATTTGGAAACAATTGGAGTTATGGACCAAAAAGGAGATATAGGGGTCGCACCAAGTGCCCGAAAGAACAGGCTGGACGAAGGGCATACGATCGGATATGGCTGTGGATATGTTCATGAGAGTTGTATAGGAAAGAGTCACCTTGCCGCAGGAGGTGAAATCAGGTCATTCGGATGAACGGTTGAAGAGATATGGCCGATTCCCTCGAGAGTGTCTGACTGACAGCCGCTCCACACGTCTACACCGATCACCACAGACCGGTGCAACAAACCGGTGTGAGGCCAGAGGCTAAGCACCGACCCAGGGTTTCCCTACACCAATCAGTTGCGTCCGGTGTGCAGTTTCAGGACGTCTACACCGACCCCAATAAACCGGTGCAACAAAACGGTGTAGCACTTACCAGCCGAGCTCACCCGACGGGTCTGAAATATCGGCCCGAAAGAAGGGTTTCCAATCCGAATTAGCTTCAGAAGTCTTCATAGAAGTTCTACATAATTGAGTTAGCTGTAATCTGGAGATTGTTTCACGTCGTTCGGAGCTGTGGTTCAAAAGATACATCAGATTTAGTAAAGACATATCTGTCTACCGCCCAAACGAGTTCTGCCCGGAGTTGAAGTCCAGCAACTACACAGATCAGTGGCACCGACCTGTTTGGTCGGTGTGAAGCCACTCAAGACCAGATTTGACCCATTTCAACCGGGTCAATACCCGGTTTGTCCCGGGTTGACCCGGTTCGCCCACATTCCTTTAAATAGTCCAAAAACCTAATTTTCATGAGCGAAGCTTTATTTTCTCTCCTTCTCTTGGCACAAAAACGTGGTCTTTGGTTTCTTAGAGGATTTTGGATGATTTTGTATGATTGATCTTGAATTTAATTGCAAGTTTAAGTTTAATCTTCTTAATCTTTCATCTTTCTATTCATTAATCATGGAATCCATCATCTTTCTCATGAGATTTGTTGGGTTCATGAAGATTAGTGAGTAGAACCTTCTTGGATCATTGGGCTTGGTAGATTAGGGGATTTCTTGGTTAATTATTGATGTCTAGGGCTTAATTATATTGTTTCCTCTCTTATTTGATGGTTTTAATGCTAGATTAGGCTTGAGAAAGTTGATCTAGAACTAAGGGCATTTCATGCACACAAGGTGTTTGATGAAATGCCCCAAAGAGTTGAATAAGAAGATTTTCATACTTAGCTCATGAGAGTGATTGTCTAAGGTGATTATTAGCTAATAGAACTTGAGTTTAATGCTTGCTAATTACTTATTTCACAAATGAGAATTTGATCTTGATTTGGTAATTAGCAAAGTGATTAGTGCTACGAGATTAGATTAATCTTGATTAGTGTTCTAGGCTTTAGGAAATGCTATTTTGTGATTATGTGGACATCATTGATTAACTTAAGATCCCCCCAATCAATTGCTTTTCCAAAGATCCTATTTTAATCATTGTTAACCTCGTTTAGTGTCTTGTTCTTGTTTGTTTTCTTTAATTTGAATCATTAGGTTGCTAGATAATCAAAACCATCTCTTGTTTGCTTAGCTTAAGTCATTTCTTGCATTCCTAGTGTGTTGTTATTTGTGTCTCCCTTGGATTGATCCCCAAAGGCTACAATGATAGAGTGTTTGGGTAATTGATTTGGATACACACAATTATCCTTCATCAATTTCATCAATCTCTTCCTCGGAAAATCCTTGACAGAGAATTGCATCTTCTGCCTCCTCGCAAGACTGCACACCTCTCCGATTTCCTTTCAGCAGCAAGTTCACTTTCGCAGTCAACTCATCTATCTTCCGTGAGTCCACACCATTGACACGTTTAGACCTGTCATACTCGGGACATCGATTTCCGGAACTTGCAGCCAAGTTCTCTATCAACTGGTACGCTCCTTCCTTAGTTTTGGTCATGAAATCTCCATTGCTCGCAGCATTAAGGGCATTTTTGTAGTCCCAGTTGACTCCATCGTAGAAGATGCTTAGAATCTGCTCATCCGAGTACCCATGATGAGGGCACTCTCTGCGGTACTCTCTAAACCTTTCCCAAGCTTCGCAAAATAACTCCCCTGGATGCTGCTGGAAGGCAGCGATTTTGTTCTGAAGCGAGGCCGTCTTGGATTTGGTGTAGAAGTGATCCAAGAAGGTAGCTCTGCATTCATCCCAAGTAGTCAACGACCCAGCTGGAAGTGACTTGAGTCATCTCAGTGCCTTATCTGCCAAAGAGAAAGGGAAGAGTTTGCACTTAAGGTAATCAACTGGCACTCCATTCGACTTGGTAGTGCTGCAAATCTCTTCGAAATTCTCAATGTGATCCATTGGATGCTCTGCAGGCAAACCATGGAACATGTGCTACTTCACCAATGCAATCATATGAGGTTTGATCTCATAATCTTGCCTCGTAATAGCTGGTGGACGGATGGCAGCTCTGTTCTGGTAAAAGGCATTAGGCGGGTCCAAATCCCCGATGGCAGGCTGCTGCTGCTGTTGTTGTTGCTGCTGCTGCAGTTGCAACTGTAGCACTTGCTGTTGCAGCCTTTGAAGTTCGGTTGCTGCAGTATTCTGTTGATTTGACCTTTCTCTTCTACTCGTACGTTCTAACCATGCTAGCTCTTGGTTGTCGAGCTCAAGAAGGTTCTCAGAGCCCTTGCTTCTAGTAACTCTACCCAGCTTTTGGTTAGTCACCTGAAACACACAAGAGAATAAGATGAAATACGTTAGTAAATCTTAGACTAAATTTCAAATTCAGAATTGAAGGTAACACTATTGGTCGCCGGCAACGGCGCCAAATTGATTTCAGAGTGTTCACTCAATCAATTAATACTAAAGCTTACACTACCGCAATCATAACGGTTGTCAATGCAGTACTTTAGGATTGAATCCACAGAGACCAAGGTTACACTACGATTCTCACAAGATGAAATTAAGCTAAGACAAGAATATTGTTGGTTTTGGAAAAGTAACGAAAGCGATTAAAACGATATAAATTCAATAAGGAAAAAGCGTTAGGTCAAGTGTCTATTCTCAGGAATCCGGAGATCACGAATCAGACAACTATTCAGGGAATAATTAAACACAAGTTTCAAACTCAAATATAAATATTAACCAATCCACTTCCGTGCTCATGGTTACTAAACCTAGCACCCTAAAATCCTAACTTCTGTTGGCATAGAATTATAGATCAGCCTTAACGAGAAGGTTCAATATGTTCACGAATCACCTTAACATCAACTTCCGCAGGCTAAGGACAATTCTCTCGCTTATGTTCTCTCTAGCAACCTAATACACTTCCGCGCTCTTAGATTAAGCCCTAGTTCATAGACCTAGCAGTCAGCTCAAGCCTAAGCAATAAACACAACAATAAGCAAAAACCACAAAAGTTAAATCCCTATTTGTGTCTAATTCAATGATTCATGGATCCCCTTAAAACCCTAAACCTAACTAATGAACTACTCAGACATGGGAACAGAGAACAAGCAAAGAGATGAAGAAGACATAATATAGATCAAGAGAGAAAGGGTTTATAATTCTTCTCAATAGATGCCAAGATTCTTCTCTAAAGCTTACAATGATCAAGAGCAAAAAGTCTGAATAGAATAAAAAGCGGTATCAAGCGGTCTCTAGCCGTCAAAGTGGCTAAAAATATAGTATATATACGTCTAAGTCGAATTAGGTCAAAATAGGCAATTTCTAGGGAAAAACAGGAAAATCAGAAATTTCCTTTTTATTCTCGTCGGCCTGCATCGACCGATGCAAGGAGTGCATCGGTCGATGGTCATTTCTCTGGACACGTTGCATCGATCGATTGCCGATTCTCTGGGCATGTTGCATCGATCAGCTCCATCGACCGGCTTCATTTTGCATCGTTCGATGGGGAATCTTCTGGTGGTGTTGCATCGGTCGATGCACTCCTTGCATCGGTCGATGCACTCCTTGCATCGGTCGATGCACTCCTTGCATCAACCGATTCTGCTCTTTTCTTCACGGTTTCATGCGTTTTTGCCCTCGTAACTCCAATTTCTTCCTTAAATGCCTTTTTACCTGAGATATCTAAATAAAGGACTAAAAGACTCTAAAAACAAACTTTGACTCGATAAAATGATTAAAAGAAATACAAAAACATACGATGGAAAACGGTAAAAACCAAGTATATCAAAACCTTTAGTATTCCACGCAAAAAATGAAGCCATTATCATTACAACCTATGTGAGGAGGTGTTCTTGGTTGTAGATTGATGGGAACTTTGTTGAGCTCGTCTAGAAACAATCTGCTTCCGAGGAGGCTTGGATCTACTATAGTGGGTCGTGTTCTATTTTCTGCTGAGCTTTAACGTTAGGTACATGCTTCTCTTCGGAAGAGCTTTCATCCTCATCTTCATACTCAGCTTCATTTGTTATTTCTCTTCTCTCTTCCACATCTTCATTCTCCTCTGAGATAACATAGAGAATCTTGAAACAGGAAGGAGAAGAGGATTTTGAATCAGACCCATCAACCTTCTGAGTCTTCTCATTCGCTGTTTGTTTTTAATTAGGTTTTGCTGTGGAGTTCTTTCCATCTTTGGAGAACATGGTCCAAGTTTGATCATCTAGAGTTGCAGCATCTATTTCAGAGCTCTTCTCTGCAACAGCTTTCGTCAGAGAGACAGCTGCGACTGTCTCAGAATCTTTCCCAACATTCTCCTCTGTTCTAGTTTGGGCATCTTCTTCTTGCTGGGACTCAACTACGTACTTGCTGAGTGGAAGTCCCCTGATCAGCTGTCGCAGAAGGGTTTTTGTTTGAGTTCACGTGAACAACCGCACCTTTACTCATTTGCTCACATTCTTTCTCAAGATGACCCCAAGTCGAGGAGGGAGCCAAGGATAGCTGATAGGGATGATAATATATGGCTCTGAATTCAACAGATTTGCTCTGGAAGTTGCTTTTCCAAGTTCACCACCACCAAAAGTCGTGCAACATCTAGTCTGATACAACGCTCAGTGTTTGGATATAACTTTTGTGCAGCACCAATGAGATTACCGAGAAACATTAAACCTTTATCTGAGTTGAGAGAATCCGGCGTTCTTTAGATCAACCCAAATAGGCATTGAAGATAGATCTGGTTTATAGGAGGAGGTTCTCGGATTCCATTCTTGGACCTCTAGCGGGATGTCCGCAATGTGCCAAAAGTGTCGCTTGAGAACCATTGATCGAATATGAGTATTATCAATCTTGAACAGAATCGTTTTAGAATTGATGAATTGAACATCGATTTTTGAGGGCTTCTCCTGAGATGACCAGAGACGATTCACTGTGGCATGGCCCTTCCCTATGTGTGGAGCTTCGCCTATGAAGTAACCCACAACATAGGTTGTCTAGAGATGCTGAGCATTGACAAGGATTTCTTCAAGAATAGTAGCTTTTGCGACTCCATTGATGATTTCGCAGGGCGCAGAGTTTCGGTCTGAGTTGTTCGAGAGAAGGCCGGTCCATGGAGATTTTTGAGATGTCGAAGGAGAGGAGCGAGATGAGAGAACCAAAGTACCTGCCAGAGGCGGAGATCCCATGGTCGGAGAGGCCATTATCTGGGTTTCTTGCAAGAGACGAATAAGGAATGTTTAGAGAGAAAATTTGCCGCCTAGGTTTCTTCCCTTGTTGTTCTTTAGTTCTTGTCATTATAATTCAGTATTAGTCAAACCATTGTATATATACACCTGATATTCTGTATATGTGTGTGTGTGATGCAACTCGTAACCTTTTATTCCAAGCTATTTATTTCACCTTAAAGAAGTTTCTACATATTATAACTTATTTATAAAAGATTAACAATATGAAGAAGTTCTTATGTGAGATCATAACACTCTTTCTAGACGATGAATCTTATCGGCCTCCATTTCAATATAACTTTAGGCCACTTCTAACTTCAGACATAGGATTTTAACATGTCTATTCGAGATGATGATTTTTATCGGTGTAGCTCGAATTTGATCCCATTTAGGACTAGCAATGTAAACCTAATTGAGTTTAACAAATTAGGACCTGATACCATGTTCAAGTGTTATTGGTTTCCAACTCAAAATCAATTGACAATACGTGAATTGGTCTATATCATGTGTAGATTTCTTTAGACTCTTTCTAAAGTTTGATTTGGGATCTTAACACATAGGTGGAAGTGTAATACCAAAAATTTTAATAAGAAACTGATAAGAATTTGGATTACATTGATCGATTTGAAAGTTTAGAATCTATCCAAACTGCTGAGGGTTTCTGATTAATCTAAAAGTTGGTAGCTACTCGTAAATAAGAAACACGGGGACTATAGCGCCAAAACGAAAGAAAATTGTGCAGATTTTTTGTTCTTCAAGATCAATTTTTGGCAAGTTAAACCAACAATTTCTAACCCTAACATCACGTATATATATGCGTTTTGAACTCATAAAGATTTAGCCGCTGTTTACTGTTGAATCCGGTTCACACAAAGTATAATAAAATACAATTGGGGATCGGATAATCTCGTTTATTAGCAAATCTCGGCGAAGTACAAGAATTAAGTTATCGGATTTTAACAGGAAAAAGTAAGAAGCGAAACTAAGAAACTAGGCCGGAAATCTCGGAGCTAGGTCTCTTAGGTCTCGCCTCTTACTTTTTTTCCGGTTAAAATCCGATAACTTAATTCTTGTACTTCGCCGAGATTTGCTAATAAACGAGATTTCCCGATCTCTAATTGTCTTTTATTATACTTTGTGTGAACCGGATTCAACAATTGGCACCGTCTGTGGGGATCACTCCCCGGAATTCGGAATCAGAAGCTGATGCAAGCGCTGGGAGTGCATCGGCCGAAGTGTTGTCTTCACGGGGGATCTTGGTTAGTATGAGGGAGTTGAATTCCTTTGCGAGGCCTTGAACGACTTTAAGGTAGGTGATAATAAGATTTAGTCGTTTCTAGAATCAATTACTCTAGATGCTATGTAGCATAAGAGGTACCAATCCAAATGGGTTAAGTTTCAAACACCAAGAATGCATAAAACTTTCTAATTCAAGCACACAAAGTTATTTTGAGTTTTGATCTAGCAACCTAATTCAATTTGAAAGCAAACAAGCTAAACAATTAACTAAACGAGATTAAGATGATAATAAAAAGGGAACCCTTGGGTGAGGTTATTGATTGGGGGATCTAATAGCTAATTTATGTTGTCCAAGCAATAAAACAAATGCTAATCCTCAAGTCTAGATCATTAATTAAGACTAATCCACTCTCATGGCACTAATCTCTTTGCTAATCACTTAATCAAGAACAAACTCTCATTTGTGAAAAAGTAATTACCAAGCATTAATAACAAGATCAATCAACCAAAATGCTCTTTAAACATCTACTATCATATGTTAAACAAGCAAATCCTCTATTTAGCTTTTTGGGGAATTTCATCAAACACCTTGTGGACGTGAAATTCCCTAAGGTCTAAATCAACTTTCTCAAGCTAATCAAGCATTATGAACACTAAATAGAGAAGGAAAATCATCTATAACCTAGACATCAAAGATCAACCATAAAATCCCCCTAATCTACCACACCCATGAGTTCTCAAAAAGACTACTCACTAATTATGAAGAACACACCAAATCTTATGAAAGAGGTGTTGTTAATCATGATTAGAGATTAAGTAGAAGATAGATTAAGAAAACAAGATGAGATATTGCATTAAACTTCAAAGAATCTCTTACAAATCTCCAAAAACTCAAAAAAAAAAGGTTTTTCAAAAGGGAAGAAAAGATGCTAAGATCCCCCTCTAAAAGTTAGGTCTAAGGCCTTATATAGAATTCTGGGCCGAGTCCCAACACCTGGCGGAGGTCGGCCGGTGTGCTTGGCTGGTGTGAGACATGGGCTTCCACACCTAGCAGAAGTCGGCCGGTGTGAGACATGGGCTTCAACACCGGGTGGAGTTGGGGCGGTGTGAGTGGGCCGGTGTGGAGATGAGGTAGCAACACCGGGCAAGCTTTGGCCGGTGAATCTACTGTCCAAGCTTCGCCTTGACACCGGGTGGTGACACCGGTCCACAGTTGGTCGGTGTTGGTCGATGGTCTCGCGCGCCAGACGGACATGTACTTGGTAAATTGGCCATATCTCTTGAACAATCTATCCAAATGACTTGAAACCACCTCCAGACGATAGCTAACTCAATTGTTTACGATTGTCATGCAAACCTTCGAAGATAAATCCGAATGGAAACCTTTTATCTGGCCCGATATTTCATTGCCTTCGGATGACTTCTGCATTTTCCTTTGCTCCATCACTCCAATCATCTCCAAAATGTCTCCAAGTACCTAGAAAACACCCCAAATGATGTACTACTCACTAGGACCTAATGCAAACTAGCTAGACTCTAATTTGGACCAAAACACTAAATAAATCTCTGAAAACACATGCATGAGACTCAAAATACTAAGTTAAATGCATGTTAAAATAAGTAAAATATGAGAATATCAGTAGGCATCCATCCGGTCTTTCTTTGCTTTGTATTCGCCGTTGAATTGGTTTGCGACAAGTTGAGAGTTGTAGAACGGTTGGATTTTGGTAGCTTCTATTTCCTTGGCGAGGCGCAGGCCGGCGATCAATGCTTCATATTCGGCCTCGTTATTTGAAGTTGTGAAGCCGAGACGGAAGGATTACTCGAGTGTATCTCCCGTTGGTGATTCGAGTTTTACTCCAACTCCCAAGCCATGTTTGGACGACGAGCCGTCTACGTGTAAGGTCCAATTATCTGCTATTGTGGGATCAGAGTTGACGAGCTCAAGAGGGAGTTCAATCAGGAAATTGGCGAGGACCTGGGACTTAGCACTGGTTTGGCTTCAGTATTCAATGTCGATTGCCCATTTTGCCATTATGCCGGATTGAGTCGAGCTATGCAGGATTGTTCATAGTGGTTGGCTTGTGAGCACGACGATAGAATGCGACTGAAAATAGGGTCGAAGCTTTCGAGCCGAGATGACCACTGCAAGGGCAAGCTTGTCTAAGGTCGGGTATCATATTTCCACTCCGTCGAGAGTTTTGCTGACGTAGAAGATTGGGTTTTGCTCACTACAAGAAAACACAGTTTTTGTGACTCTTTTTTGGTCACAAATATGCGGGACGAAAGTGTGACTAATTTGCGACTACTAGCAATGCAGAGGCAAAACAGTCGCAAATTAACGACGAAACGTAGTAGTCACAAAAGAGTCGCTTATTTGCGACTGTTTAAGGACTTGTACTCGATGATATAGTTATGGTCGCAAAAGAGTCAGAAATTAAGAAGAATTAGCGACTCATGTTTTAGTCTTACTTTGTAGTCGCAAAAGTAGTGCCAAAGTTGTGACTAATTTGCTTCGGTTTAGCAATTCCACTCGGATTTTTTTTTAAAATTCATCAGTATATAATTGTAAATATGTTAATTTATAAGTTTTAACATATATTTGAACTGCTATATACACATAATCATTGTAAAGTCGTATTAAAATCTTCTAGGTTCTTAAAGTTTAGGGTTTAGGGTAAAGGTTTTTGATTTAAAAAAAGTGTCACAAAATCGTCTTTAAATACCCACTATTTTGCGACTAACACCTGAAATTGTGACTGATTTGCTTCGGTTTGCCAATCCAGTCGATTTATTTTAAAGAAATTCATCAATATATAATTGTAATATGTTAATTTAGACGTTTTTATATAGATTTGAACTATTATATAGACTGAATCATGATATTATAGGAAAAAACTTGTAATTTCCAATATTCTAAATTTATGTTTGTTTCTACTCATAACATGTATAAGTAGTCACAAAAAGGTCCCAAATTTGCGACCGTTTAGCAACTCCACTCGATTTTTTTAAATAGTAGTCACAAAAGGGTCCCAAATTTGCGACCGTTTAGCAACTCCACTCGATTTTTTTAATAGTAGTCACAAAAGGATCCCAAATTTGCGACTGTTTAGCAACTCCACTCGATTTGTTTTTTAAATCATCAATATTGAATTGTAAGTATGTTAATTTGTACGTTTTTACATAGATTTGAACTATTATATAGACTGAATCATGATATTAGATGAAAAACTTGTAATTTCCAATATTCTAAACTTATGTTTGTTTCTACTCATAACATGTATAAGTGTTACATGATTTTGAAAGATATAAATCTTTCAAAATTTACCTACAAATATGTTAGTTTACTTTTAAAATAGAGAGTACTACTTAGAAATAGAATAAGAATGATTGTAAAGTCATATTTAAACTTTCTTGGCTCTTAAAGTTTAGAGTTTAGAGTAAGTTTGTGACTTATAAAATAATGTTACCCAACTGTCACAATTTGCGACTACTTTGCTACTATCATATACTATTTACGATTACTTTGCTACACATAATTGTGTGACTACTTTGCGAGTCTTTAAATTTTTTTACGAATTTGGTGAAATATCAAGCGGCAATTATCCCTCCATATTTTCTTTTGCTATCGATTTATTGCGACCACTTTGTGACAGTCTCGTTAATTACTATGTTCATATCCGATTTTGATTCCTCTTTCTCTCATTTTCTCCTTCCGCTTCTTCTTCTTCTTCCCTTCTTCTCCACTTCGTCTCCTTCCTTCTCTTCTTCTCCTCCTCTTCTTCTTCTCTTCTTCTCCACTTCGTCCCCTTATAATGAAATCTAATCACTCTTTCGAAGAAGGATCACCGTAACAAGCCTCGCTTTCAATCATTCTCTTCAAAGCCGCTTCCTTTTCCTTCTACTTCACTCGTAGCGAAATCCTTCTCTTCCATCGATGAACCAGACCTCGGAGAAGACTAAAAGATCGAGGAAGACGATTACAACGAAGAATAAGAAGAAGCAGATGACCTGGAAAGTGGAATGATTTAATGCATTAAGCAAATGATGGAAGGATGCATAAAATTTACAACTTTAAACGAAATTTGATTTTTTGTGCTCTATGGGGATAACTTCTTTCGAAATTCAGGAGAATCGGATTTGTTTCTAAGGATGCATATTTGTTTTGCATGTTAATGTGGTTCATGTAGAAGCTGTCGTTTGTAAGACTTTTATGGTGTCTTGAATTTTCTCTGATTACTTTGGATAGGTAACATCTCCTTATGGGAACAATCTTCATCACCAAGAAAATGTGACACATGGTCAGTTTGCGTTCACAACTCAAGAAACCGGGAACTACTTGGCTTGCTTCTGGATTGATTCCAGTCATCCACAACCCAATCCCCTAACCCTTGGGATTGATTGGAAGATTGGTATTGCAGCCAAAGATTGGGACTCTGTTGCGAAAAAGAAAAAAATCGAGGCAAGTTACTGATACGCTTTATCATATATATCATAGGAGGAAGAAGGAAGAACGAAGTTGTGAAGGAGAAGTCAAAGGAAGAGTTGAAGTAAAAAGGAGTCAAAGCCTCAGTCAAAGTTAGAAGGTTCACTTTTACTAGTATAAATAATAAAATCGCAGTTTGTTGAGAGTATGCATTTGCTAAGTTGTAAGCGACATGAGCTTCTGAAGACGATTGTTATGAAATCGTCTCCTTTGGAAAGATTTCGATCATTGTGAGTGCATCTGAGAGATTTCGTTTGCAATTGAGAGAATACGTTGTTTCCTTCACTATTCCGATATCGATACAAGTATTATTCAGAGTTACAGTAGTTGATTCTATCAGTTACATCTCGTCTTCTTAACCTGTCTAACTAAGCATTTTTCTCTTTTCTTGTGATAACTCCATTGTTATGAATGTGTATTTGCAGGGTGTTGAGCTTCAATTGAGGAGACTTGACGGGTTAGTGCAGGCGATTCGTGAGAACATAAATTATATAAAAAAAGGTACATGTCTTTTGCCTTTTTGCGATTCTTGAAGTCTGGGAATCAAATTGGGTGTGGATTGGGACAAGAACATAGTGATAAAAGGCAAAATTTTGATACAGGGAAGCCGAGATGCGAGAAGTGAGTGAAGGAACCAACTCAAAAATGGCTTGGTTCAGTATTATGTCATTCGGGTTTGGCTAATACCGGCGGGGTGGATAGGTATTATTTCAGTTGCGTGAAAGCTTCTTCGCACTTCTCGTCCCATTTGAACCATTTATTTCCGCGGAGGAATTGGTAGAAAGAGAGGCATTTGTCTGTCGACCTGGAAATGAAGCAATTGAGCGCGGCAATTCGGCCCGTGAGGCGTTGAACTTCGCCAGTGTTTCTTGGTGAAAGGAGATCGATTATCGCCTTGATCTGCTTGGGGTTTGCTTCGATCCCCATTGAGTGACAATGTAACCTAGGAACTCTCCCGAAGTCACACCGAACGTACATTTGGCTGGATTCAGCTTCATATTGTATTTGTTCAGAATCTCGAAGCATGCCTTGAGATGTCTGATGTGCTTCTTTGCCACGTAAGATATAACGAGCCTATCGTCGATGTAGACCTGCATTTTATGTATGTGCTGTTTGCCAAACATTTGGTTGACCAAGCGTTGGTATGTTGCTCATGCGTTCTTAAGCCCGAATGGCATAACTCTATAGCAGTAGGTACCTCAGTCGGTGATGAAGGCCGTCTTTTCACGATCATCCGGGTGCATCATGATCTGGTTATATCCGGAGAAGGCGTCCATGAACGAAAGGAGCTCATTTCCAGCAGTTGCTTCGACTAGACGGTCGATGTGCGGAAGTGAGAAGCTGTCTTTCGGGCATGCCTTGTTGAGGTCGGCGAAGTCGACACAGATTCTCCATTTTCCGTTCTTCTTCTTGACGAAGACCGGATTTGCCAGCCAGTCCGGGTACTTTACTTCGGTAATAGAACCTACGCCTAGTAGCTTTTCTACTTCGTCGTTGACCGCCTTAGATCATTCGGGGCCGAGCTTTCGTCGCTTTTGCTTGATCAGTTTCTAGGTCGGGTCGACATTCAGTTCGTGTGATGAGATCCTAGGGTCGATCCCTGTCATGTCTTCGATCGACCAAGCAAAGGTTGAGACATTTTGGCGAAGGAAGCTGACCAGGTCGTTTTTGATGTCCTCGTCTAGGTCGGCTCCGATACCAACGCAACGCTCTGGATTCTTCTCGTTTATATTCACTTGGACGGCGAGGTCTGGCTTTGGGTTGTCCTGAGGGGGAAACGCATCTCGCATTCTTGGTTCGGTGAGTAGGCAGGTCTGTTGCGGGTTTCGCAATTTGTGTTCTATTACGAAGCAAGTCCGAGACTCTTGCTGGTCACCTCGGATTGTGAAGATTCCGATTTCAATCGGGAATTTGACACATTGATGGTATGTCGAGGATATTGCTTTCATCAAATGTAGCAATGGCGTGCCCATCACAACGTTGTAGATAGCCGGCCGATCTATGACGTCAAACTTGACGATCTTAGTGACCTTTTCCACGTACACTGGGAGCTCTATAGTGCCGATCGTCTGGATGGAGTCGCTTCTGAACCCAGTGAGAGATCTTTCGGTAGGTTTCAGCACGTAGTCTTTGAACTCGGCTCATTTAAGAGTATCCTTGTAGATTAGATCGAATGAACTTCCGGTGTCTATCAAAATGCGTGATATTTCTCAATCGTTGATGCGGAGTTCGGCCACTAGAGGGTCATTGTGACGTTGGGACACTCCTTTTGCATCATCTTCCATGAATGTTACCCCGTGGCTGTTTGCGATCTCGTCGCCTGTGATGCGTATCCATTCTTGCGATGCGGCTGTTCTTCTTTCGTATTGCTTGAGCGACCTGACATAATTGTTGCAGCTCAAGAGTCCTCCCATGATCATATTAATCCTCCTGCGTGCCGGCTCTGGCGAACCATCGCGAGGCGTTCCACCCCGATCAGTTCGGTCGCCTTTCAGGGCCTCCATATATGCGGCGATGGGTTTTGCGTTCCTTAATTGCGGATCTTTGTTAGGTCGGCGTTCGATCTCCTTCTTGGCTTGATGCCGCCCGTCTCCTCCATTAGGTCGGCGTTGGAGATCTTGTTGCTCTCATCCCTTATTCTGATTTGCATTTTTTTATCTCGCAGTACGGCTCCTCATCTCTAGATTTGTCGTCCCGAGTCCACGAATTCCATCTCTGACGTTGTTGGCCTTCATCTACGAGGAAAGTTCACGGTCTTCGACTTCTATCGTAGTCCTTATTGAGGTGCTGACGAGGCTCCTGGTAGTCTTCTCTTGGTTTATCCTTTGAACTCGATGCCTTAGGGAGTGCATGCTTCTTGGCCAGTGCAGCCTTTTCTTCTTTGTGTTCAATGAACAGGTTAGCTCGGTGCATCGCATCCTCGAGTGTCTTCGGGGTGTTGAGTTTCATCTCGTCACAGAAACTGGACTCATGCCATAATGAGTTTAGCAAGGCGGGTAACGCTGCATCGTCAGGGATGTTGATTTGTGAGACCACTTTCTTGAATTTGGCGATGTACGATCTAAGGGATTCGTGTCTTCCATGAGATAGGCTGTACAGGTTGGACACCGATGTTGTCTTCACGATGTACATTGAATAATGCTGAATAACGATTGCAACCAATTCATCGTAGCTGTCAATCGAGTTCAGAGGCAAACGTGAGAACCACGTCAGTGCGGGTCCGCTGAAACTCGACACTTGTAATTGACACTTGCTAGAGTCCTGCTCTTCGTTTGTGAATGTAACGCGCGACATAGCCAGGTTGAAAGCGGTCATGAACCCGCTTGGATCCTCGGTGCCGTCATAAGCTGGTAGTTTCATCTTCCCAAGGTGTCTCACTGGAGTCCCGGTTATCCGAGCTGTGAATGGGGTGTTCTGCGTTTTTCTCAGAACACGATCGAGTTTGGGTGCCACTCTAGTAGCTTGATAAAGTCTGGAGTTGACGTCCTTGAGCTCGTTACTCATCTTTTCTAGCTGCCGATCTCGTGCGAGGTCGTCGAGCTTATGCCGAGGGGTTTGGGCCGTTGGTGCCGAGTGATGTGTGTGGGATTGACTTGACAAGTTTTACCCTTAAGCAAAGCTGCAAGTGCACAGCAAACGCATTAGTATTTAAGGGATATAATCCACAGAGATTTGAGTGCCCATAAATTTCTATTGATTTCTAAGTTGTGTCTAGACCTAATAAATTTAAAGGGGGTTTTGTGTGTCACGATTTTGTAGCTAAGAATTTAAACTAATCTAAGCGAGAAATAAAGAAATAAAGAAATCAAGTAAGCAAATCGAATAATTAAAACGAGGTTGTAAACAAATAAACGAAACGTTGGGCAATTGGGAACTCTCTAGGGATCACGGTCGATTATCATAAGAAATTTGCTAGAGGTTGTAAACTCTCTAGAGGTTGTAAACTAAGTAGCTTTCGTCTCTGGTCGAGGTGGTGGGAAACTACACGCCACATATGAATCAGCATATGTATCTTCATCTTCATAAATGACTCCTTCTTCTTCCTCACAGCCTGGTTCTTCTTTATGACCAGCTTGTGAATTACACTCTTCATCACGCTCATATGCTTCTTCAAGGTTGTTTTGAGATTCAATCTCTTCATGCCATGAATCTTCTTCACGGTCTTCTTCTATATCTTCTTTTTGGTCAGATTCAGATTCATCACGTTCTGGATCTTCTCCTTCAATATCAGAATTTGAATAGTCATCTCTGGGCCATGGTGATGCTTCATAGTCGTCACCTTCATCGCACAAACTCTGGTTGTCTTCACTCCCTTCAAACTCAGAGTTCTCTTCTTCATACTCCATGATTTTCTGGTTCTAAACCTTGTATCTCGTAAAAGGAACACAAGAGAAATCAATTTCGTGCCTTTTAGAGAAGAATATGCAAAGGAAGTCGAAAGACAAACAAAAACAAGTTAAAATCGATGAATCAGATCTAGTGCAAAGGAAGTCGAAAAGACAAATTGTAACAAGGAAGAAAATGGATGATCCAACAATCAACAAACCCTAGATCGAGATGATTATGATGCTAACAAAAAAAATCTAGAGCAGATCTAACAAAGACACATGAACAAAAATAGATTTTTATGATATTTTTTTTTTGATTTTTCGATATGATGAAACTGAAATTGCAAAACAGAAAATAAAAAGATAAAGGTTGGATTGAAACAACCTGGGGGTAGGAGTTTTTAAGCTCTGATACCAAATAATACAGGATCGGAATCACTTCAATTCTAAGATCACTCGATGATCGAGAGATTCCAAGCCTAGCTTTGCGGAAGGGGGTCGATGTAGAGATGGAATAGATGGATAGATGATTGACTCACTCAATCAATGGAACGAACAAGAGAACTGAATCACTCAATCACTCTTAACCGCTGGATTCAATAGATTTAAAGTGAATCACACACTTAGAATCTAAAGAACAATCAAACACAAAGAAATCTCATACTTTGTGAAAGAAACAAACGATCTTAAAGATCAAACTCAAACTTCTTAAAACTTAATTTGTGTCTTACAGATGAAATAAGAGAGAGCTTATATAGGTCTCTGGATACAAAGGTCATAAGACTTAAAGAAGAAAGAGAAATCCTCGAAAATTGAAACTAGTTAAGAGAAATATAGCCGTTAGGCTTTATTGATGTGACTCTTGGAAATATGACCAAAATTCATCCAAAGAGAGAGAAGAAGATGAAGAGTTGATGTAGTTAATGCTGGGAAACATATTAACTCCAACAAGACGAATGTGGACGAAGTTGCCTCATTAAAAACATTACCAGGAAAACCCGATGGGAAAAACCATGGTTAAGGGAAAAAGAGTGCAACTGTCATATTCGAACAATATGAAGTCTTCTTTGTACATGGACGGTTTGAGGGAATAAGTGAGTTTCTTGGGAACATCCTGGATGACATAAATGATGCCCAAATCGCAGCAGCTTTGACAAGAAGTCTTTTGAGAAGTTGAGGCGTCCAAATGAAGCAAGTCGATCGAGGATCCGTTGAATTAGATATTGAATATCTTCCAAACGAAAACTGTTCTTGACTTTATTCCAATTCTCCGTGTGCTTCTGATGGATCCAGATTGTAGAACAATTTGATTTGTAGATTGACTCCTCCTAGTTTGGTCGTAAACCTCTAATTAAGGCGTGTATGACCAAATCGGGTAAGTTGGGAATCACCCGATTTGTAAATTCAATAACTCCTTCGTTTGAGCTCTAAATGGACTGATTGTACTTCGTGGTGTGCTCTAGGTGAGCTGAGAATATTTTCCAAGTGGTCTCATGCTCTGACTCTTCGTGGTTGATTCGGTATGCTCCAAGAAAGGCACATGTGTCCTGGTTGACTCCTATGCGGCTTGTGTGGCATGTTTGATGGAGCTCTGGTTCAGCTACTGGTCTGATGGCCTCATCACAAACGCTCTTCTTAAATAGCTGTGTATGCGTCTACAATAAATTGGTGCAGTAGCCTACCTCCTAGGATAAGTGTTTTCCCTTCAGATAACCTAGTTTGGATTTGATATGACTAGTACTCACGAATTGTTACATTTTCTCTCTTAATTTTACTCCCTTTCGTTGGTCTATATGGAATATTCAAGTGACATCCACTTTCTCCATATTGGAAAAGCAAAGGGTACTGCAACGCCATGTAATGTTGGTGGAGAGTGTTAATCCTTTGTAACTCGTCACTTTTGGATTGTACTATGACATCTCTATGACCGGTTGAAGATTCGAAATTGCCTACAATAAGCCCTGCAATCTCATCTCCAGTGTGAAGGTCATATTGTCTACCTTTTTCCTTTTGCCCAATAAGCCGTATTGAGAAGTCTTCTATTTCACATGTTTCATATTTATCTCTAGCTTTTCTAAACTCATTAGTTAGGTGATTATTCGCATCTAACATGCAAATAAGACCACCAACAATATTTTCATCAAATTTTTCAGATTTTTTTTTCCTTTTCATAGATCCGGTTTTGGATTTCATTGGTTGTATCGAAAATGTATAGTTGGTTGAATTTTGGCGGTTGTCCTTCTTTTGGGAGAAGCTCTCCTATCCGATGGTAATTTTGACCGGGAATTCAGAAGGTAAATGGCCCATAACCATTCATAACTGAATGATCAATCTTAGCCCCAATTGATGTGAGAACCAAGATGGAATTATAAACCCTAATGAAATGAGGGGTTAGCAATAGATCTTCTATTTCTGTTGGTGTAAGTTTTATTCTGGGCAAAAGTACTCTTCCTTTTTGTTGGTATATTGTAAATCGTGGTTGTCCATAAGAAGATCTCTCATTGCTCTTTGCGTCCCAGACTAAAGCTCCACACTTGTAGCATTCTTGTAGATTATTAGGTTTAATCCTCTTTTGCCTTGTTATGACTATGTTAATACATAATTATAAGTTTCTAGTGGATAATATAAAAATTAGAGATAGAAGCTCTAGTTTTGTTACTTACTTTTGCCTATTTTTCTTTTTGGTTTTGGATTTGATGGCCCCGCGATCTCTTCTTCTTTTGTTGTTTGTGTTGTTTCCATTTTTCCTCTGAAAAGAATATTAATACAAAGACGATCATATGATTAAGCGAACTCTGCCATGTTTTTACATGTATTTTATAAATTTTAGTTGTCCAAACTATTTATGCGGTTTGTTACCTATTTCTTTCTGTGCCTTTTTTCTCTTTAAGGATTAGTAGTCTCGTACTTCGAGTTAAAGCGAAAATATATGCAAATTACATCTTTTATTTGTCTTAGAACTTTTACGGTTTATGTACACATTACTTTTTTTTATTGTCAAATTACCTATTTTATTTGTAATCCATACCTTTTCGTTCTTGCGTACTTGTACTTGTCGAGCATCCGCACTACAAGAAAAATGGGCATTCTTAGCACACGAATAACGCTATCAAAGGCATATAATAGCGTTTTCATAAACGCTAGGACTGGACAAGAAAAATGGGCATTCTTAGCACACGAATAACGCTATCAAAGGCATATAATAGCGTTTTCATAAACGCTAGGACTGGAGGAGCTATAATAGGTTGACCCCATACGATAGCGTTTTCTATTTATGCTATTATATGTTCTTCTATTATAGCGTTATTTCAACGCTTTGATTTATGCTGTTATAGCTCATTTAAATGCTATACAAATTAATGTTGTAGCTCTTTTTCCATGCTATAATCTAGTGTTCTGTAGCTCTTTTTACAGGTTATGATCTTGTGTTTTGTAGCTCTTTTTAGGCTATGATCTATTGTTTTGCAACATTGTATTCCCTATTCGAAAGAAACCTTTTTTCGCAGAAAATACAATCCTCATTCGAAAAAAAATACAATCCATATGCGAAAAAGTACAATCTAAATTAAAAATTTATAATTCTGAATCCAGGTCTCAACAAGTGTCAATCCTCAACATACAATACATTACAAGTTCGACAAAACCTGAAAAAATCTACTTATCAATAGTTTTAGGAACTTATCACAAAACATACTGATCGGCTCAATCTTAGGCAGTCGATCAAGCATTTCTTTGTCAGCCTCCACAACGCTCGTTCCCGCTGTATCCATCACCTCTGTTTCAGTTTCCACTTGTTCAGCACGCATCGAAGATGAACTGTTGGAGAAGCTTGACAGAAAAGTTTACAGATAGTTAATGAATGCACAAGCTTGTAAAGAAGTTTGTGTACCTGAGGATGAGAGATCGATAGCCTTTGATGTTGTTATTCATATGGTTTGGTATGCTGCTTCTAATGTCTTTATTGCAATGCACATTATAATCACACATCATTCCCATTTCCCTGTAGTCCCCTGCAATTCATGAAGTTTGGTCATCAGATGTTTATCAATGATCTATAATAATATAAACCTGTCCTAATACCTTCACCACTTTAAGTGCTCCCTTATTAGGGCCGAGCACGCCTTTCATTGATTGTAACCGCTACAGCTTCTTGCATAGGAGTAAGCATCCACACAATGTATAAAAATAGTTTTGGGTACATTTTATCGATGTAAATTAGTCTTATATACCAACCATTAAGGGACATCAAAACATCTTTTGAGGTTTGTTTACAGATAAAACTAGATTTTCTAGATATCCATAAACTTGAGATTGTAAAACTGAGTTCTCAGAATCAAAACTTATAACAAGTACTTAGATTTCATTTAAGTATTGTTGATCTTTAGAAACAATCTCAGTGAAACCCAAAAGGTGAGACATAGCAGAAACAGTCTCTAGAAATTAGTAAGAGATAAAAGGTAAGAGATATATGAAGCAATAGACATGAACCTGTTTTCTGGTTGAGAGACGTTTAGTTCCCTAAGAACGGTTCCTCTCGTAAGTGAACCTGTTTTCTGGTTGTTTTCTATGTCGCCCAGGGATGTTCAGAACATGATTGATGAGAATCTGAAAAGATAAATTTGATACATAACTTTAGTAGTTTTAGGAGCACCAAATCAACTATCATCAGATGCATATAGAAATTCCCTAAGAAAAGAGAACACGTAATTGAACACTAGTTTACTACGATCACTTTTGGAGTGTCTCATCAACAAATAACCAGAGAACAGTAAAACGAGTATAATCAGCCAGCTATTGCTTCATCAACAAAAAAAAAAAAGCCATGAAACAAACCGAAACCTAAAATTCTAACAAATCAGAAAGCAAACAGAGGTACATAGAAATCATGACTTTTCAAGCATTAGCAATCTTATGGGTCGAAAGGACTCTGCAGAAACATGACACTAACAACAAAATCGAACAGCAGAAACTATAAAAACAAAATCGAGCAGCAAAAACCCTAACAACAAAATCGAACATTGAGAATGGAGATGGAGCTGAATCAGAATTAAGCTTCACAACAACAGGTCTCCCACGGATCGATTTGAGGAAATCTGCAGGCGTCTTTGTGGTTCCATAAACTTACTCTCCACTCCCACTCATCTTGTTGATCTTCTAAGCACGATCCCTTATGTAACTGCAAAAACAATTAAGATCTGAAAATCAGTTGGGTCGCTCTAAAATTTCCTACAAAGGCGAAAACTAGAAGATAAAACCCTTTTCACGACTCAGATGAACATTCGTCGTTTAGACTAGTACGCAAAATCCACAAACTCACTCAAACTCGAACAAGACGCAACCTATCGGAAGATAACAAAAAGAGTCCGAACACAAAAACCCTAAACTTTCGACCCAAATGGAAACGAATCGATTGAAATAGTAAATAAAAATTGAAACTTTTAGACGGATTCAAGGAACAAAGAAGAAACTTGAGGGTGGAGGAGAACAACGGAAGGGACGAAGTCGAACGAACTTGAGGCTGAAGGAGATCTAGCTCGTAAGTAGACCGAGCTCAGAAAGAAATCGAAGCCGACAGAGATCGAGATTGTTGCCGGCGAGGTGGAGATCGTGACTATGGCGAAACCCTAAGTTAAATATTTTTTTTTTATGCTCCCAAATTTTTTCTGTCTGCTTGTGTTTAGTTTTATCGACATATAACCTATGGCGCTAAGTCCTTATTTTTTTGCTAAGCGTCGGCGGTCATAAGTTATTTGATGAGAGCCAAAGTAAATTTTAGCTTCCCGTTTAATTTTTTTCGGGCTAGCATTTTTTCAATGCTATGATAAAGTATCCCAACTTTCGATACCACCTATAATAGCAGTTAAATAAATTGTGCTATCTTAGTGTGCTATCAATACCCACTTTTCTTGTAGTGCCGGGATGTGATGAACTCGCGATTTTGATAGAGTTTCCTATAGTATGGTATTTAATTTTTTTTATGAACATTTGTATTTTTTGATTATGGAGAAAGTATACTATAGCATGTTTGAATTTTGCGTGGATGACAATTGTATATGTAAAAGACAGAAATTTAAAACATTTAACTATCACAGTATGTAATGTTTACATATGGACTTATTTTTACGCATGGATTGATATCCAGTTGACGAAACCAATATGGACTTTGATTTTATATATTAAATTATTATGATATTCAATGCCTACATATTTTTAAAATCAATTGTATTCTAATGAGTAATTTATCACTACTAGAAAATAGTCATATAACTTTTGCAACGATAGTTTTCGTCAAAATTTTGCAATTTTTTGGCAAAGATTAATACATGTCGTAATTTTTTTACAAGTTCCTTGCTGAAACACAACAAAAGTGTTTGTTGCAAAATTTTATTACTAATTTGCAAAAAATATTCAACAATAATGAGTCGTGATTTTTTTGCAAAAAAATTATAATAAAATTATGTGACAAACCATGTGACACTTTTGTCACTATATTTGCAATATTTTAATAACTCTTTTGCAACATTTAATTTTTATACAAAATTTGAATATATTTTTAGTTAACTTAACAAAAATTATACTTGTCACATTTAGAATTAGAATTGATTTTTGGAGTTTCTGATTTTTGCAAAAGAATCCAAACTATAACTGAATTCAGTTGATTTGGTATAGAAATTTCTATATCGCTCAAAATATGACAAAAACTACGTTCGATTTATAATTGATAATTGATATTTTGATTCAGTTATTTCCGTCTCGTTCAAAATACTCTTTGATGCACAGATGGATTAAAAAATGGGAGGATTACTAAAATAACTTTCAAAAATGCCTTAATTACTAGAACAATGCTTATTAGAATAACCTAAAAATGAAAAATACCAATTTGGTCCTTTTGGCCTTTGTTAACAAAAACGTAATTACGATATTGTCATTACTATTTCAAATAAACAAGTCTACCGTTCTTTGACGGTAGACTTAATTATTGTTGGTAGATTTATTTTTTAGCTAGTAGACTTATTTTTCGGACGGTAGACTTATTTTTCGCCGGTAGATTTGTTTTGGGCCGGTAGACTTATTTTTACGACATGGTAGATATGTTTTTGGGCGGTAGACTTTTTTTTTTTTGTAGATTTATTTTTAATGACGGTAGATTTGTTAAGGATTGGTAGATTTGTTAATGATCAGTTGACTTTTTTGGTAGACATTTGACCAAATTGGTAGATTTATTTCCTTTGATGGTAGATTTATCTACTCCGCGGTAGACTTATTTGTAATGGCGGCATACTTATCATCGGAGGGTTCGTTTTTTAGTGACGGTAGATTTATTGTAATGACGGTAGACATATATTGTAAACTTATTTGTAATGGCGGCAGATTTATTAAAAAACGGTAGACTTATTAATTGGTAGATTTATCATAAGTTGGTAGATTTATCTGAATTTGGTAGATTTATCTGACATTGATCATTTTTATTGACGGTAGACTTATTAAAATAGATGTCAACAAAAAAAAACTTATTAAAATATTAATAAACAAATAAAAATTACATTAAATTTTCAAAAAAATCAAAAAATCCCCAAAAAATGAAAACAAATTCCGAAAAAAATCGAAATAATTTCCAAAAAATCTAAAGTTAAGAAAAGATAATTTTAAATTTTAAATATTATATTTTAGCTTATGAATTTTTGAACTAAAATTTTTTTAAAACTAAAACAATACAAAAATCCAAACAAATTCTCAAAATTTTATAAAATTTCAAAAATCAATGAATAACACATCACGGTTAAAAAACAATATCACATAACACCAAAATAATTGTATCAAAACCATAAAGATAATTAAAATAAGACAAAAGACATGTTTAAATAATATTCTAAAACAATTCTTTATAGCGTAGGTAAAACACTT
>PKMM01040486.1:56720-85130 GCA_002933915.1 Eutrema heterophyllum
TATTGTGATAATAAACACCACATAGAATTTGTATGTTCTAATTATACGTAGTTCATGTGTTTTTGTTTTAAATCTCACTAATTTTGGTTATACATACTAAGCAAATATTAAACTAATTAAATAAAGTGACTGATTTCGTCAAGTACCTTTGAAAATCATCGTGGACTGTCTTACAATCACAAATTCAAAACAAAATCTACCATCATTTAGAATTCAATTATCATTTGTACAAATTCAAAAACAAATCTAACATCATTTCAAAAACAAATCTACCAAATCCAAATCTCCCACGAATTATACTCGTAGAAGAATACGTTGAATCGAAGACGGAAATATCGTCGGAGACTCGGCCGCCGTTGCGAAGCCCAAGAACCTGTCGGAGATACCATCAATTTAACACCATCAATTGAAAATAACTCATTCGTCATGCCATAACGGATTAAACAAGTCTACCATAACGATTTCAACAGGTCTACCATAACGTTTTCAACAAGTCTACCATAACGTTTTCAACAAGTCTACCACATTTAGCGGAATTTTGTCGAACAATTGGTGTGCATACCTCATGAAGCCGCATATCAACCAAAAACGAGGGTTTTATCTCCTTTCACCGGAAACTTCTATCATTTCACCGGAATTGTGAAAGTCTTAAACAAGTCTACCACAATGTTTTAAACAAGTCTACCACAACGTTTTAAACAAGTCTACCACAACCAACGTTTTAAACAAGTCTATCACAACCAACGTTTTAAACAAGTTTACCACAACCAACGTTTTAAACAAGTCTACCACAACGTTTTAAACAAGTCTACCATAACGTGTGGAATTTCGTCGAACAAGTGGTGGATATACCTCATGAAGCACCATATCAACCAAAAAAACGAGCAGATCCGGTGGAATGGCGGTGGAGCAGCACTAGTGGAAGTCGGCGGAGCAAATCTTCTCGAAGGCGGCGGAGTAAATCTACCGTGAATGAGAGAAAGAGAAGAGGAAGAAGAAGAAGAAGAAGAAAACGAGAGAGAGAGAGCGCGAATGAGAGAGAGAAAGAGAAGAGGAAGAGGAAGAAGAAGAAGAAGAGAGAGCGTGAATGAGAGAGAGAAAGAGAAGAGGAAGAAGAAGAAGAGAGAGAATAGATCGTGATAATAGAGAGAGAAGAGAGAGAGAGAATAGGTTTTCGTTTGAGAGAGAGATTGAAAAAAAAAATTAAAGTTGTTTTTTTAAATTTTATTTTAATAATTTTTTTTTGTAAAAAAAAAATTAAAATAGCATTTTGGTTATTAAAACGAAAACATGTTCTTAAATGTCTTTACCAATTTTTGAAAGTTAGTTTAGTTGCTTGGATTTGAGACAGAATTATTCAAAACGATCAGTTTTGAAGGTTATTCTAATTATTATTTCTAGTTATTATTTTTAGTTATTATTTCTTAAAAAAATTAATTAAAAGAAAACTTATTCTAAGATAAATATGTAACGTTCTCTTATCTTAAAAGAGATGCACTTTGCATCATGGTTACGAAAGCATGTAAGTATTAAGTTAATATTTTTTAAATCTCATAAGTAAAGTGTTGTTTTTTTTATTTCAGATTCAACTCGACACAAATTGTAGTGTCTATCCAATATGGTTGCATGAATTGGTTCATGGTCCGGCAACTAAAGTAACATCTTGGCCGATGTTTTTTTGTCGAGGGTATAACTTTCATACGTTAGACCATAGAAAAGATCGAAATACCCTCAACTATGGTATTTGTGTGAAAGGGACATCTGAATGTGATTCTAGTGAAGAATCTGATTTTTACGGAATCTTAACACAAATATTTGAGCTCTATTATCCGGGAATTGTTGGTCTTAGAGTTGTTCTTTTCAGATGCAATTGGTATAACTCAATAATGGATAAAAGGCTACGTATAAACAAATCAGGGATCAACGATGTTGATTAGGCTAGTCAATACGGGAAGTATGATCCTTTCATACTTGCTAGACAAGCTGACCAGGTATGTTTTGTATCATATCCTCGTCTAAACAAAAAGAAGAGTGAGTGGTATGTTACAGTAAAGATTATATCTAGTGAAGAAGTGGATCATAGTCCTTTGCAACATGAGAATAATAATACAATAGTTGAGGCTGATCCATTTATGATGGTTGATAGTTTAGTTGATCAGCAAGGGCAGTTTGTGAGCCTCGATGATGTTGTTGATGAAGAAGTAGATTCAGATCCTGATGATATAATCCTAAGATTCTGAAACAACAGAAGAAGACGATTCATGTTGATGTATACTCTATTTCTTAAGATTTTTTTTTCTTTTTCTTAAAATTATGTTAGATACACGTGTTTTTAAAATTTGAATTTAGTCGATAATGGATTGCTTAGTTTACTTTTATTATTCTCAAGATCATTTTCTTTTTTAAAANGAAGATTTTTTTTAAGTTATATAATATTTCTTACATTATGGCTAAAATAATAGCGACTAACCAAAAGGAATGCTGGCTGAAACAACTTATATATATTCGCCTGACACCTAATAATACTTAACTAGTTTGTAACAGCTGGAAAATAATAACTTGGTATAAAAAAACAAAACAAAAATAATTAAGGTTCCCGCTACTAACTATATGTATAATTCCCGCTTGTTTTTATTTTACCTCACGTTTGTAGAGAGTATCCTACTAAATATTTGGCTTTATCCCATATCACAGATACGATCAGAATTTATTGTTCTTGTATATATATATACAAATTTTATGTGCGTTTAATAACTCAGTTCACATTTGCACATCGTTGTTTTTCTAAGGTAACATCTAGAGATAACATAATTATTTGTTGGGTTCGCTTTACTTTTCATTTTCTTTTATAACATTTTTGCATTTAGTATTAACTTTAGTTTTTGCTTTAACTTTTCAAATTAAAATGAATCCTATGGCCAATTAGGAGCTCTTCTCATTGAACTTTTAATCAATGGTAGATTGCCAGTCAATATCGACTTGGAAAATGACGAGACTTTTAAACAAAAGGTAGAAGACATTTTTTCAGAGAATGCTGATATCAAAGAAAGGCTTAGCAAGCTTGAAGGCCTGGAGAAAATGATAGCACTCCTTTGTCCGGCTTTGCTATTGAATGGTGTAAATTAACAACTAAGTGTTTAGTTAGATGTTTTAGTTGGATGTTTTAGTTTTAGTTTAAATTTCTAAATTTTTATTAGCGTATTTGGTTTTTTTATCATTAATTTTGTTTTTACTATTTTCAAGTTTATGCATTGTTAGATTTTGCAAAATTTGATTATTTAATAAAATTGGTTCTTTTTTATTCCGTTTTGCAATATTATAATAAAATATTATAATGAGGATTAGTGTTGCAAAATAAACCACAATATAAAGAACTCGCAATGAATTATTAAAATATATTATTTTGATATTGCAATGAATTACAAATTGCCTATGACGTGACAATGTTTGCAATGCAAGTTTAAAAATAATCCTTGCAAATTTGTAACAATATTTGCAATGCAGGTATAAAAATAATTCTTGCAAATTTGTAACAATATTTGGTATACAATTTTACGTAGCAAACATTAATGAAAATTTAGAGTTGCAAACGAACGTTGTAATCTTACCACAAATTTACTTTATTTTTTGTTTGTTGCGTGAATAAGACAAATATAGCAAGAAATAATTTCATTGCATATCTGCAATAGCATTTGCTATACGTGTTTCGTAGCAATAATTTACAATTATTAAGAGTTGCAAAATATGTCGCAATCATAATTTGCACTGAAAATATCGTTGCATTAATACGACAAATATAGTAAAAAATTAATTCATTGCAAAATTGGCGACGTATGTGCAACAAATACGAATTTGCAACATGCAAACAACAACACTATAAAATTTGTCGCAATTATATTGCAAATTTTATGTTTGTAACAATATCTTGGCATATTGCAACAATTTATCTTTGTTGCATTATGCCTATTTTCTTGTAGTGTATATTTTAATATTAAAGGTTATATATTCATAAAAATTAAAATGATATATCTAATACTCTATATTTTTATGATCTAATATTCTATAATATTCTATAGTTTTGTATCATCAAAAGAAAAAAGACAAATTGTTATTTTCATATAATGAAAGTTACAAAGTATTAGATGGTAATGCATTCTTACCTTGTCTTATAGCGTTTAAGATTTGCTTCTTTTTGCTCTGTTGCCTCTTGACTCTTGTAGTCCATTCGCAAGATACGTCCAATGGGGTGTTTTAGCGTTTAAGATTTTAAAAATTTCTCTTTATTACTCTCTTTTGGTCAGGGTGTAGTATGAAGGTTTTTTATATAATTTTATTTCTTAAATTTTGAAGAATCATATTGAGAGTTAAACTAAATTAATTTTCAATTGGTTTGTTGTATTTCTGTTTAACTTTACATCTGGGTAATATCATTTTCAAAGTTTGAGAAACAATATGTGTTTTTGGTTTTCTTTATTATTGGTATCATATAATTTGGACTATATATATAATTTTAGGATTTAATGTTAGTGGTCGAGGACTTTTTAATGTTAAATATTGGAATCATAATTTCAGTTAAATATAGGTTCCTTTCACCCCCATAGTTGTTTATAAACTACATTGTGGTTGTTATCGAGAAACCAATAAAAATAAAGCATATATGTTTATTGATTGAAATTTGTCCATCAAAAAGAAAACAATGATTATAAAACAGAAATCCAACAACAAAAACCACACTACAAAATGAAAACTGAGAAATAATAAACTTCTAATCGAAAATCTTTGCCGCTACGTAGTGAACCAAAGGAAGCATGTGAATGCACAAAGAAGTGAAGCTTCTCCATCTTTCTAATAGGACCTCCCAACTTCATAACTCTCCTGCAGATGGATGGATGTTGCCTCTTCTTCCTGTCGTATTTTCCCGTTTTCGTTCAATCCACACTTGACTCTTGTTGTCCCAGGTAAATCTTGTTGGAAATTCCAAGTGAGTTAGTTTGCGTGCCTCTTCAGACTCTTAGTTTTTTTCCACCCATGATGCAAATCTTTCTGTGTTACACTGGAATTCAAGCACCATGTTTGCCTGCACTGCGTTCTCTGATCTTGCCGAATCCACCTGAACTGAGTCATCGATGACAAGATTGTGAGAGTCGAAACTCGCACAATCGATTTTTGTCAAGACTTTAAAGGGAACATAAGTTTCTGAGGAAAAACACAAGCAGAGATCCAAAGATGGTTTTTATTATTGCTGTTTGTAAGTGTATGAGTACAAGAGTCAAGTTGCGAAAAGCTTTTTTTAGGGTTTCCAGATGGGTTACAAATGTGATTATGAACACTATTTATACGGGTATGCATTGACAAGAATCACAGAGGAAAAAAAGAATATTTCCTTCTTCCTTCGCGCGACTGCCGACATAAACTTTAATTAGGGTAAATGATGATTTGTATAAATAGTGTTCATAATCACATTTGTAACCCATCTGGAAACCCTAAAAAAGCTCTTTGCAACTTGACTCTTGTACTCATACGCTTACAAACAGCAATAATAAAAACAATCTTTGGATCTCTGTTTGTGTTTTTCCTCAGAAACTTATGTTCCCTCTAAAGTCTTGACAAAAATTGATTGTGCGAGTTTCGACTCTCACAGTTTGGCGCCGTATGTGGGGACTAAGAAGCTTTCTAACTCGCGAAAAAACATCAGGAACGAGATCAGAAGAGATGTTTGGAATCGAGCAGAGAACCGGTGACGATGTGAACAACGGCGGCGGCGGCAATGGCAGGGTCGAACCCAGTGACACTCCCCCCGCAACCATGGAGACGACCTCGACACCTTTAGTCGAATCGAAGAATATGCTCACCACATTGCTGAAAAAGGTGGATGAGCATGACAAGACGAGCAAAACCCTATCAGAAAGGGTCGAGACACTTGCATCGGAAGGTCGGACCATAGATCTGCACTCAGTATACCTCGGTTCAGGAATGCTTCCCCCAAGGATGCTCACAAGGAGGCTTAGTCTCAACCCGACATCACTCGACTTCTCAACACCCCTCACGAACTCGGCAAGAGGAAGATTGTCACCATCGCACCCATCTGACGAGGTGACGCCCGCAGCAACGAGGCCACTCCTGTTCGACCCACTTTGGCCATATCAAAGAACCGTAGGATCACACCTCGAAACAACTGAAACAACCAACGATGGAGCAATCCGAAACGGAGGGACCAACACCTCGGGCCGTATCACAAGTGGCTCGCCTCAGAACTGGAAGGGGCAAGGCCAGCAGGAGACATCCCTAGGACAAGCCGGTTCGGCAACAACCTGGCGTAGGAAGAAGAAAACCTCCTCTGGGTAGAGCAAATGCGACGTGCCGAAGAGACGAGAATATCAAACCAAAACCAGCACGAGCCGGTAGAGACGAGAATATCAGACTAAAACCAGCACGAGCCGGTAGGGACGAGCCGAGCCCAAATAATGGAACTAAACGAGATCAAAGCCTCTTTGGCCCGAAACAAAGATCGATCGGATGCTAGAAGAAACACAGCTCGGATCACCAATGCAATCGTATCCGATCCCGGTAAAATCAGGATCCCGTTTTATGACAGAACAACCGACCTGAAGGCCCACATCACCGCCTTCTGAATAGCGATGGGACGATCTAAGCTCAAAGACAACGAGAAAGACGCTGGATTATGTCTCCTATTCGTGGAGCATCTAAAGGGAGCCGCCCTTGATTGGTTCTTAAGATTGGAATTAAAGAAATTCGATTGACAATTTCCAGCAACTATCCGTCGAGTTCCTGAAGCAATACTCTGTATTCATGGAACGGGAGACTTCTGACGCTGACATGTGGACCATGGTACAAGTACCAATAGAGTCGCTACGGAATTTAATGGGAAGGTTTAAGACGGTGGTATCGAAGCTGGAAGGCAAGAGTGACCGAGGTGCGCTCATCGCTCAAAAGAAGGCACTGTGGTGCAAATCGGATTTCCGAAAGGAAATCGCCTTGAACACACCTCATACCATTCAAGACGCATTACATCGGGCCTCAAACTTCATCATCGATGAAGAAGATATGAAAATCCTCGAGGAGAGGTTTAAACCAATTAAACCAACAAACTGAAACGTCGCCTCGGCCCCAATTTTGTCAAACCCTCGCAGGAACACCCAGAGTGGCGGATTCGTACATCATGAAGGACCAAAATTCCAAGGTGCCCACAACTATCAAGTGGGAGCCGGACGAGGCAAGACACCATGGAATACATGGACGAGGAATTCCAACAACTTCGACGAGAAGGCCTATTGCAAACATCATCAGTGCTACAGGCATCTCACAACAAACTGTCAAAGCTTAGGGGCGAAGTTGGCAGCTAAGTTCATGGCGGGAGAGCTCGGCAATACGGTGACCCTCAAAGATTTCAAACGAGAAGATGATAACCAGAACAAGCCGAACCGAGGTACCCTAGCAGAACAAAATCAAGGAGACATCACGAAGCGAGGTCGAAGAAACGAGGAAGAAGCACCACCGGCGCCTCGAAGAAGGATAAACATGATAATGGGAGGATCGCGGTATTGCGTCGACACGGTGTCGTCAATCAAAGCTTTTCAACGCCGAGCCAAAACCAGCGTCAACTGGTCCTAACCATCTTACGTTCCTAGCATCGTCATCTCTTTCGCCGAGGAAGAAACCGTCGGCATCGATAAACCGCATAACGACCCTCTCGTTATTGAGCTGACTATCCGAGACCACGACGTGGCAAGAATACTGATCGACACAGGATGCTCGGCCGATGTTATTTTCCGAGACACCCTCAGACAGATGAACATCAAGTTGACGGAAATAATAGCCGACCCGAGACCCCTAACCGGTTTTAATGGTGATACGACGATGACCCTAGGAACGATCAGGCTACCGGTACATGCGAAAGGCGTAACAAAGGTCGTATAATTCTCTGTGGCGGATCATCCAGCAATATACAACGTTATCATGGGTACCCCATGGATAAACTCCATGCGAGCTATTCCCTCCACTTATCACCTCTGCATCACGTTCCCGACCCTTAATGGAATTAAAACTATATGGGGCAATCAGAAGGAATCTCGGGTATGTTTCCTTGCCGAACAGAAGCATCGTAACCCGATAACAAATGTGAAAGCAAATCCGAAGAAGCCAAACACAGACAAGGAGTCAGAGAAGGATTTGTCCAAACTCTTATAGCAATTACAGATCACGGAAGCTCGCGAGGAAGAAGCCGAGCCGACCTGCGAGCACGTGACCTCAGTGTGCATCGACGATGACCACCCAGAACGATGCGTTGAAATCGGAGCCACGCTAGAAAAGTCCATCCGCAGTGAATGATCTCGTTCTTGAAAGAGAACGTATAGACATTCGCCTGGACCACAGAAGACGTGCCATGGATTAGCATCGACATCGCTTGCCATGAGCTCAACGTATATCCCATTTTCAAACCCGTCAAGCAGAAGAGAAGGAAGCCGGGGCCAGAATGAGCTAAAGTCGTGAATGACGAGGTAGAAAAGCTGCTGAATGTCGGTTCAATTGCCGAAGCAAAGTATCCTAATTGGCTCGCCAACCCCGTCGTAGTGAAGAAAAATAACGACAAGTGGCGAGTATGCATAGACTTTACCGACCTAAAAAGAGGTGTGCCCCAAAGATAGCTTCCCATTGCCTCACATCGACAGACTTGTAGAAGCAACCGCCGTCAATAAACTCATGTCCTTCATGGACGCCTTTTCTGGCTACAATCAGATTCTGATGCATCCTGATGACAAAGAAAAGACCGCGTTCATTACTGACCGCGGAATCTATTGCTACAAAGTGATGTTGTTACGACTTAAGAACGTGGGCGCAACGTATCAACGGCTGGTCAACAAAACATTTGCGGAGCAGCTCGGTAAAACATTGGAGGTCTACATCGACGACATGCTGGTCAAATATCTCGACGAGAAGAACCACGTCGAACATTTATGAGATTGCTTCCGACAACTAAATCTGCACAACATGAAGTTAAATCCAGCAAAATGTAGATTCGCCGTGACTTCCGGTGAATTTCTCGGATACCTTGTTGGTATAGCTCAAATGTAATACCCTAAAGTACTAACAGCTTTGTCGATTTAGTATTTAGGGGTCGAATCCACAGAGACTCAAGAATCACACAATATATTATATAGATAAGAATTAAGCTAAGTAAATCAATGAAACAAGAAATTATAACGTAGTTAAAGTGTTGTAAATTCAATGGAGGAGAGGTAGGTTCAGGGTATTTCTCAGGAAATCAAAGAATGCAAATTAACCAACTAGTCAGGGTTCATGTTATGCACGGTTCTTGAACTCAAATCACTAAACTATAATTAACCAACTGTCGTTGCGAGAATTATCTAAGTCTAAATCCCAGAATCCCAAATCTCTTTGCAAATCCTAAAGATCTAAACCAGCATTAAAGTTCAGGTTTGATATGTTCACAAAACAACTAAACCAAATCTCTTTGCGGATAGCTATTTTGCTCACCCTAAGTTCTGTCAGATTATCAATTGCACTGTCGTGCCTAATCGATTAACCTAAGATCTAAGTTCCAGATTCGTCAACCTAGAGTTAGCTTTGAGAACAACCTATGGTGAAGAACTAATTCAGATTATGAACCCTAACNGAATAAATCTCTGAAATAAATAAATAAGATGAGAGTAAACAAGGGTTCGAAATCTTCTCTCGGATGAACAGAGTTTCAGACTTGTCTCCCTCAGAAAGCTCTCTCACAGAAAACCAAAGTAAAATAAGGCGTAGCCAACAAAAGTGGCTGAAAAACCTAATTATCATGCTAAAACACGTTCTGGGGCTTCTTGTAATAATTAAAGATTTCTGGACCAAGGTGCAAACTCTCCAGACTTGTAAAAAGTCGCGTTTTCTGTTTTCCTGCAGTCGGTATCGACGACACCATTAGTGGTATCGATCGACACACTGCTTCTTCTCCTCGCAAGACTGGACTGTCTTCACGAAAACTGGCATAACTTTTCATCGCACCGTTGGAATGGCCTCAAACCACTTCCAAATGAAAGCTAATCCATTGATATGTCTTGTATCAATATTTGAGCTCAATCCATCGGGGGAAGTTCTTCAACGAATGCCAAACTTCTGATGTCTATGCATGATTCTGCATCTTCATATGCTCATTTTCACCCAAAACGGCTTTTTTCTCCCAAAGTCACCTAAAACCTGAAAAGACTCAAAAAGACTCCAAAAATACTAAAATGACTCTATAAATAAGACCTATATCATGGTTAAAAACGGGTAAAAACCATGATATATCACTTGTCACTCACTAAGGTATAGAAGTAAACTTGAAGCAGATAAATGAGTTGGTCGATATGGCATCACCAAAGACAAAGCGCGAGGTCCAACGCCTGACAGGACGCGTCGCAGCGTTAAACCCCTTCATCTCGCGATCCACCGACAAGTGCCTGCCATTCTACGACACCCTACACGGCAACAAAAAATTCGAATGGACCAACTGATGCGAAGATGCCTTCCAGGATCTGAAGAGGTATTTGGCAAGTCCGCCCGTCCTCGCCAAACCTGTCGAAGGCGAGCCGTTGTTCCTTTACATCGCCGTTTCAACAACAGCAGTCAGCGGAGTACTCGTCAGAGAGGAACGAGGCGAGCATAGGCCAATCTTCTACGTCAGTCAGACTTTAACCGACGCGGGACCAGGTACCCGCAAATGGAAAAATTGGCACTCGCAGTAGTTATGTCAGCCACGAAGTTGAGACCCTACTTCTAGTCGCATTCCATCGTGGTGCTGGCCACTTTCCCCCTACAGACTATTTTACATAGTCCAAGCCAATCAGGAAGACTAGAGAAATGGGCTCTGGAACTCAGCGAGTACGACATCGAGTACCGGAACAGAACTTGCGTAAAGTCCCAAGTACTGGCAGACTTTATTTTCGAGCTCCCAGTCGAAGGAATTGAAGAAACAACACCTAGCTTCACCTGGACACTTCATGTCGATGGCTCGTCTTCAAAGCAAGGATCCGGGGTAGGAATCCGCCTAACATCACCAACCGACGAGATCTTAGAGCAATCATTCTGGCTGACATTCTCTACTTCAAACAACGAAGCATAATACGAAGCCTTGATCGCCGGTTTAAAACTCGCTCACGGGATAAAAATTCACAACTTAAGCGCATTATGCGACTCCCAGCTAATGGTGATCCAGTTCAATGGGGAATATGAAGCAAGAGATGAAAGAATGGAAGCCTACCTGAAGATTGTCCAGGAGTTGGCCAAACGATTCAATGAGTTCACACTCACCTGAATCCCTCGCGGCGAGAACACCCAAGCAGATGCACTAGCCGCTTTAGCGTCAACTTCAGACCCCGATCAAAAGAGAGTCATCCCTGTCGAGTTTATTGAGAATCCGAGCATCGACGCGACTGGAGTTGTTAACGCGATCAATACGCCATACGAACCACCCGTCGAGAACGAGGCGGTCGATATGGACGAAGATGCGCCACACGAAGGGGAATATGGCTGCGACAAGGAATGGATGGGACCTATTGGCACTTACAACATGGACGGAGAGGTGCCATCAGACAAGTGGGCTGCCCGAAAACTCAAAGCTCAGGTAACCCGATATATCCTGCTAGACGGAGATGTTTTCAAATGGAGATTCTCAGGGCCACTAATGAGATGCGTCGAAAGTTCGCAGGCAAGGAAAGTAATGGAGGAAGTCCATAGTGGTTCATGTGGCAACCATTCCGGCGAACGAGCCCTCGCAATCAAAATCAAATGACATGGCTACTACTGGCCAACCATGGTGAAAGATTATGAGAAATTCTCTGTGAAGTGCGAGAAATGTCACCGACATGCCCCAACGATTCACCAACCAGCCGAGTTGCTGTCATCAATCTCCTCGCCCTACCCATTCATGAGATGGTCAATGGACATCGTTGGCCCGCTTCACCGGTCTAAGCAAAAAATATTCATGTTAGTCTTGAAAGATTACTTCTCCAAATGGATCGAAGCAGACTCTTACGCTAACATCAAGGATGTCCAGGTAGAACACTTCGTCTGGAAGAATATCATATGCTGACACAGGGGTTCCGTACGAAATCGTCACAGACAACGGCTCTCAATTTATCTCTACAAGGTTTGAGGCATTCTGCGAAAAATGGAAGATACGACTGAACAAGTCAACACCACGCTACCCGCAAGGTAACAGACATGCAGAAGCAGCCAATGGCCTGAAAAAACGTCTTCACGAGAAAAAGGGCCAATGGGCCGACGAACTAGAGGACGTACTCTAGTCCTATTGAACTACCCCACAACGCACCACAGGCAGACACCCTTCGCCCTCGTCTACGGAACATAGTGGGTAATTCCTCCCTAAGTTGAATTTCCCAGCTTAGGTCGAAGACTTCTACGCGGAAAAGAATGACTCAATCAACTGATACTCCTCGCTGAACTGGACTTACTGAATGAACGACGCGACCAAGCCCTTATCCGTATATAGAACTACCAGCAAGCAACTGATGGTCAACTTTTTGAGTCTTAATCAATTAATCAAGTCTACTCATATCATTGTAGTACAAGAGGATCAATCAAAGGAGGCACAAAGAACAACGCACTAGGAATGCAAGAAATGACTTAAACTAGAGCAATTGTTTTGGGTTTTTATGTTTTTAGATTAAGAAAGTAAAATGCAAGAAAGAAAACAAAGGATAGAAGTGCTGGAAAAAATGAATTAACCATCAAGAAGATGATTAATGAACAAACAATGATGATTTAGATTGAATTAAACACAATCCTAGAACATGGAATTCACAATTATCACTAATCCACTCTCGTGGCACTAATCACTTTGTTAATCACCAAATCAAGAACAAACTCTCGTTTTTGATAAGATGATTAGCAAGCTTTAATCTCAAATTCCACTTAGTTCACTAATCACCCTAGACATCAACTCTCATTGGCTAGGCATGAAAAGCTCACAAAAGGTTCGGTTCAAGCATTTCATCGAACACCTATCGGGCGTGAAATGCTTAAGCTCTAGTTTTGATCTCTCAATCCAAAACTAGCTTTAAGATCAACCTAAGTGAAGGATCTAACAAGATGCAACCTAAATCATCATCATCTAATCATCAAGACAATTAACAAATGATGCAAATGCACACAATCTATGCTATTCCTTAGGTTAAGATCACTAATTATGATTAATCCTCTCTCAAGGCACTAATCACTTTGCTAATCACTAAATCAAGATCAAATTCTCATTTGTGATGAAATGATTAGCAAGCATTAAGATCAATATTCAAATCAACCAATAAACACCTTAAGCAACTACTCTCATAGGTTAAGAATGTTTATCTCTTTCTAAGTTCTTTGGGGAATTTCATCAAACACCTTGTGGGTGTGAAATTCCCAAAGATCTAGATTGACTCTCTCAAGCCCAATCTAGCATTAAGATCACTTAGAAAGAAAGGAAAGCAATGATTTAGAATCTAAGCATCACAAATCAATCATCAACCCATAAAAATCAAGCAAACAAAAATCCAACAAAAACCCTAAAGTCTAAACATGAAGAACAAAAGATAAAAAGACATAAGGATAAAGAAGATGCATTAATATAAAGATAAGGGTGAAGAAATATTCTCTAGAGTGGCATTTGTATGAAGAACAATCAAAATCCCTCCAAAATCATAAGAAGAGTTTGGGATAAAACCCAACTCTAGAAAGAACAAAACTTAGCTTGAAAATTAGGTTTCAAGAGTATTTATAGAAAAAGGGGCGAACCGGGTCAATCCGGAACAAACCGGGTATTGACCCGGCCAAAACTGGGTTTTTACTGATTCTAGAGGTCTATACTGACCCATTCTAGATCGGTACAAATGGATCGGTACAGATTTCTTCCTTGTACTGGTCGCGTAACGTCGAGCTAAGACAGGTCGGCATTGGTGCGCTTGGGTCGTGCAGGAAGAGTTTGTAGCCGACAGGGGTGAGGATCGGGTCGATGCAGGACTAGTTTTAGCCGACAGAAGTGAACTTGCTCGAACGCTGGGTTAATGTCATGTGGTAGTGCCAGCCCATAATGGGTCGGCACTAATCGTCCTTGTGTAGGTCGGATGGAACTGGATGCGGAGTTAGCCGGCTAAAGCAGAGTCTGGTCGAACGCGGGATGTGCTGGATCGTGCGCGGTATGGCTTTTAGCCGGCATAAATTAGTACCGCTTGATTAGTACCGACCCAGGAAGGGTCGGCACTAATTTTCCTTGTGCGTCGGTGCCGATCGGTATGAATCCCTGCTTGGATCGGTGTTCATTGCTGTCTCCATACTGATCCACCATACCGATCCAGGATCGGTCGGTGTGAATCACTTGGAAACGTGCCGTTTGAAAACTCGGAGTTCTGGGAGGGTACGCCGATCGATTCTGGGTCGGTGCAAAAATGTGTTGTAGATCGGTATAACCCTCTGTCTCCATACCGACCCATCGTACCGAGCCAGGATGGGTCGGTACACTCCTCTCCTTTTGCTGTTTTTGCCTTGACCATCTCTTCTTGCACCCAACTCCGATCCAGCTTGGCTTGGTGACCTCCAAATTTCCCCAAATTGCCTCCAAACACCTAGAAAACACTCCAAAACATGCAAGAACACACTAGGACCTAATGCAAATGTCATAAACTCTAATTTAGACCAAAATGCTATACAAACTATGAAAGACACATGCATGAGACCCGAAACACTAAATAATATGCATGCTAAAATGGGTAAAATATGGGAATATCAACTCCCCCAAACTTACTATTTTGCTTGTCCTCAAGCAAACAAAAATAAAGAAAGGGAGAAGACTAAAAATGGGAGCTCAAATCCAAAAGTGCCATAAAAAGAATTCAACTCAATGTACAAGTTACTAGCTCTAAGATGCGATCAAACAAGTCTACTCAAAAAGAGTTAGCCATATCCTTCCCTACACGAATCAAATTCAAGCCTCAACCTACACAAGTATTCACGTCATCCAATCCTTTAACATTCATTAGTCGTTTCAAGTGAATCATGCTTATGCAAGGCAAGTGAATCCATTTGGTTAGGGTAAATGTTTTGAGATAAAGATGATATCAAATGTATGGGATTACTCCAATGCAAGGGATCTCTCAATGAATGAGCAAGCTTTAGCAAAATGCTAAGAGTAAAAGGCAATCTATGCATACAAGGATAGATTCACATCTACCCAATGCCTAAAATGTCTCTAGCCCTAGCATATCTACCTGTGATGTCCCAATCCTAAGCTACCCTTATCTCCCAAGGCCTTTTGGCCTTCATGTCCCATACATGAACTTCTTCTTCCACTTCATCTTTTCTCACTTGAGGAATTTATTCTTCTCCATTGAATCTTGTGGTTTTGTGCTTCTCTTGTTGTTTCCTTAGCTCTTCTTTTCTTTCTTTTTATTTGCCTTGCCTCATCTTTCATCATTTGATGTCTTAGCCAATTTTTGGCTTTTTCCCTTCTTTTTTTTTCTCTGAGGCTATAACTATTGCTAAGAGATAATCTTGTTATCTTGCACTAACCCACATTACAATATTGTATTCCTCCTTCACCTTCACTTCCTTCTTTTGAACTCACTTCATTCTTATCCACAATCCCATTAGTCACACCATTTCGTCCGCACCAAACCCAAGACTTCCCTTTCCCACGAGCCTAACCAAGTCTAGCCCTTGATGTTCGGCTAGATCTACATGCGAACCTATCCTTTTCGCCCTAAACTCAACACTTTTTGCCAAGCTTACTCGAAAAATTAGGCCTCACATACGCACACTAAAGATTTTGGCTTGAAAGGAGGGTAGGTTAAAGGTATGGTGAACCGTTCCAATGATGGGAATCGGCTACTTGGACTAGAAAAAGAGTGGTGGAAAGGATAAGAGAGCCCAAGTATGTATATGGTAACCATGAATTCACTATGCAATGCACAAGCATGATAATTTCAATGTCAAAATTACGGTTTTCACTTAGGTAGGATTGAAATCAAATCAAGACTTGCTTTAGCTAAGACCCTAGTAATGAAACGCAAGATCGAAATATGGTTCATCCTTGATTTCAACACGAGATCAAAAGCATCAAACAACAAGCAACGAGGGCATTGAATCAAGCTCTAAATATGATACTTTACAAGGATAAATCTATCATTGCTCCTAATGCTCATGCAAAGCTACCTAATATGCTATGCATCTAGACTCAATCCTATATGGAATGCACAAAAGTTCAAAAAAATTTCAAATTTATTGAAAATGCATGATATGCATGAGACTCAAGATGCAAAAGGAAAAATAAGATCACAAAACACATGATTAGACACCGGTCCCTCCCCCAAACTTAAATCACAACGTCTCGGTGTGAAAGAAGTTCAAGAGAGAGACCAAAAACGAAAGATAAAAATGCAAAGAGACTCAAAAGGAAAGAAGTACTTACAAATGAGGAGTGAGACTAGATGAATGGAGATGAATGAAGAGCTTTTGACATCACCACCAATGAGCCTTGCCACGACCTTGGACCCAAGAGACCCTTATTGATGCTTGTTTTGTGTCACTAGCTTGACAAGGGATAGGCTTGGGGAAGTCCCCAAGCGCGCGTTTAACGTCACTAGCTTGACGGTTGCTTCCTCATCGTCACTCCCTTCATGAAAATCACAAGAAAAGTGAAAAGATTAGCAACAAAAGAAAATAAAAAAAAGCTCTAGCCTCAAGAAGAATCAAAATCCTAATGATCAATGCTAAACCTCCCCGGCAACGGCGCCAAATTGATGAATGACTTTTGCAAGTCTTTGAGTCAATTACTCTAAATGCTATTGTAGCATAAGAGGTATCGAACCAAGGAGGTTAAGATCAATGCACTAAGAATACATGAATCTTCCTAAGCTAGAGCAAATGTTTTTGGGTTTTTATATTTTTGAACAAAGAATGTAAAATGCAAGAAAGAAAACAAAGGATAGAAGTGTTGGAAAAATGAATTAACTATCAAGAAGACGATTAATGAACAAACAATGATGATTTAGATTGAATTAAACACTATCCTAGAACATGGAATTCACAATTATGACTAATCCACTCTCGTGGCACTAATCACTTTGTTAATCACCAAATCAAGAACAAACTCTCGTTTGTGATAAGATGATTAACAAGCTTTAATCTCCAATTCCACTTAGTTCACTAATCACCCTAGACATCAACTCTCATTGGCTAGGCATGAAAGGCTCACAAAAGGTTTGGTTCAAGCATTTCATCGAACACCTCTCGGGCGTGAAATGCCTAAGCTCTAGTTTTGATCTCTCAATCCAAAAATAGCTTTAAGATCAACCTAAGTGAAGGATCTAACAAGATGTAACCTAAATCGTCATCATCTAATCATCAAGACAATTGACTAACGATGCTAATACGCACAATCTATGCTATTCCTTAGGTTAAGATCACTAATTATGACTAATCCTCTCTCAAGGCACTAATCACTTTGCTAATCACTAAATCAAGATCAAATTCTCATTTGTGATGAAATGATTAGCAAGCATTAAGATCAATATTCAAATCAACCAATAAACACCTTAAGCAACTACTCTCATAGGTTAAGAATGTTTATCTCTTTCTAAGTTCTTTGAGGAATTTCATCAAACACCTTGTGGGTGTGAAATTCCCAAAGATCTAGATTGACTCTCTCAAGCCTAATCTAGCATTAAGATCACTTAGAAAGAAAGGAAAGCAATGATTTAGAATCTAAGCATCACAAATCAATCATCAACCCATAAAAATCAAGCAAACAAAAATCCAACAAAAACCCTAAAGTCTATACATGAAGAACAAAAGATAAAAAGACATAAGGATAAAGAAGATGCATTAATATAAAGATAAGGGCGAAGAAATCTTCTCTAGAGTGGCATTTGTAGGAAGAACAATTAAAATCCCTCCAAAATCATAAGAAGAGTTTGGGATAAAACCCAACTCTAGAAAGAAGAAAACTTAGCTTGAAAATTAGGTTTCAAGAGTATTTATAGAAAAAGGGGCGAACCGGGTTAATCCGGAACAAACCGGGTGTTGACCCGGCCAAAACTAGGTTTTTGCTAATTCTAAAGGTTTGTACCAACCTATTCTAGATCGGTACAAATGGATCGGTACAGATTTCTTCCTTGTACTGGTCGGGTAACGTCGAGCTAAGACAGGTCGGCATTGGTGCGCTTGGGTCGTGCGGGAAGAGTTTTTAGCCGACAGGGGCGAGGATCGGGTCGATGCAGGACTAGTTTTAGCCGACAGAAGTGAACTTGCTCGATTGCTGGGTTAATGCCGTGTGGTAGTGCCGGCCCAGAATGGGTCGGCACTAATCGTCCTTGTGTAGGTCGGATGGAACTGGATGTGGAGTTAGCCAGCTAAAGCGGAGCCTGGTCGAACGCGGGATGTGCTGGATCGTGCGCGGTATGTCGGCACTAATTTTCCTTGTGCGTCGGTGCCGATCGGTATGAATCCCTGCTTGGATCGGTGTTCATTGCTGTCTCCATACCGATCCAGGATCGGTCGGTGTGAATCACTTGGAAACATGCCGTTTGAAAACTCAGAGTTCTGGGAGGGTACGCCGATCGATTCCGGGTCGGTGCAAAAATGTGTTGTAGATCGGTATAACCCTCTGTCTCCATACCGACCCATCGTACCAACCCAGGATGGGTCGGTACACTCCTCTCCTTTTGCTGTTTTTGCCTTGGCCATCTCTTCTTGCACCCAACTCCGATCCAGCTTGGCTTGGTGACCTCCAAATTTCCCCAAATTGCCTCCAAACACCTAGAAAACACTCCAAAACATGCAAGAACACACTAGGACCTAATGCAAATGTCCTAAACTCTAATTTAGACCAAAATGCTATACAAACTATGAAAGACACATGCATGAGACCCGAAACACTAAATAATATGCATGCTAAAACGGGTAAAATATGGGAATATCAGCAACGACCAAATACTACAACTCCAACGTTCGAAGCAGAAGGTTCAACGAGGGAGACCTAGTCCTTCGCAATGTTATTCAGAACACAGCAGAACGCAACGCTGGTAAACTCGGGGCCAACTGGGAAGGACCTTACAAAGTCACTAAAGTGGTTCGCACAGGAGTATACGAGCTCGCCAACATGTCCGACGTTCCCATCCCAAGATCATGGAACGCAAAGCACCTCAAGAAATACTATCACTAAAACCACCACGTCCTACACATGAACTACGAGACGGCTTGATCCCTGAAAAGGGTACATAGGCAACCAATCTTCGGAGAGGTTTAGCTGTCCCCCCCCCCTCTTAAAACCGGGGGGGGAGGGGGGGGGGGAGTGGGTACGTATATACATACTCCCACCTTTTGCAAATGCGACCTCTCGCACTTTACCAGTTTTTATCATTATATCATTTGCACTCATCATTCTCGTCTGTTGCTGGCCACAACAATGAACTCACACATCCACTTTGGATTCTAACCCATATCCTATACGGATCGGGGTTCTTGTACAATCCACCACGGATTAAAGCGCGCTATATAAATTTAAGGCGGGTATATTTGGATCAGGGGAAGGAAAAAAATATACCTCGACCAAACCACTTATAATTTTACTATCGAAACGGGAACGTAAGCCGAGTCCACATCGCAAACCCTAAAACCTAAAGGGGGGGGGGGAGTGGGTACGTATATACATACTCCCACCTTTTGCAAACGCGACCTCTCGCACTTTACCAGTTCTTATCAATATATCATTTGCACTCATCATTCTCGTATATTGTTGGCCACAACAACCAGCTCACACATCCTCTTTCGATTCTAACCCCTATAATATATACGGATCGGGGTTCTTGTACAATCCACCACGGATTAAAGCGCGCTATATAAATTTAAGGCGGGTATATTTGGACCAGAGGAAGGAAAAAAATATACCTCGACCAAACCACTTATAATTTTACTTTCGAAACGGGAAAGTAAGCCGAGTCCACATCGCAAACCCTAAAACCGAAAGGGGGGGGGGAGTGGGTACGTATATACATACTCCCACCTTTTGCAAACGCGACCTCTCGCACTTTACCAGTTTTTATCAATATATCATTTGCACTCATCATTCTCGTTTGTTGCTGGCCACAACAACTAGCTCACACATCCTCTTTGGATTCTAACCCCTATCCTATACGGATCATGGTTCTTGTACAATCCACCACGGATTAAAGCGTGCTATATAAATTTAAGGCGGTTATATTTGGACCAGAGGAAGGAAAAAAATATACCTCGACCAAACCACTTATAATTTTACTTTCGAAACGGGAAAGTAAGCCGAGTCCACATCGCAAACCCTAAAACCGAAGTAAAATCTAAACCCAATAACTAATCGCTTCATAGCACACTGGTCTTCAACGTCTCAACAATACTAAACGGATCGTCTCGAAACACGTCGTTTAGGATGAGGCTTGGACATGCCTTGGCATATCCAAATTAAACAAAATCAACACGAAAAAAACTTGCATCATATTTCCCAAGAAGAACAACACCATCAAAATCAAGGAAACAACAATTCATTACAAACCGGATAGAAAGTTCAATACAAAGTACAAATCTAACGACATATTACAACCAAAGGGGGGGGGGGGGGTTACTACATAGGTCAATTCACTTCGCCATCTTCGATCGTGAGGTCGGCAATCCCAGACAGGCGCGCGTTGGACCCCGTAGGATCAGTAACACCAACGCTAGCCGCGATAAGCTCGACCGGATCATTCCCGAGAAGAGTAGCCACAGAGTCCTCCGAGACAGGAGAAACCACCAATCCTTCCTTCAGACAGGAGGCGATCTTATTAAACTCCTCATTCGCTCCGACCAAATCAGCTCTCCAGCTAATCAGCTTCTCCGCCTCAGCTTCAAGGGTTGGAGGATTATCTTTTCGGAAGATGTCCAAGAGCTCTAGATTGATGTTACCCTCGGCCAGATCTAGCTCCTTACTCTTAACATCCTCCAGCTGGTCCACACTCGTCCTAATTTTTTTGACCCAATCCTGGAACCTTCGAGCTGACTCTCGCCTCGCCTCTTTCCGAGCCTTCTTGACATTGGAATCATGACGAGCATCCTTCACTGTAAGTTGCCTCCTCAACGAAGCAATATCGGATTCAATCGCATCTTCTCCCTTTCGAGATCCGAAACTTTGGCCGATGCGAGGGCAGGTCACTTCTCCGCCTCGTCGTGTTTGCCCTTCAGTGCCAAAGCGCTCTTTCTCGCATCTTCGACAAGATGCCCATCTTTGCAAGTCCCGTACTCATAAGCGGCAACGAGCTCGTTGCTAGAAGCAACAAACTGCAAAAAAGCGGACGATAAGAAAAAGAAAGGGCAAGACATCTCTCAAATTTCGTAAAAACTAGCTCATACCCGGATACCACGCAGCGACATGTTAGCGTACGCCTTATCCTTGATGAGCACACCCAAGGGAGGGAGCTGAATCTCGGGTCAACTGATATGTGTGAGGATGGCAGTGGACGCAACGGCATCATCGACAATCCTCTCGGAAAATAAGAAATCAGCAGGAGCAGAAGTGTCAGTTTTCTTCTTTTTCTCCACAACTTCGTTTCGGCCACCGCTCGGTGTGGGATGCTTCCGACCTCGCGTACCAGCGTGCTTCGCCAAAGACGAAGCAGAGGGTCTAGACATCAGAGGAAAAGCTGGAACAAGATCCTTTCCCCCATCATTTGTAGGAAGCTTGGGGGGGGATTACGAAGTTCGCCTCGGCATCCTCGACTGCCTCGGGGGCCATCGGTGTGTGTCCACCGGCAGCACGTCTCGCCGCTTTCTTTGCTTCTCCTTTTCTCTTATCATGAGCGGATATTTTCTTCATTATCGTCGTCCTCAAATCCTCCGAAGACGAAAGATCCGAACTTACTGGGGCACCACTAATAAGAGCTCGGGCTTTTTCTATCCTCTGAAGCGAGAAGTGCTTTCCCCAATGAACCTTCCTCATTTTAAATACGTCAAATACTTCGTCCAGATCAGACGGGATTGGAGGGAGGAAATCGCGATCTGCAAAAATAAAGATAAGCTCAAAACACTAAATTGGACAATGAACCGAGCCAAAATCTACGGGTCGGCTACCAAGCGGTCCCCAGTTTGTCTTGACCAAGTGAAGACAGTTGTTGTCAATGGAAGCCTCGGAAATGCAAACAAAGAAGAAATGATCCTCCCAACTACTGTCCTTGCTCGGAAACCCCGTGATGATTCTCTTAGTCTTCTTCTTACCAATATAGAACTTGGCGGACTTGGGAACCCTTCGGATGTCCAGCGAATTTCAGAGATGGTCAATGGTTATCTCGACATCACATTCGTAACTACGAATTAAAATCCCTATAAGGTGACGAAGCCCCTGAGTCTTGATTTGGGATAGAGCAAGTCCGTGTCTCCATAAATAACGCAGGATCACTTCGAGAAAATGGGAAACCAAAGAAAACATAAATTAAAGAAGGCCTCGTAAACAGTGAAGCAATCTGAAGGAGGGTTGTCGGCTCGATCAGACGGTTCGGGGACTACAAAATCAACATCCTCATATATATTGAATCGCACCCGCAGCTCATTCAAAGACGTCATTGTGGAAAGCGTAAAACCCGGTGGAACGGCTTGCTTTTTCTTAGGTTTTCTCGCAGATTTTCGCTTCGGCGGATCCGGCTGATACATGTCTACCAGGCGAACTATCTCCGCCCTTGCCTCGTTGGGATCCCAAAAGAAGTCCTCATCTTCAATTTTCACTTCCTCAGTAGTCACCGCGGTTTCGGGCGCACCAACGAAGGAGTGAACCAACACTTCAAAGGGGACGATATCAAGACATTGACTTGCGGCTTCTTGAACCTCGGAGATGAGAGGATTCACCTCAGAGGAGCTATTAACCTCGGGCGACACGTCATCCTCAGCATCGCCTCCCGCGGTTGAAGCACGGGGATCACACTCCCCATCCTCCTCGGTCGATTTATTTATTTCGGTGTCCAACGTTGAATTACGGGTGGGCAGGACACGGTTGGTCGAACCAACCGAGCCATTCAGAACATCGCAATCTGACATATCGCCTCGGAAATAATAAATTAAAAAGGAAAAGAGGAGAGAGAAGAGAGCTACCTGAATTTCAAAAATTTTGAAGGGATAAGAGATGTAAAGAAATCTCGTCTTTTATAGGCTTTCCGCGCGTGGGCGCGCGTGACCTCCGAAACCAACAAGAAGCATTTCCGATTTTAGAGATATTTAAAGAAGAGCGCGCGGACACGAGTAAATATTTAATGACTGCAGAAGATCTTCGAAGATAAACAGACGATTACACTTCCCCGAGATGGCAAGGCGTATCGAATTCATTTCAAGAAACACGCTATCATCTCAAATGGATGACACCTTGGAAATCATGGTTCGGTATCGTTTCAGTTCGGCAATTAATCTCGATCTCGATAAATCCTACCTCGTCACAATCACTCCCGAATCTGACGAGCTAGGGGGCAAACTGTTGGGGTCGGTTTTCACCCACTCGTAATTAACACTTCAGAAAACGAGACATACCGACCCTAAGCCGAAGCATGATAACTGAATAGTCCTCAAGACGTCTCACCTCATCTAATAGAGCAGAGCTGAGGTTAGGTAGAGAATGATATTTTGCCGATCGAGCCGAGGCCAATTCAAGACAGGCCGGTTCGCCTCATAGAAATGGCCGAGCCCATCTAAATGCAAGTGGGTAGAGAGGAATGTTTATGGGCCGAGATATAAGTCACTCGCAAACCTTTTCGGGCCGAACTAAGGGCCCATATCATCATTTACCCTAATTAAAGTTTCAGTCGACAGTCGCGCGAAGGAAGAAGGAAATATTCCTTTTTCCTCCGTGATTCTTGTCAATGCAGACCCGTATAAATAGTGTTCATAATTGATATATCATGGTTTTTACCCCTTTTAAGCCATGATATATGTCCGTTTTATAGAGTCTTTCTACTATTTTGTAGTGTTTTAGAGTCTTTTACAGGTTTTAGCACGTTTGGAGCATAATTGGAGATATTGGAGCTTTTTGGAGCAAAATAGAAGCTCGTGTAGCTGAGTACTCGATTCAAAGTATGAGTATCGATCGACACTGCCGAGTATCGATCGATACTCACTGCAGCAGAGCACGAAGCGCAACTTTAATGAAGAGTTGAAGAATTGCAAAATTGCCCAGAAGTCTTTATTATTTACAATTTAGCCCAAAACGTGTTTTATGAGTTTTAAGTTATGTTTTTAGCCACTTTGGCAAGGAGATTGAGTTTACACTTGATTTGATTCTGAGTTTGGAGAGAGAGAGCTTTCAGAGGGAGACAAGTCTGAGACTCTGTTCGTCCGAGAGAAGATTTCGAACCCTCTTGTTACTCTCCTTTTTATTATTTATCTGAGTATTATTTCAGTCATGTTTATTGTTTCAATTGTCATGTCTAAGTAGTTCTCTTGTTAGGTTCATGGTTCTCATAAGAGTTTTCTCTGAATGTTAGGTTAATTGAATGATTAGGATTAACCGTCTGAATTAGTTCTTCGCCTTAGGTTGCTCTCAAAGCTAATTCTAGACTGATCACCTGGAACTTAGATCTTAGGATCATTGGTTAGGCACGAGAGTGCGATTGATTACCTGACAGAACCTAGAGTGAGCAAAATAACTATTCGCAAAGAGATTTGGTTTAGTTGTTTTGTGAACAGATCAAACCTGAACTAAAAGCTGGTTTAAAACTTTAGGATTTGCAAAGAGATTTGGAATTCTAGGATCTAGGCTTAGATAGTTTTCGTAACGAGAGTTGGTTAGCTATACTTTAGTGATTTGAGTTCAAGAACCGCGCTAAATCTGAATCATGTTAGTTAGTTTACTTACATTCATTGAATTCCCTAAGAAATACCCTGAGCCTATCTTCCTTCCCATCGATTACAACTTGTTTAATTTACGCATCTACTTTTAATCACATCTTCTTGGTTTAGCTTAATTCTGATCTACATAATCTATTGCGTGATTTCTGGAGTTCTTGTGTTCGACCCCTAACTATATTGCAACACTGCTTTAGTACTTTTTAAGGTATTAATTTGAGCATATCAATAATCACATTTGTAACCCATCTAGAAACCCTAAAAAAAACTCTTCGCTACTTGACTCTTGTACTCATACGCTTACAAACAGCAATAATAAAAACCATTTTTGGATCTCTGCTTGTGTTTTTCCTTAGAAACTTATGTTCCCTATAAAGTCTTGACAAAAATTGATTGTGCGAGTTTCGACTCTCACAAAGATCTACGAGGACCTGCAAGTATTATCAAACCTTGTATCATACCAGAAGGCCACGTGATATTGACCAATCTCAGTTATAACAGGGAAACTGACCAGCGGATTAATCATATATATGAATATAGGAAAACAAAAGAAAAAAGAATTGTCGAAGAGCTTGGAGCAATATATGAATGCTATTTACCAAGATAGGAGACTCGATCCCTATATGTAATTCAATGTTGTATATAAAATCATCTCAATTCCACCGTTGCACCTAAATTCATCACTCGCAGTTTTTTTGGATTGATATTATACAAAACTATGATGAGATTTAACTTTTTGTTACCTCAAACATAAGATCTTCTATATGGGAGAAGTATAGATTGGCAGCCATCATTCTTGCTAATAAGCATACATCTCTTGTAACTTCATGAGTTGCTGGCGCCTGGCGGTTTTCCTGGATTCAGAAATGTTTCCAGTAATTAGAACCAATTCATGCATGAATGGTTCAAACTTCAAAGAGAAAGAAGAGCGTATCATCACGGTCTCCGCCCATCCAAGAAAAGAAGAGTGTTACATCACTGTCTCCACCCATCCAAGAAGAGAATTGAATAAGATGTGCTTTGTAAGGAACACGCTCGTTGATTCCAATGTTCTTTAAAGCCGTGTCAACACGTCGCAAGAATTTCAGAACTCCTTTCCAGATTGTCTCATGGAAGTAGCTCATACCCGCTCTCATTTCATCTTGCAGTGTAGGTTGAGTTTTTTGGATTTCATCAGTGCGAGAAGCAGCTTGAATCTGGTGCTACAAAAACAGAGTTTGAGTAGAAATTCAAGAAAAAAGCTTCATTGGGTTCTTTAGTTGCGTATACCTCTCGTTGCAGAGCGTCATCAAGTTCTTGCTTATCATCAGGAGTAATGTCCTTTGCATATAAATGTGTCAAACAATCACAAATCCTAAAAACAACGAAACAAAACATATCAGTTAAAAAAAAGTCGCCAGGAATAAAAATGGCAAGAGTTGGGAAAAAAGAAACAAACCTTCCAAACTTTTGGAGCAAAGACCGACGAACAGATTGAGTCAGATGAGCGGTTAAGACCAAATCAACAGTCTGATTCTTAAAACCATAAAGACCTCTTCAGGAGTCTTGTTTAGCTACAAAATCCTCTTGAGAGTCTCTTCAATGTCGGATTCCGTCGTTGCAGAGGCCTCATGAGCGCCTTTCTTGAGTTTCTTAATCATGCGCATGTACGCAATTTGGACTTCCTCAACCAGATTAGGCAAGCTAAGCATGTTGGAGAATGAGTTTGTTACTAAAATTGAATCTCCTGGATCCAAACTCGTCAGCCTATTTCCAAGCTCCTCTAGCTTCTCCGTGTTGCGGTTTATGTCGTAATCAGCAGGAACCTTGTAGCATTCTTGAACCTTAGACAAATCAAATTTTTTTATCTGATTCAGAATGGAAGTGAAACTGAAAAGAGATAGAAACTCAAAGAGAGCCATTGAAGCAAGAAGGAATGACAAAGTACAGAAACTGATGAAGCCATAATTAGCAAAACAGTTACTTTCTGATGCCCATTGTGCTTTAAAATTTTGGGATATTTAAGCAGAAGCAACAAACGCACATCATGATTTACTGAGGAGCAACCTAAATGTATCTCAAATTTCAGATTTTTAACACAAACCTAGTTCAGATAACAACTAAGAAAGAGTGAGAATGATCTCAAAGAAGAAGGAAACATACAAATTGTCTGAGTTCTTCGCCATGCAGATCCTGAAGAATATCCTAAAATGGATCGAACAATAGAGCATCGTACTCCACAAGCTTGTCGTCTTCGGAAACCTTCCCAAGAGCAATAAGCCTGAGCTGAGCATCGATGGAAGCCATCTTCTTCAAATTTCCCGTAGCTATGGATGATGGTTCTCTCTCTCTCCCTCCCTCCCCCCTTTTAAAACTCAATCCCAAAATTATTGTTGAAGGTCAATCCCCCTCGTATCGAGCTAATCCGATTCTTCATTTTCGTGTCGATAAGTTTGGCTAGATTTTTCCCAATGAATAAGTCGATTGGATGGAATTTTTTCACAGTGTTACAGCCTAAACATAGCAAAAGGTACTGACAGAGAATATGGAACAAAAATAATTTCACAGTGTTACAGCCTAAACATAGCAAAGGTACTGATAGAGAATCTGCAACAAAATTATCCCAGAAAATGAATCGGCGCCCATAAAAGCAAAACCTTTCTCCCAGAATTGAGTCAGAAGACGAACCGCGAAGAAGCCCAGCCACAAAAAATCCCAAATCACAATCAACAAATTTCACTCTCACATAAAAACCCAAATCATACAAATATGCAAAACGAAACAGAGAAAGAGAGAGAGATACAGAGAGAGAAACCCATCGAACCTGCTAAATCTCAGAATTTTCCAGATCGACACAATAGGGAAATGAAAAACGATTTCTTGTATTTATAAAATGGGGGAAGAGAGAAAGGAGTTGCAAAACTCGAATCGATTAGGTTGTAGGTTTATGACAGAAGTAATGGTAGACGTTGAGTTTCACTTGTAAAGAAGAGGAAGAGGAGACGACGGGAATTGATTTTTTTTTTAAAGGACATATGTCACCCTCTCCACTAATGACGTGGTGGAAGGATGGAGAGGGTTCACCTAGATTCTATATATATAAAGTTACCTTTGATCTATCCTCATTCCGCCACCTCAGCAGCCATTTTTTATATTAAAAAAAACCACAAAAACTTAAAAAAATCTCATAGTTATAATATATGGGCTTCAAACAAAATCTTAATAGAAATTGTTTCATAGTTATTTGCAAACACATTTGTTTCCAAAGTTAACATTTTGGCATTTGCTCTCTCCTCATTCCGCCACCTCAGCAGCCATTTTTTATATAAAAAAAACCACAAAAAACTTTACAAAATCTCATAGTTATCTATGGACTTCAAACAAAATCTAAATATAAATTGTTTCATAGTTATTTGCACACACATTTGTTTCCAAAGTTAACATTTTTGCTGGAAAAAAAAACTCTACGCAACATCAAACATCCCTCTATTTTGTAGAATGCAACACATAACCTCAACACTCGATATCCTAACGAGAATTATAGTGGCTAAG
>PKMM01040486.1:91333-128526 GCA_002933915.1 Eutrema heterophyllum
AGAGCTTTGCGATACATGCGCAGCTTGCTCAGCAGTAAGGCAACCTCTGCGTTGTTCAAAGAAGCATTGATAATCACAGGGTATGTGGAATTAGGGCCAAGAAATACATACCTCAGGTTGGCTGGAAGTGGCTTGAGTTCCAACTTAGGAGCTTTCTCCTCGCTCCAATCTCCAAGTTTAGCAGCTTGCTTAGAACATTCGCCCAACTCCTTGTTCTGACGTAGGGTATCGACCGATACCAAGGGGGTATCGATTGATACTGATGGTGCAGTGTCGAGTATCTTCGAGTAACTAGCAGCGTCTTCACTCAAGGCACCCTCAGATTCAACTGAACAGACCAAAGCCCTTTCCAATGGATCCTCAGGATGCATCCCCACAAAGTACTCTTCAGCAATGTCCGTGAAAGTATCGACGAAGAAAGTCTGCCCATCGATGGTTGGTCTCTTCATCATTTTCTCCATGTTAAATGTCATGACCAAATCACCTATGTTAAGAGCTATCTTCCCATTCCTGCAGTCAATCAATGCACCAGCTGTGGCAATGAATGGTCTACCCAAGATAAGCGGATCTTTAGGCTCAGCATCATACTCTAGGACAATGAAATCAGTTGGGATTAAGCAATTCCCGATCTTAATAGGGACATCTTTGAGTAGCCCCTCTGGAAGTCGCACTGAGCGATCAGCAAGTATCAACGATATTCTAGTGGGTGTGAGTAAGGCATAAGGTTGACACTCGAGCCAATGTCGCATAGAGAACGCTCGAACCGTTCGGTGAATATAGAACAATCCAACACAAAGCTCCCTGGATCTGGAAGTTTCTTTGGGATTATGTTGGTTAAGATTGCACTGCACTCCTGAGTAAGCATCACACACCCTTCTTCAAGGTTCAAGTTGCTAGACACCATCTTCTTGACATATCTCATGAAAGCTGGAGAAGTCTTAATAGCGTCGAGGAAAGGATGTTCGACAATCAGCTTGTCCAATATCTGCTTGCATCTAAAGTCTTCCACCTCCTTCTTAGTCTTCCCAACAGCTCTAGGATAAGGTATCCTCGGTATATAGACTCGTTATGGGACTAAATTAGGTGTAACATTCAGAATTTCAGGTGTTTTCTCGACAGTAGGCTCAGTATCGACCGATGCTGGAGGAGTGTCGATCGACACTGGAGTTTCTGGGTTGTCACGTTGCAAGATTTTGACTGGTGTCGATCGACACTGAGGTGTGTCGATCGATACCTTGGGGATTTCAGAACCTTCATCGTCGAGATCGACGAAAATCTTTGCAAGTAATGCAGCTTTCACTCCTGTATTCACCTCTTTTCCACTCCTTAGAGTGATGGCATTGATGTGCTCCCTCCTTGGGTTTTCTCCTCTACCTGGAAGAACACCCTCTTGCCTTTTCACAGCCTCTGAAGTTTGCGCGACCTGAACTTCCAACTTCTTTTGACTCATGTTAAGCGCTTCGATCCTTCCATTCAAGGTTGTGTAAAGATCATCCAACTTCCCATTGAAGTTCACTGTCATCTTATCCTGCCCTTGAACCAGCTGTTCAAGCATAGCCTCGATCTTACTCTCCTGAGTCTTGGGCGGTGGAGATTGATAGGATGAATTCCCATAGTTCCTTGTGTAACCACTACCCTGGAAAGATTTTTGGCCAAACTGATTCGACCCAGAACCACTTTGATTACCCTTAGACTTGAATCCTCCTTGCTGAAAGTTGTTGTTGAAGGTTCGGTTGTTGTATTGATTCCTCTGACCTTGAAAACCAGAACCACCAATGTAGTTAACATCCTCTACCTCATCCACATGGAAAACCTCGACATCATCAGCAAAGTGAACAGCCTTCTACTGCTTGCTCATCAACAAATTATGCACCGAATCCAGCTTCGCATGCACTTCAGCAATCTGAGAACCCTCTATACCACCAGCTAGCTTCTTACGCTCCATGTCAGCACTCTTTGTGCTATTGCTAGACGCAAAGTTCTCAATCAGCTGGTAAGCATCATCAGGAAATTTGGTAAAGAAATTACCATTGCTCGCAGAGTCCAACGCCATCTGGTATCGCCAATCAATTCCTATGAAAAAGAAACTCAGCAACTGAACCATAGTGTACCCATGATGTGGACAATCCCTCTGATACGATCGAAATCTTCCCCAAGCAGCCTTGAAAGCCTCTGTTGTTCCCTGAGAAAACTGGGAAATCTTGTTCCTAAACTCCTCTGATCTCGCATCGTCATAAAAGTTATTCAGGAAAGCAGCCTTGGTCTCATCCCACGTAGTCAATGACCCAGCTGGTAATTGCTTGAGCCAATAAGAAGCATCCCCACCTAGAGAGTATGGGAAAAGCTTACAGAACAAGTAGTCGTAGGACACTCCATTGCATTTGATGCTAGAAACCAAATCCTCGAACTTCTCAATATGGTCCATGGGATGTTCATGACGAAGACCATGGAAAGTGTGCTGACCCACAAGAGTGTAGTACGCGGGCTTCAGCTCAAAGTCGTTCCTCTGAAAGGTGGGAATACGAATCGCTGATCGATTTGCGTAGAACTGGTCAGGTCTGTTGCATTCACCAATTGTCCTAGCACGATTAACCACAGCATTCCCATCGTTCACATCGTTGTTGCGCGCAGCTCGCGCGGCAACCTCATCGACAGTTGGTGGAGGGATTATGATTTTTCCCTCTCCATCCAGTCGCTGTCCAGCCTCATTGCATAAATGACCCTCTCGGTCTGTGAAAGCACCAGTCTCGTCACGAATCAAAACCATTGGATTGTTGTTCATCTCGACTGGCTTCTTTGCTCTTCGTAGTGTGCGTTCCAACTATGCTAGCTGCTCGTTTGACAAATCAACTAGCTGAGTGTTCTTGTTTCTTCTGGTTCCTCGAGTAGGCATACACCTGAAACACAAAAGATCAAGAACGTAAGTGACTAAAAAAAACGTGTCGGGTGTCGAGCGATACCAAGGGGTATCGATCGATACTCGACGATTTAGACGAAATTCTTCACTAAAATCTAATGGCGAAATTGAGTCCTCGGCAACGGCGCCAAATTTGATATGCTCAAATTAATACCCTAAAAAGTACTAAAGCAGTGTTGCAGTATAGTTAGGGGTCGAACACAAGAACTTCAGAAATCACGCAATAGATTATGTAAATCAGAATTAAGCTAAACCAAGAAGATGTGATTAAAAGCAGATGCGTAAATTAAACAATTTGTAATCGATGGGAGGGAAGATAGGCCCAGGGTATTTCTCAGAGAATTCAATGAATGTAAGTAAACTAACTAACAGGATTCAGATTTAGCGCGGTTCTTGAACTCAAATCACTAAAGTATAGCTAAACAACTCTCGTTGCGAAAACTATCTAAGCCTAAATCCTAGAATTCCAAATCTCTTTGCAAAATTTAAAGTTTTAAACCAGCTTCTAGTTCAGGTTTGATCTGTTCACAAAACAACTAAACCAAATCTCTTTGCGAATAGTTATTTTGCTCACTCTAGGTTCTATCAGGTAATCAATCGCACTCTCGTGCCTAACCAATTATCCCAAGATCTAAGTTCCAGGTGATCAGTCTAGAATTAGCTTTGAGAGCAACCTAAGGTAAAGAACTAATTCAGATGGTGAATCCTAATTATTCAATTAACCTAACATTCAGAGAAAATCTTTATGAGAACCCTGAACCTAACAAGAGAACTACTCAGACATGATAATTGAAACAATAAACATGACTTAAATAATACTCAAATAAATAATAAAAAGGAGAGTAACAAAAGGGTTCGAAATCTTCTCTCGGACGAACAGAGTCTCAGACTTGTCTCCCTCAGAAAGCTCTCCCACAAAAACTCAGATTCAAATCCAGTGTAAACTCAACGTTCTTGCCAAAGTGGCTAAAAACCTAACTTAAAACTCATAAAACACGTTTTGGGCTAAATTGTAAATAATAAAGACTTCTGGGTAATTTTGCAATTCTTCAACTCTTCATTAAAGTCGCGCTTCGTGCTCTGCTGCAATGAGTATCGATCGATACTCGGCAGCGTTGATCGATACTCAGACTCTGAATCGGGTACTCAGCTACACGAGCTTTTGTTTTGCTCCAAAATGCTCCAAAAAGCTCTAATATCTCCAATTATGCTCCAAACGTGCTAAAACCTGTAAAAGACTCTAAAACACTACAAAATAGTAGAAAGACTCTATAAAACGGACCTATATCATGGCTTAAAAGGGGTAAAAACCATGATATATCAGAAAGCTGCATTACCTACAGAGATTTTCGTCGATCTCGACGATGAAGATTCTGAAATCCCTAGGGTATCGATCAACACACCTCAGTGTCGATCGACACCAGTCAAAATCTTGCAACGTGACAACCCAAAAACTCCAGTGTCGATCAACACTCCTCCAGCATCGGTCGATACTGAGCCTACTGTCGAGAAGACACCTGAAATTTCGAATGTTACACCCAAGGTAGTCCCAGAACGAGTCTATATACCGAGGATACCTTATCCTAGAGCTGTTGGGAAGACTAAGAAGGAGGTAAAAGACTTTAGATGCAAGCAGATATTGGACAAGCTGATTGTCGAACTTCCTTTCCTCGACGCTATTAAGACTTCTCTAGCTTTCAGGAGATATGTCAAGAAGATGGTGTCTAGCAACCTGAACCTTGAAGAAGGGTGTGTGATGCTTACTCAGGAGTGCAGTGCAATCTTAACCAACATAATCCCAAAGAAACTTCCAGATCCAGGGAGCTTTGTGTTGGATTGTTCTATATTCACCGAACGGTTCGAGCGTTCTCTATGCGACATTGGCTAGAGTGTCAACCTTATGCCTTACTCAGTTGCCAAGAGGATGGGTATGACAGATTTCACACCCACCAGAATATCGTTGATACTTGTTGATCGCTCAGTGCGACTTCCAGAGGGGCTACTCGAAGATGTCCCTATTAAGATCGGGAATTGCTTAATCCCGATTTCATTGTCCTAGAGTATGATGCTGAGCCCAAAGATCCGCTTATCTTGGGTAGACCATTCCTTGCCACAGCTGGTGCATTGATTGACTGCAGGAATGGGAAGATAGCTCTTAACATAGGTGATTTGGTCATGACCTTCAACATGGAGAAGATGATGAAGAAACCAACCATCGATAGGCAGACTTTCTTCGTCGATACTTTCACGGACATTGCTGAAGAGTACTTCTTGGGGATGCATCCTGAGGATCCGTTGGAAAGGGTTTTGGTCTGTTCAGTTGAATCTGAGGATGCCTTGAGTGAAGACGCTGCTAGTTACTCGAAGATACTCGACACTGCACCATCAGTATCGATCGATACCCCCTTTGTATCGGTCGATACCCTACGTCAGTACAAGGAGTTGGGCGAATGTTCTAAGCAAGCTGCTAAGCTTGGAGATTGGAGCGAGGAGAAAGCTCCTAAGTTGGAACTCAAGCCACTTCCAGCCAACCTGAGGTATGTATTTCTTGGCCCTAATTCCACATACCTTGTGATTATTAATGCATCTTTGAACAACGCAGAGGTTGCCTTACTGCTGAGCAAGCTGCGCATGTATCGCAAAGCTCTTGGCTATTCTCTTGATGACATTTCAGGTATATCACCGGATTTGTGCATGCATAGGATTCATCTTGAGGACGAGTCAAAGGCTACCATTGAGCATCAGAGGAGACTGAATCCGAATATGAAAGAAGTGGTTAAGAAGGAGGTTATGAAGCTCTTGGATGCAGGGGTTATCTATGCCATCTCAGATAGTTCTTAGGTTAGTCCAGTGCATGTTGTTCCTAAGAAAGGAGGGATAACTGTGGTGAAGAATGAGAAGGATGAGTTGATTCCTACGAGGACTATCACTGGGCATCGAATGTGTATTGACTACAGGAAGTTGAATGCGGCTACAAGGAAAGATCACTTCCCATTGCCTTTCATTGATCAGATGTTAGAGAGGTTGGCTAGTCATCCCTATTACTGTTTTCTCGACGGGTATTCAGGTTTCTTCCAGATTCCTATTCATCCAGATGATCAGGGGAAGACCACTTTTACATGTCCTTATGGCACATTCGCATACAGGAGAATGCCATTTGGATTGTGTAACGCTCCAGCTACTTTTCAGAGATGCATGATGTCTATCTTCACAGACATGATTGAGGACTTTATGGAGGTGTTCATGGATGATTTTTCAGTATATGGATCATCGTTCAAGGATTGTTTGGCTAATTTGTGCAAGGTGCTGCAGCGGTGTGAAGAGAAACACTTGGTCCTTAATTGGGAAAAGTGTCATTTTATGGTTCAGGACGGCATCGTTCTTGGGCACAAGGTTTCTGAAGCTGGGATCGAGGTTGATAAGGCTAAGATTCAGGTTATGACAGGTTTGCCACCACCGAGTTCTGTGAAGGACATTAGAAGTTTTCTGGGTCATGCTGGGTTTTACAGGAGATTTATCAAGGATTTCTCCAAGATAACACGCCCACTCACCGCCCTATTATGCAAGGAGACTCACTTTGATTTCACACCAGAGTGTCTTGCAGCTTTTGAGGAGATTAAGAAGGCATTGGTGAGTGCTCCTATTGTGCAACCTCCTGATTGGACTTTACCTTTCGAGATTATGTGCGATGCCAGCGATTTTGCTGTGGGTTCTGTTCTGGGTCAGCGGAAGGAGAAGAAACTTCATGTTATCTACTATGCCAGCAGAACGTTGGATGATGCTCAGAGGAATTACAGCACGACAGAGAAGGAATTACTTGCGGTCGTCTTCTCCTTCGACAAATTTCGGCCTTACTTGATTGGGAGCAAAGTGATTGTTCATACAGATCATGCTGCTCTCAAGTATTTGATGCAGAACAAGGATCTCAAGCCTCGTCTTTGTCGTTGGGTTCTTTTGCTCCAAGGGTTTGATATTGAGATAAAGGACAAGAGAGGAGTGGAGAATGGGGTCGCTGATCATCTTTCGAGGTTAAAGCTCGATACAGACGTGCCTATTGATGATCAACTGCCTGAGGAGTCGATTTACTACATTGAAACTGGTTTCCAAAGTGGATTCACCGAAAATCAGCAATTCCCACGAATTGCTGGTTTCGGTATCGATCGACACTCACCTGGTGTCGGTCGATACCCGTCGGCTGCTGCACCTGTTTTGACCGTGGAACACCTTGGTGCTTCCGAGGAGTACCTTGTTGCTGAAATGGATTCTGATCTACCATGGTATGCTCATATTGCCAACTTCCTCGCTGCAGGTACAGAGCCTACGCACCTCAAGAAATATGCCAAGAAGAAATTTCTGCGAGACATAAGGCGATACTTTTGGGATGAGCCTTACCTGTATAAGCATTGCTCTGATGGTATCTACCGGCGATGCATTGCTGAATCAGAGGTACCTGCGGTTTTGTTTCATTGCCATGGCTCTGAGTATGCTGGACACTTCGCTACTTTCAAGACAGTGTCCAAGGTTCTTCAAGCAGGCTTCTGGTGGCCTACTATGTTTAAGGATGCTCATATCTTCATCTCGCAGTGTGATGTGTGTCAGAGGAGAGGGAAGATCAGTAAGAGACACGAGATGCCACAGAATTTCATCCTAGAGGTTGAGATCTTTGATTGTTGGGGTATCGATTTTATGGGCCCTTTTCCTCCGTCATACAAGAACCAGTACATTCTAGTTGCAGTGGATTATGTCTCTAAGTGGGTGGAGGCAATTGCTAGCCCAACCAACGACTCTGCGGTGGTTCTTAAGCTGTTTAAGACTATCATCTTTCCACGATTTGGAGTGCCACGTATTGTTATAAGTGATGGTGGCAGTCACTTTATCAACAGGGTTTTCGAGAGGTTACTGAAGAAGCACGGTGTGAATCATCGTGTGGCTACTCCATATCACCCCCAGACCAGTGGGCAAGTCGAGGTCTCCAACAGGCAAATCAAGGAGATTCTGGAGAAGATAGTGGGAACTTCTAGGAAGGATTGGTCTACAAAGCTAGACGATGCGCTGTGGGCTTACAGGACTGCTTATAAGACACCATTGGGCACTACACCGTTCCATTTGCTGTATGGGAAAGCCTGTCACCTTCCTGTGGAGATCGAGCATAAGGCAGCATGGGCTACTAAGCTGCTGAATTTTGACATCAAGCCTGCTGCTGAGAAGCGATTGATCCAGCTGAACGAGCTGGATGAGATTCGGCACCATGCCTATGAGAACTCAAGGCTGTACAAGGAGAGGACTAAGGCGTACCATGACAGGAAAATCCTTCACCGCATTTTTGAACCCAATGATCAGGTACTTCTGTATAACTCTCGTTTGCATTTGTTTCCTGGTAAATTGCGTTCTCGTTGGTCAGGTCCTTTCACTGTCAAGGAGGTTAGACCACATGGTGCACTTGTCCTGACTAACCCCTCTGGCGAGGAGTTCACTGTCAACGGACAAAGGGTGAAACACTACTTACGGAGGACTGAGATCCCCGATGGACACATGATGCCTCTGGATGATGCACCCGCTGCCTGAACGGCAGTACAGTCAAGCTAATGACGTTAAACGAGCGCTTGGTGGGAGGCAACCCACTGGTGAGTCTGTACATATCTTTCTTTTTCTTTTTACTTCTAGTTTTGTGTTTCGTTGTGTCACGTGAACCAGATTCGGACGGGACGTATCGATCGACACCACCTAGTGTCGATCGACACCCTCCATGCGCCTAAATGCACCGACTTGCTACGAGTATCGATCGACACTATCTAGTATCGGTCGATACCCACGGCCCAGGTAAGTTTCCTTATAAACCCTACGGGTTTTCCTTCTTCTCACAATACCTCTATCGACCGACACGAGCCTCTCTCTCACCAAATTTCACCAAATCTTCGTTTCTCAACGCTTTTGAGTGATTTTTGTGTCTATTCCGTGCGGTTTTTCGTGCTCAATTCCTTTCTCTCATTCATTCTAACGATCTGCTAGGTATGTAACACGAATTTCCAACTTTTGATTCCATGCACCAAGTTTAGATTTTCGACTTTTAGGTTCTTAGAACTCGTGTTGTTCGATGATTATCACTTGATTATTGTGTTCTAGGCCTAGTCGAACCCTGCCTTACGCTTCATTACCCTTGGTTTGCAAATTTTGAAATTGTTGGATTTGTGTTCTTCGTGTCTGCTCGATACTTGTCTGAGTATCGATCGATACCACCTGGTATCGGTCGATGCTCATCATCTGCCTTAGCCGATTTTGCTTTGTTTGTGAGAGATGTTGGATTTATGCCTTGTCTTGTGTTTGTTAATGATGCAGATGGGACCAAAGAAGAGGCCAAGAGCTGCTGAAGCCTCTAGCTCGAACCCATCTAGTGAGCGTCCGATCGAGTACATGGTGGGCACAAATGTGAAGATCTTCGACGGCTTCACTTGGCAAGTAGGGGTTGTGAAAGCTTGCCTTCTCAACCACCGTTATTTGGTGAGGATCACTGGCGCAGAGGCGGATCTTGATCTTCCACACACTTCCTTACGCCACATTCCTCCACCTCCTCCACGTCGTTCTTCTTCACCAGCCGCCCCTAGCTCTGCGTGTAGAGCTCCTTGGCCCAAGATCAGTGAGAAGGCCAGGATCAGATTGAGAGATGATTACGAGGGCTCCGATAAGGAGATTACTGAGAGCAGGGCCTGCACCCACATGCCGATTTCAGAGGAGTGGGATGACTACGACTCCATTTTCTACAACGCCTGGCAGGACGTTGATGTGCGCCCCACTCGCTTTGTGGATACGCACTCTATGAGGCGACTGGGCTTTGACAGAGAGCTTGATGGTTTGATCAGGAAGATTGGACTGGGGACGATGCCTACGCGGCAATATGACTTATACCCCGACTTAGTCCGCCAGTTCCTCGCGTCTGTCCGCGTTTACTACACTGGTGAGCCTCCAGTGACTGCCCAGCAGGGTGTGCTGACATTCTTGATTCGTGGTGTGCGCTACAGGATTTCCTTCCAGGAGCTCTGCGACATATACGGTTTTAACAGGGATTTCTCGAGATGCGAGCTTCCGCGCAGGTTCTTGGATATTGATGCCTTCTGGTCTCACTTCGGGCATGGGGTTTACGACTGCAAGACCACCACGCAGATGGATGTGCGACATCCTGTCCTACGCTGTCTTGTTAGGATCTTGAGCAACACCTTGTTGTGCAAGATGGAGCCTAACAAGATGAGAGTGACCGAGCTGATTGTGTTGTCCATTGGGATTGGGGATATCATTGATGATGAGGCATATGAGTGGCCTGAAATGGACCTTGCGGTCAACTTTGGTGCAGTTTTTGCGCACCATTTGGAGTCACTGAAGGTGAAGCCTTTTACCGGACGCGGGAGGACCTCTACAGCTACGAGTCGTTGGAAGACCGAGACGGTAGGCAGTTTACTCACTCCGATCTTTCTGCATCTCGGGATCAGCACAACCAGTTGTTTGATCTCGACTGCGCGCGAGCTTATGGATTTAGCGCACCTGAAGCATCTTTGCTGGCTTAAGCCAGATAGGCATTGGGTATTTAGCACTAATGTTGGGGACTATCTTGTTCAGCTCCCCAACACTGCACTGACAGACATTGGTGACAACCCCGACCAGCTATTCTTCGCTCCTGCTGCTGAAGACATGGAGTCTGCACCTGCCACTAGACGTCTAGGCTCCACCACTAGAGCCCGTCCGCCTCCTTCTGGCCCTGCTGGGGGTCGATCACGCGCGCGCCACACACCTGCTCCTACACCTACTCTTCCTCCATTACCTGAGGTGGAGCTGGATCCGTTCCAGCGCTACGTTGTTGAGAGTCTTCAGACCATTTGGAGCGCTATATCTCGCTGCAGCTGCATGGCGTCTCAGAGCCCTATTTCACCACCTGCTGCTGGTCCATCTGGCACTGCTGGCGATGACTCTGAGTGAGGAGGATTAGTCCTCCGTTTATCTGGTTTCACGTTTGTTTTTCTTTTCCCTTTTCTGTTTCTTTTCTTTTGGACTTTTGTTGGTTTGCGTCTTATGTCAGCATCTTATCATATTGTACTTTGTGGAACCTATGCTTTTATGCTTTTTGTTGCTTTTGACTTGTGTTTGAGTGATCTAACAGTGCTAACCATAACACATTTGGATCGTATGACACACTTTTTGGGCACAATTATCGCTGAAAAGAGGATTTCTGTCGACCACCTACTGGTATCGATCGATACCAGTTCGGTGTCGGTCGACACCCATCACCATCTCGGGTAACCTCTTCGATTTTCACATTCCACTTGGTTCATTTGATTTCGCTCACCGAACTCAGGCTTGATAACACTGGGGACAGTGTTGTTTAAGTCTGGGGGAGGTAGTCGCTAACATTATGTTTGTTTTTCTTAGAGTCAGTCGTTTTTTGTGTCAAAATTTGTTTTATTGAGTCAAAATTTTGTTGGAGATTATGATCGTGTTCTTGACCCTTTTGTTCTGACTTTGCTTCTAAGTGACCACTGTTACAGAATCAGCTACAGATCGACTAATGAAAAATCCAAAGGCTGACCAGTTAACTAGAAGACACACATGTTTCCAGCAGAGTTCTCTTAAAGCCTGAGCCAAGTTTTTGCACTTCATCGATGTGGTTAGTATTCATAGACCTTGATTCCTCATTCATATATGACAAAGGAACCCATGTGTTTGAAAGTGATAGTATCTCTCTCCCCTGTTACAAGTTAATAAAAAGAGCATAAAAGATGAAATGATTTTCTTCTAAGTAGAGGGCTAGAAAAATTTCTAGCGATCCCATTATTCTACTTAGTGAGGAATGATCACACAAAGGTTGGAAGCGAGGCTTGGATTTTCCTATGATGCCATTATTCGCCTACACCCTTTGATACATTGAGAGGGAAGAACCGGGGATTCGGTGGCAAACACCATCATTACTCGCGTCTCATACCTTGATGTGTATATGCAAATCTAAAAAAAAAAAAAAAAAAAAAAAAAAAAAAAAAAAAAAAAAAAAAAAAGAGAGAACAAAATAAGAAATAAGTCTGGGGGAGAGAAAGTGATACGAAAAGTGTGAAGTTTGGATGGTTCCTTGTCATGATATTGTATGGGAAAGAATCTAGAAGGTTCTTGGTGTTAACCACAGCGATGAAACTGGCGATGAAGGGTTTGATTGAACGATGCTGTGAGATAATGTGTGTAGTCTGGGGAAGCTGCGAATGTCTACGGAGAAGTACATGGTGGTTAGATTTGGATCTGGTTAGGTGACTTTTGGGTGCTTGGGAAAAGGGTCATTGCAATGTTTCAGGAACAGGTGAGTCTCCGCGTTTTCAAACATCTTTCTCTGGTTTAGTCCTTTATTTGCTTGAGGGCAAGCAAAGGCTAAGTCTGGGGGAGTTGATATATCATGGTTTTTACCCCTTTTAAGCCATGATACAAGTCCGTTTTATAGAGTCTTTCTACTATTTTGTAGTGTTTTAGAGTCTTTTACAGGTTTTAGCACGTTTGGAGCATAATTGGAAGATATTGGAGCTTTTTGGAGCATTTTGGAGAAAAACAGAAGCTCGTGTAGCTGAGTACCCGATTCAGAGTCTGAGTATCAATCGACACTGCCGAGTATCGATCGATACTCACTGCAGCAGAGCACGAAGCGCGACTTTAATGAAGAGTTGAAGAATTGCAAAATTGCCCAGAAGTCTTTATTATTTACAATTTAGCCCAAAACGTGTTTTATGAGTTTTAAGTTAGGTTTTTAGCCACTTTGGCAAGAGATTAAGTTTACACTTGATTTTGATTCTGAGTTTGGAGAGAGGGAGCTTTCTGAGGGAGACAAGTCTGAGACTCTGTTCGTCCGAGAGAAGATTTCGAACCCTCTTGTTACTCTCCTTTTTATTATTTATCTGAGTATTATTTCAGTCATGTTTATTGTTTCAATTGTCATGTCTGAGTAGTTCTCTTGTTAGGTTCAGGGTTCTCATAAGGGTTTTCTCTGAATGTTAGGTTAATTGAATGATTAGGATTCACCGTCTGAATTAGTTCTTCGCCTTAGGTTGCTCTCAAAGCTAATTCTAGACTGATCACCTGGAACTTAGATCTTAGGATAATTGGTTAGGCACGAGAGTGCGATTGATTACCTGACAGAACCTAGAGTGAGCAAAATAACTATTCGCAAAGAGATTTGGTTTAGTTGTTTTGTGAACAGATCAAACCTGAACTAAAAGCTGGTTTAAAACTTTAGGATTTGCAAAGAGATTTGGAATTCTAGGATCTAGGCTTAGATAGTTTTCGCAACGAGAGTTGATTAGCTATACTTTAGTGATTTGAGTTCAAGAACCGCGCTAAATCTGAATCCTGTTAGTTAGTTTATCTACATTCATTGAATTCCTGAGAAATACCCTGAGCCTATCTTCCCTCCCATCGATTACAACTTGTTTAATTTACGCATCTGCTTTTAATCACATCTTCTTGGTTTAGCTTAATTCTGATCTACATAATCTATTGCGTGATTTCTGGAGTTCTTGTGTTCGACCTCTAACTATACTGCAACACTGCTTTAGTACTTTTTAGGGTATTAATTTGAGCATATCAGTACGCATACTCTATGTTTTAGTATTTCTTCAATCTCGATGAATATATAGATGATTTGAAGATTTAGAGGTTTCGATAAACATTTAGCTGGGTTTAGAAGTGTTGCAAGCTATGTAACAATCCTCGTACGTATGCCCTATACCCTAAACCGTATTTTTATAAAATCTCGTCGCTATATCGTCGCTACCTATGAATTTAATTAACGTTAAAATGTTCCAGCATGTGGGAAAATTAAAAATTTCACTTTCGTGTTGCGACGATTCCGCGATGATTCGTCGTAAAATCGTCGCAACGTTGCGAAGATTTTACGACGAATCGTCGCGAAATCGTCGCAACACGAAATTTAATTTACTGCATGACTGTTCCCGCGTGTGGGAAAAAAAAATTAAATTTCATGTTGCGACGATTTTGCGACGACATCCAATTCTATATAATCAGTCGATCACTTCTTCATTCTTCACAACTTCTCAACCTCTCTCAATCTCTCTCACTCTCGACAATCTTGGCCAAAAAAAAGGTAACAAAAAAAAATCTTTATTTTTATTGTATTTAATTTATTTAGTTTAGTATTGATAGGAATGGAACAAATTAGGTTGATAGAAAAATAGAAATTAGGAGATTAATGTCGTAATCTTGGATAGTAATTTTGATATGTTTTTATAGATAGTAATATTTTTATATTTTTATGTAGATGAGCAATCGTCCACATTATGTTCAGTTTTTGAGAGATGTTGGTGGGCCATCGAGTAGCGCACAACCCGAGTCTTTTGAGGTTACACAGACGGATTTCGTTCCGCCAACGCAATCACACAGTGCTCCACCGCCGCAACCACCACCACCTCAGGTTTCGCAAGTTGGAGGCCGTCCGCCTGCCCCGTATGCACATATGACAGTCTTGGATTTGCTTGCACAGCCGGGACGTTATCGGATTACGAGATTAGGCCAGGACCATTCCGACGGTTTAGAATGGTAATATATTTTATTTTTTAATTGCATTTATTATTACATATTTATGTTAAATATATTTTATTTAATTATTAATTATTTTTTCAGGTTTGGGGTTGAATGCAAAGTTGGGCGCACCATTTCCGAAACCATCAAGGCATACTTTACCCAGCCTCATACCAATTGGAAACAGCTCCCGAAGCACGTCAAAGATACATGGTTCAAGATGTTTGCGGTACGTGTAAACAAAAATATAAAACATTTTTATTATATTTATAAGTTAATTTGATTTGATAAAATAATATTTAATTATTTTTGTTTCTGATGCAGCAAAAATATCACTGGGAAATTGGGAATCAGGGCATGGTTGAAACATTGTTCCTCGAGAGGGTGAAGTTATGTCTCCAAGGCGTGATTGGGGAATGGAAGAAGGCATGGAAGAAGAACCGCGATGAAGCGAAGCCTCCTTCGATGGATAAAGCAGTTTGGGACGGTTTGGTGCGGTATTGGCTGGATCCGAACTCGATAAGAACTGCGGGAAAGTGTTCGGCTTCCCGCAACTCCGTTGGCCCGGATGGCAAACCCGCGGCTTTGCCTCATACAGCCAGCCAAACGCCTTTTGCGGGTGTTCGTCTAAAAATGGTAATTAAATTTATTTAAATTATTTCGTTTATGTTATTTAAATTATTTCGTTTAAATTTATTTGATCAATAACATTGTCTTTTTTTCTTAGGCCGCCGAAAACGAAGGTGTACTCCCTCCGTTGACGCAGGTTTATGAGAAGACACACCGGAAGAAGAATGGTGCCTTTGTTTCAGAGAAGGNGATTCCAATGTTCTTTAAAGCCGTGTCAACACGTCGCAAGAATTTCAAAACTCCTTTCCAGATTGTCTCATGGAAGTAGCTCATATCGACTTCATTTCATCTTGCAGTGTAGGTTGAGTTTTTTGGATTTCATCAGTGCGAGAAGCAGCTTGAATCTGGTGCTACAAAAACAGAGTTTGAGTAGAAATTCAAGACAATCACAAATCCTAAAAACAACGAAACAAAACACATGAGTTAAAAAAAAGTCGCCAGGAATAAAAATGGCAAGAGTTGAGAAAAAAGAAACAAACCTTCCAAACTTTTGGAGCAAAGACCGACGAACAGATTGAGTCAGATGAGCAGTTAAGACCAAATCAACAGTCTGATTCTTAAAAGCATAAAAGACCTCTTCAGGAATCTTGTTTAGCTACAAAATCCTCTTGAGAGTCTCTTCAATGTCGGATTCCGTCGTTGCAGAGGCCTCATGAGCGCCTTTCTTGAGTTTCTTAATCATGCGCATGTACGCAATTTGGACTTCCTCAACCAGATTAGGCAAGCTAAGCATGTTGGAGAATGAGTTTGTTACTAAAATTGAATCTCCTGGATCCAAACTCGTCAGCCTATTTCCAAGCTCCTCTAGCTTCTTCGTGTTGCGGTTTATGTCGTAATCAGCAGGAACCTTGTAGCATTCTTGAACCTTAGACAAATCAAATTTTTTTATCTGATTCAGAACGGAAGTGAAACTGAAAAGAGATAGAAACTCAAAGAGAGCCATTGAAGCAAGAAGGAATGACAAAGTACAGAAACTGATGAAGCCATAATTAGCAAAACAGTTACTTTCTGATGCCCATTGTGCTGTAAAATTTTGGGATATTTAAGCATAAGCAACAAACCCACATCATGATTTACTGAGGAACAACCTAAATGTATCTCAAAGTTCAGATTTTTAACACAAACCTAGTTCAGATAACAACTAAGAAAGAGTGAGAATGATCTCAAAGAAGAAGGAAACATACAAATTGTATGAGTTCTTCGCCATGCAGGATCCTGAAGAATATCCTGAAATGGATCGAACAATAGAGCATCGTACTCCACAAGCTTGTCGTCTTCGGAAACCTTCCCAAGAGCAATAAGCCTGAGCTGAGCATCAATGGAAGCCATCTTCTTCAAATTTCCCGTAGCTATGGATGATGGTTCTCTCTCTCTCTCTCCCTCCCTCCCACCTTTTAAAACTCAATCCCAAAATTATTGTTGATGGTCAATCCCCCTCGTATCGAGCTAATCCGATTCTTCATTTTCGTGTCGATAAGTTTGGCTAGATTTTTCCCAATGAATAAGTCGATTGGATGGAATTTTTTCACAGTGTTACAGCCTAAACATAGCAAAAGGTACTGACAGAGAATCTAGAACAAAAATAATTTCACAGTGTTACAGCCTAAACATAGCAAATGTACTGATAGAGAATCTGCAACAAAATTATCCCAGAAAATGAATCGGCGCCCATAAAAGCAAAACCTTTCTCCCAGAATTGAGTCAGAAGACGAACCGCGAAGAAGCCCAGCCACAAAAAATCCCAAATCACAAGCAACAAATTTCACTCTCACATAAAAACCCAAATCATACAAATATGCAAAACGAAACAGAGAAAGAGAGAGAGAGACAGAGAGAGAAACCCAGCGAACCTGCTAAATCTCAGAAATTTCCAGATCGACACAATAGGGAAATGAAAAACGATTTCTTGTATTTATAAAATGGGGGAAGAGAGAAAGGAGTTGCAAAACTCGAATCGATTAGGTTGTAGGTTTATGACAGAAGTAATGGTAGACGTTGAGTTTCACTTGTAAAGAAGAGGAAGAGGAGACGACGGGAATTGATTTTTTTTTTAAAGGACATATGTCACCCTCTCCACTAATGACGTGGTGGAAGGATGGAGAGGGTTCACCTAGATTCTATATATATAAAGTTACCTTTGATCTATCCTCATTCCGCCACCTCAGCAGCCATTTTTTATATTAAAAAAAACCACAAAAACTTAAAAAAATCTCATAGTTATAATATATGGGCTTCAAACAAAATCTTAATAGAAATTGTTTCATAGTTATTTGCAAACACATTTGTTTCCAAAGTTAACATTTTGGCATTTGCTCTCTCCTCATTCCGCCACCTCAGCAGCCATTTTTTATATAAAAAAAACCACAAAAAACTTTACAAAATCTCATAGTTATCTATGGACTTCAAACAAAATCTAAATATAAATTGTTTCATAGTTATTTGCACACACATTTGTTTCCAAAGTTAACATTTTTGCTGGAAAAAAAAACTCTACGCAACATCAAACATCCCTCTATTTTGTAGAATGCAACACATAACCTCAACACTCGATATCCTAACGAGAATTATAGTGGCTAAGACATGAACTAAAACCGCTGAGTTAAATACGTCATCTAACAAAGCAACAATACCCTCTCGATCATTTAAGTTCATGTCTTATAATAGTAGATTAAAAAATGGAATCATATCAAACAAAGAAACTTACCAATTTCCTCTCTTCCATTTCTGGTTCAGCTGCCCATGACAAGAATGATACAAGATCTTTACTCATCTACACCATAATTGAAAAAAGCAAAGTTAAAGACTATGTATTAACTTCATGGAATGTGAACTCTGATAAAGCTCTACAGTCTCTGTAATTAATTTCTTAAGCAGAGGAAAGCTAACATGTGCTTCTGTTGCAGAGGTTCCATCTTCATATTCCACAGCTTCATCATTAAGCATCGTTGGCATAGCGAGCTCCACCAGGGAAATAAGGATTGTAGTGTAACCCTTCTCTTATATGTACCATTGTCACGAGACATTTTTTAATACCCAACACTTTTGAAATTGTAATAAGAAGAATAATGCGAAAACAGGAGATACAATAGAAATTTACCAAAATTCCGGATCACGGTAACCAGTTAAAAGAGCAAAGACATAATTTTGGCCATTGTGATGTGCCTGGCCAAAAAAATATAGCAAAGTTGTTTAGATCACAGAAGATGAATTAACTAAAAGTATACAAATTGAGTGAAAGAACAACAGACCTTAGTTATATGACTTAGATCAGGTGGATACGCTCCTCCATTGGCGAACCTTGTAGCTGATTCATTTGAGTATGGTTCAGGAAGCCGATCACGGAGTTTACCGGGTCGGGAGAACATCTCACCCTCATCGTTTGGTCCATCAACAACCTTGATTTCATCTGTCATTGCCTTTGCCTCTTCCTATGTGTAAGCAACACCCACCAAATATCGGTATGAGATGAGAGACATCGAGTGGCAATATGCACAAACTTGCTGATAAGTATGTCATCATTGTTCATTTTCCTAGCTATCCATCAATATTCCAAAAGAAATAACAAGGTTGTGATGAACATACCACTGTAAGTGAAATCCAAATCAAATTACTTCATGATTTAGTTCAATTCGAAGTCCATGAAATACTACTGTATATTACTGAAAATATAGATAAAGAGTTGTGAAGAGGAATGACTATAAAAACTATCCATTTGACATTCAAGTCTAAGACATCTAACTAGGTAAGATATATATGAATTGATACCTGGTCAGTAGAGATACTCGATGTTTGATATGAAGATTGATGTTAAATTTTGTGCTCTCACCCAGTGTGCCCGCCTGATGGTGCTTGAACATTGCAAACTTTGAGAAGTCGTTCAAATTTCCGTCTATGCAATCATTTTATGTTAAACAAACTTCTCTTTACAATAAGGCATTTCCATTTTACTTTACTCCGACTCCGACTCCCAATTCGCATTCCAGCAATGATCAACGAATGATAATACTAATGAAAGCTTCTAAAACATAAATGATACCACATGGGAAAAAACAAACTAAGTTAAAAAGTGGGAGAAATTGAAATTAACACAATTCATATCAATCGATGGAAAACACAAAACAAAACTTTAATATTAAACTATTCAACTATAACAAACGAACAAAGTAGATTCTTCGTCTAGATATAGTCCACAAAATAAACGACCATATTATCCAAAAAATCAACAAACATGTAATAAGAAAAAAGAAATATACCAAAGCTTATTCCAGCCACTTGGACAACCACGTGACAACAGTAATTTAATCATTGGGAGGAAAACAAAAACACCACAATGTGAATTAAGAATGATTGGCGGTGATTTCAACTCTGGCTTCTTCTGCTGGAAGTTACTGGATCCGAGAATCAGGAAAAAATATCAGTTGATCTGTGATAGTTTGACAATAAATAGAGAGATTTTCTGCAGCTGCCGTGAATATTACCTCCGATGATGGCGGCAAAATCACTGATTCTCAATTTTTTGTTTATTGGGGTTTTCAGACGCTCCGGCTTCTGAATGAACGACGTCCACACCTAGGGAAAGCTGATTCAATTTGATGGATTATTAAATAATATTACGAAGTTGGGCTTGGGCCGTAACAAAACATTTATATGTGTGTTAAATTTCCATTTTCCTGTACAATTATATATGGAGATAGATATTAAAAAAAAATTCAGAATAAAAAAATAAGTAAAACCAATAAAGAGGATTCAAATCGAACGTAAACAATATTGGAAAGAATATTGAAATTTGGGAAAAAAAACAAAACACAATATTAATCGAGGAAGACGAGATTGACGATCCTAAAATCCTCTGCAACTATCTCCATCCATACGCACAATATATGACTCTAAATCGACGATAAACTCACCACTTGCCACGAATGTTTCAAATTCCCCCGTCTCGGCCTGCCACTCGCCACATGTGTGTACTAATAGACGGAGTAGATATCCATCCATTACTAACCCATATGAATTGCGTTAAAACAACAAATCTATACTAAAGAATTATAAGATATTACATAAATAATAACAAAGACCAACTAAAAAATAAACACTTCCCAAAACTTAAAAATGACAATCATTTTAAAAAAACAACTAATTGCATAAATAGACAACCAAAGAAAAAAAATGTAAAAATGGACATCATCCACTAAACAAACACATAAACAAACTTAAATTTAAAAAATTTAAAAAAAAACTGAAAAAAAACAATCCACATTTCCTAAAGTAATAGAGACGAATCAATTAACTACTATACTAATAAAAGTAAATTAATATTACACAATAAAAGAAATTTAAAAAATTCTGTTCCATATCCGCGCATAGCAGGGATCATACACTAGTTATATATATATATGATTTGTCTCGTTACTTAATTGTCCTCTTCCAAATTGTTTATAATTAATAAACTCCATAGGTTACGTGGTTACTCTTCTTACATTCATGAGACACATCTTTTCAACATTGACCAAAATAAGACCTTTCGGCGCAATTTCGTCTTTTCCCTTTGCTTAAACATTTTCTTTGCTTTGACCTCTTTTTTTTTTTTTAATTAATTAATTAATTCTTATTTGTATTTACGTATATATGAGAGTGTATACAACAATACAATCCAAAAGACGAGAGGAACATTAAAGCGGAACATTAAAGCGGAAAGAAGGGAAAACAATAATAGAAACAGGAGAAGGAGAAGTACTCTGCTCTCTTCTCAGAATTTGTTTTGTACTTGTGAGCAAACTCCTCAGATTTTGTTTTGTTTTTCTTCAGGTGATTTTTTTAATTTCACTTTTCTCCTAAAACTTGTTCTTCTGGGTTTTCTAAAAAGCTTTGTCTTTTTTTTCTTTCTTAAACTCAGATCTTGTCTTAGTCCTCCTTGTCCTGTTGTTTTCGAATTGGGTTTTTTTGAGGATTAGGGTTTTGTAGATCAATCCGTTACTGTTTAATTTCATCTGGCAAGTGATGGAATCTTAGCTTCTGTGATTGAGATTTAGCAACTAAATGCTCCTGAAGAAACTGACCAGGTTCTGTAGATTATTAGTGAAAAGGATAATTTTTTTAACTTTTCTTGGATCTCAAAATGTTTAGTTTTGTCATCTGATTATAGTAGCGGAGGTGAAAACCCTTTGTGTGACTCGATTTGTTATTACAATTTTGGAGCTCATTTTCGAAAATGAAGTAATTAAGAATATGCTGCTGAACTTTCTTCAGAGCTACTAATCCAATAAATTTTTAGTTTTGTGATTTTTTACTTGCATTCTATGAACATGTGCTTTGCTTTTTTATTTGTGACTGAAACTTTATATAACATTGTATACAATTATGAATGGTGAGCAAAAGGATTCATAAAAATTTTGCTGGATGGTTTCCATATAGTAGGTGAGCATTGTCCTGTAATGAGAGGCAACTGTAGCAAGAAGCTGAAGTGTTATTGTTTTTAGCTGTGAGGCTTGATATTTTTCGACATCCATGCTATCTTTGGAATTATAAAAAAAGTATCATGGGGTTACTCTGCAGTAGAAGTCGACATCATACAGAAGATACCGACGAGAATGCACAGGTTGATTCGATATATGCATAAGATTTGAGCATTAGTTCTGATACTTTGCATCAAGAGTTAAACTTTGTTTTGTATTAATGTTTAGGCTGCTGAAATAGAAAGACGGATAGAGCAAGAAGCAAAGGCTGAAAAGCATATTCGGAAGCTCCTGCTGCTTGGTATGTGGACCTTGGATCGTATTAATCAGTTACTATATAAATGCATATGGAATGCCTCGATGAATCTCTTGCTATTATACAACCAGAGACAAACTATTAGCATGGACTCAAACAATGTTGATATAGTTAAATTTTGTTGGAGAGTGATCTGCCTTTCTTGTTAGATTACTTTTCTCTTTATATATTAGTCAATTGGCTTTCGTGATGTAAGACCAGCAGTTCTTGATGTCCTTGTGATTATCCTTTTGTCCGTTTTTCGTTCTCTTGTGAATTTCCTTGTAAAGGTGCTGGAGAATCTGGAAAATCTACAATTTTTAAGCAGGCAAGTCACAAGGAAAATTGATTGTATTGTAGTGTTTACTTCAATTTATTTACAAATTGTGTTAATTGAATAAGACAAACTTGCTAACTTGCAGATAAAACTTCTTTTTCAAACGGGATTCGACGAAGGAGAACTAAAGAGCTATGTTCCAGTCATCCATGCCAATGTTTATCAGACTATAAAAGTATGCAATACTTGAAAAGGCCTAACTTGTGGCGGTTTCAAGTTCTTAACATTTTAAGATTTAAAGAAACAATGTTGATCTTAGTATGTTGTACATGTTGCTTAATATCTACTCTCTATGGTTGATCAGTTATTGCATGACGGAACAAAGGAGTTTGCTCAAAATGAAACAGATTCTGCAAAATATATGTTATCCCCTGAAAATATGGTAAAGTGGTCACTGAGCTTTCTTTGAGTTAGATTTCCGATCAAGTACATTATGTTATGCTAGTCACCTTATTATCCTAATATCAGGCAATTGGGGAGAAAATTTCTGAAATTGGTGGTAGGTTAGACTATCCGCGTCTTACCGAGGACCTTGCTGAGGGGATAGAAATACTATGGAAGGATCCTGCAATCCAGGTGTGTTTGTGTGTGCGTGCGTGTTTTCTTTAAAGTGGCATTCCAAGTTGCATACACTATTTAAATGAACCCAATCTGGTTTCTACTTTCATTTGAATGTCTCGGTGTTTCATTTTGCAGGAGACATGTGCTCGTGGTAATGAGCTTCAAGTTCCTGATTGTACGAAATATCTGATGGAGAACTTGAAGAGACTATCAAATCTGAATTATGTTCCAACCAAGGTATGTGAAACCGAACTATCATTATCTGATTAAAACATTTGAAGAATTGGTCTGACCTCGTTAGGATTGGATCAACAAATAGCAGCTTTTTGCTTTTCATATTAGCCTAGTCAATCCTATTATATACAGTCTTCTGTAATGTGTCGTCACTGGAACATTTTTTGATGGTTGTGTTTCAGGAGGATGTTCTCTATGCAAGAGTTCGCACAACTGGTGTCGTGGAAATACAGTTCAGGTGCCAACTACTTTGTATTTTACTTCTTCTGCTTGTTTAATTGGCATGAAAACATGCAGTTTAGGTCTTAGTTTTTCGAATAGATAAAAATTGTCTGATATGTCCTAAATTTTACTCTGGTGCACGAGAATTATGATTAGCCTACGCGGTTTGTAGTCAACTGAGGCTGTGTTGACAGCTCAGCAACAATCCTCGCGGCAGTTTGTAGCTAGAGAGCCAACAGGTTAAAAGTGTCTTGGGAATTCTGGATTTCTCTAGTGTTTTGGATTAGGAGTTGTTCGAGAGTGCGTTAATGAAGTTTGATGCGTAGTTCTTTGGTGAATTGAATAAAAGTGTTTACCGGTTTGGATCCTATGATTGTTATTTTGTTGTAGTACTGATATAATCATGAGAATCCATTCATGGATCTCCATTGCTTATTATTATGCTTTGTCTCGATGAGGAAACAAAAGCAAATCAAATGATGGAACTAGAAAAGTGATCCTGGAAGATTAGAGTATCAAACTTCTTGTCGTCGTGAAATTTCTTGTAACAATTACTTAACCGAGACGGATTCACCAATGGTATATGAGACTAAAGCTTTATTTATGCAGCCCCGTGGGAGAGAATAAGAAAAGTGGTGAAGTGTACCGATTATTTGACGTGGGTGGACAGAGGAATGAGAGGAGGAAATGGATTCATTTGTTTGAAGGTGTAACTGCTGTGATATTTTGTGCTGCCATCAGCGAGTAAGCTCATTTCATTATAAATTAAATTATATCCTTTTGATGTACACATATTAGCAAATGACAACCGCGTTTTTGATCATAGGTACGACCAAACGCTCTTCGAGGACGAGCAGAAAAACAGGATGATGGAGACCAAGGAATTATTCGACTGGGTCCTGAAACAGCCCTGTTTCGAGGTTTTTAACCCTTTTTTTTAATATCTTATCGGTTTAATCGTTGAAGAAACTCTTGAGATGGGTTGTTTACTAAAACTTGGGTCTCTTACGCAGAAAACATCCTTCATGCTGTTCTTGAACAAGTTCGACATATTTGAGAAGAAGGTTCTTGACGTAAGAGCTGAAGCATATTTTTGTTTGTGTAGATATGCAAGATTCTCTTTTGGTTCAATAAACGCTTTTTTATTCGATGCGCTTAGGTTCCGTTGAACGTTTGCGAGTGGTTCAGAGATTACCAACCAGTTTCAAGTGGGAAGCAAGAGATCGAGCATGCATACGAGTAAGCTCGTTTCCAAAATACTGATACCATCTAGATTGTTACCGTAATTTGACCTTGTGATTTTCGATTAAATGAAAGGTTTGTGAAGAAGAAATTCGAGGAATTATATTACCAGAACACGGCGCCGGATCGAGTGGACAGGGTATTTAAAATCTACAGGACGACAGCTTTGGATCAGAAGCTCGTTAAGAAAACGTTCAAACTTGTTGATGAGACTCTAAGAAGAAGAAATCTATTGGAGGCTGGCCTTTTATGACATTTATTATTAGTATTATCTCAAGTAAATTACCTATCTCTTTTTTTGTCTTAATTTTTGAAAAACTGATTTGACTGTAATTGATCTCTCGGGACAAAGACTTGGTGATTCAAAATTCGATGTGTCTCGATAGCTATGTCTGTTTCATTGTTTTCGTCAACATTCTTCTTCGTCTTCAAGGACTTATATTACGTAAGAGTATATTATGTCAAGAGCAAATAAACAAATGATAAAATTAGAAAAATGGCAATGATGTGACATATTACAATCAAATTAGCGTGTTTTGTTTAATTTGGTTTTCCCAATTATATTTCTCATTTAACTGTTACGTGTCATAAGCTTTGATGGTTCGGGTCCAAACCAGGGGTAATGTGATTCGACCAAACTCTTCATGGGGATGGATTAGTGGATGAATCATGAATGGATGGTCTTTCGTGCTGAATCATGACTGGTGGCTCCGTGGCTGATTCAAAGTGGTCGTGGTCGATGGTGGTCGACCCGAGTGAGTCTTCTCTTGCCATAGGTGATTCTCCTCGAATGACCAAAAGTCTTCATTTCTTGTCTAGAATATGTAGTAATGCTTGTCTTGACTTGTCTCCGAGTGATGTTCTTCATGTATGGGTTGTTTTTTTCCTCTGTCTCTTCATGTATTGGCATCACTTCTACATCATATGATGACCACATCATTATGGAACATATAATTTTTTTTCTGTTACATGTTATTTTGTTATGTAGACGTCAAATTTATCACATGAAACTCCAATTATTATTGTTGTACCTGGAATTACAACGGTCAAAAATTGTAAATAGAAATAAACGGAGGATTTTGGTTTATCTTTAATAAAAGAATAACCGAGGGTCTATCGAGTAATAAATAGAAAGTTTGTTGCTCGACGAAATCAAACATGATTCAAAAGTGATTCATACAAGGTTTTCGCGGGGTAAACTGGATTTAGTATTTCGATTCTCAAGAGTGATTTTACAAGAACAAGAACAAATAAATAGCCAAAAAGCTAGTAGAAACTAAATGTGAGAGTGTAAAGCTAATAGTGTGTGTGTAATCAAATATAATCTGATTGATAGCGGTTGTAATGGATCAGGTTAAAAGAAAAAAAACTGCTAAAGAGTGGGGAAGTATGAGGTTGGTGGCACGATAGTGAAAGTGTGAACTTTGTGTGGAAGTGTCATGAAGAGAAGAGAAGTGAAGTCTGCACAAGTCTGCAGTCATGCTGGAACAACAACATAAATGTTGGAACAAGAAGACTGCAGAGCTGGAACATTAAACATGAAGATTTTAATGATGTGGCAAGAGTTGCTGAGGTGGACTCGTACAATCCACTAATCTAACCTAGGAGCTCCTTGCTGTCTCATATACATAAGAAGTAAGGAGGCTTGGTGGAGATTAGCCGTTTCTAGATCAAAAAGAGAGAGATAAGCTTTCAAAGCAAGAACTTGAAGAGCTTTCCTTGGAGAACGGTGAGAGAAACATAGAAGTCACAAGAACTGTGATTCTAGTGTTTAAGGTATTTAGAAATCGGTTGGTCACAAGCTAAGGGGTTGTCTTAAGCTGTGTGTAAATCCAAGTAAGAGTGTTGTAAACATCTTATAGATTTCTAACAAAGGAAAACTCGGTGCGCCAGAGTTTTTGGGAATCGTGTGTTGGGTTCATCTGCTTTTTCAATTGGTATCAGAGCGGGCATCTGAACTAAGTTGTAGCTTTACAACATGTGAGGATCCTGCAGAAAGATGAACTCGTTAAAGGAGCTAGTGGCGGTGAATAGAACCCCTATTCTGGAAAAAGAAAACTATGGTCATTGGAAGATGAAGATGAGAGCTGTCATAAGGGGAATCAACGAGGATGCGTGGTATGCGGTCGAAAGTGGTTGGAAAGCACCTGTAGCTAAAGGTGAAGATGGTACAGATGTAACCAAGGACAAATCTCTTTGGACTGATGGTGAAAAGTATTTGGCAAAATACAATGCGAAAGCCTTATCTGTAATTTCGATGGTGTAAATGAGAATCAATTTAAACGTATCCAGTGTTGTGAGTTTGCTAAGGAAGCCTGGGATAAGCTGAAGAAAGCCTATGAAGGTACATCTAACGTGAAGAGATCCAGACTTGATATGCTTGCCACACGTTTTGAAACTATTCGAATGGAGGAAACATAATCCATTGAAGAATTTAGTGGAAGGCTAAGCGCGATTGCAAATGAAGCTCATAACATGGGAAAGAAGTACAAGGATAAAAAAACTAGTGAAAAAATTTTCTGAGAAGTCTTCTTCCTAAGTTTGAATCCAAGAAAACAGCAATGGGTACTGCTCTAGATACGGACACAATTGATTTTGATGAAGTTGTTGGTCATTTGCAAGCGTATGAGATGGAAATTTATGGGCTTGCAAGTAAGACAAACAAATAAAAAGGAATAGCTTTTGTTGATGAAGAACGATATGATATTCAAGATCTCAAGAATGAAATGGAGCTGATGCAAAAGAATCTCAACAGAGCTTTAAAAAGAGTGGAAAGAGGAAACAAGAGGTTAGTTTCAAGTACTCAACACAATGAGAGGGATCGAGATCAAACAGTAAGGACGAATGATCAACAATGTTATGAATGTCAAGGGTATGGACATTTCAAAGTCGATTGTCCCACAGCAAAAATAAGAGAACTCAAGTGCTTTGAATGCAGAGGCCTTGGTCACACAAAATCAGAATGTGTAAATGTACAAACCAGAGAAGAAAAGTCACACATGGGCATGAGTGAAAGTGACAATGAAGATGATTCAGATGAAGTGACTGGATATGCTGCCTTCACGACCCCTATTGAAGAAGAAGACGAGGAATCCTCTGATAATGACTCTGAAGTTGAGAAAGAAGAGGATTCATCTGAGAGTGAGTCTGAAGAAGATGATGTGGTTGATGTCAAAGTTGAGTTTCGAAAGCTGTATGACAATTGGTTGCTACTCGGTGAGGAAAAGATAATTCTGGTTGAGGAGAAGTTGTCTCTGCAGATCTTGAATAAAAAGTGTAGCGAGGAACTCAATTCTAAGATTGAGAAGAATAGATCTCTTAGTCAAGAGTTAGCTGAAACTAGGAAAAAGATTAATATGTTGAATAGCGGAACCAAAGATTTGGATAAAATACTCTCTATGGGAAGAGTAGGAAAAAGTAGCTTTGGTCTAGGATATCACGGTGCTCAAACTAGTGGAAAGACTCACTTTGTGAATGGGAGCAGTACACATGCTGTTCCAGTTGTAAAGAAAGCGAACCTTGGTCTTGGAGATTGCAAAGATTCATCGGATTCAAAATCGGTTTTTGTTCAAGGTAACACATTGATGTCTGCTGAAACAAAGGAGAAGCTGTTGGAACAGGCAGGAGCAAAGATCCAAAACGTTAATAGGACCAAAGTGAAGCATACTGCAACAGAGATCCAAAAAGCTTGCAGGAACAAAGCAAAGCATGTTGGAACAGCGATCCAGAAGAATAATCAAAAGGTTTCACATTATTCTGGATGCTATTTTTGTGGAAAGAATGGGGATATCAAGGCTTATTGTTATAAGTTCCTTGAAGGTGAGATGTGCATTAAGGCAGAATAAGTTTTTTCAAGATTCAAGGAGGTCGCAAAAGGTGTGGATTAAGAAAGCTGATCTATATGGTGATGTGCCTTGCAAACCCCCAACTAGTGAGTCAAAGAAGATTATGTGCTGCACATATGAGCATTTGAAACACATATCGAGTGATCAAGAAAGGTTTGGGCAGAAGCAGGTCACAATTTTAAATGGGTATTACTGGAAAAACCAAAAAAGAAAGAGCATCTAAGCGAGATGTATGTTCCAAGGGTGTGTGACTCTGTGCATAATGTTAAGAAAATCTAAAAGGGTCACATTTGGTTGCAGTGAACCGTAGTATGAATTATGCGAAAGGAACAACGACCTTTAAAATAAACTCACAAAGGACAAATCAGATATGTGTTGAAATTGTGATGATTGTGGACTTCGTCAAGAGAGCAGGTTGGATGCGAGTTATAAAGATCTAACAAGTGTACTTTAAAGAGGCCTTCTGGTGTGAGCTTGTGAAGGGCTGAGGGAAGGTCATCAGGGAACTTGTATCAGCATGATTATTTTGGAGAAGATCGTTGATGCGTTGCTGGATATGTATGATGTACTTGGTGAGTTACAACGAGTGAGATTTAGTTGCAAAACTCATTGACATTGACTAAGAGGGAGATTGAAACTACAAAGGCTAGGTTGCTGGAACTGTTGGAACAAGAAATTGATGTGTCAACAATCAAGAGATAAAGCATATGGCCTCCGATTTTGGTATGAGGTCTACTCCTTTGCTTGTTAAAAATGATCATCAAAGTGCATTGTCATCTCTAAGAGCCTTTGCATTTTTCAAGAACTAAGCATACTGATATTCTTGGTTCATAAGAGAACTAGTTGAAGATATGCAAGTGGTGATAGATCTTGTATCCATAGAGTGTCAACTTGCTGATATTTTCATGCAACCCCTGGAATATAAAACGTTTGTGAACTTAGCAAAAGTTTTTGGGTATTTTTGAACTCTAACTATCTTCTTGATAAGTGTTTGTGTTGAGACAAGGATCGGTTGTACAATGCAAAGTCTTATTAACAAGGTTTCAAAAGGGCTGAAAATGGTTTTGACAAAACTTCTTGTTGTAAAGTTCATCATGGAAAAAAGCTACCCTTCATGCCCTCAATATTTGATCAGTGAAGAGTGTGACTGAAAATATTAGTGGTGAGGGATGAACACAAAACCTTCGGGTGGTTCTTGCAAAGGAAGAGGTGAGATTGTAGAAGGGAGCAGTAAGAAACATCTCATCTCACACGATGAAGCTGAGCTTATCGAAGAATCTTTGAGAAAAAAGGGATGAGAAGAATTTCATATCAGAGGCTAACCATAAGTCCTCTAGTGCAAAAGAAGTAGAAAAGCACTATCAAAGTCTGGTCAACTTGCTCTTTCAAGCTTAAGTCAAGACAAGTGGTTGGGCCAGCTTTGATCAATACTTGCATGCGCTTTATCTCCCATGCTTCAGTCACACTCATCATCACTAAGGATCATACAACTCTAGGGGCATGTCGGTGTTAAGACTAACCATGATGAATCAGCATGTGTGAAAGATCCTTAAAAATGAGAAATAGCTTCCATGTTGGAATGACAAGCTGTGTGTTTCAATAGCTCAAAATGCAGACTGAGCAATGTGCAGACGAACCTGGATCAAGTTTTAGCACAACTCTCAAATATGGGAGAGGAGTTCATGAACTTAAATTGAATTATCTGATCTATTCCAGGGGTTTCCAAAGAAAATTTGAGTTGATCTCACATGTATTTGCATGATCTCTTAGGTAGCGTTTGGTTGTTGTTTTTTTCTCTAGTTGTTGCGTTTGTTGAAATTGGTTTTTGATTGAATTATGCCAACCAAGCAAGGGGAGTAAAGGGTTAGACATTTGTTTTATGGTGAATGAACCTTGAGCTTCAAAGAGTTTAGAACTTGAGGGGGAGTAATTTTGGGCTTGTATTGAGATTCATGTATGCTTCGTAGAGTAGGTATTCGATTTGAGGAAAATGAATGCTTATCTTCACTAAGTATAATGTGCACTTTTTCTTTGGAGTAATTTTCTTGACTTGTCTTGCAGGAATGCTTGTGTTGACAAATTCAGTCAAAAAGGGAGAGAATGAAAGTGTGAACTTTCTGTGGAAGTGTCATGAAGAGAAAAGAAGTGAATTCTGCACAAGTCTACAGTCATGCTGGAACAACAATATAGATGTTGGAACAAAAAGACTGCAGAGCTGGAACATTAAACATGAAGATTTTAATGACGTGGCAAGAGTTGCTGAGGTGGACTCGTATAGTCCAGTAATCTAACCTAAGAGCTCCTTGCTGTCTCATATAAATAAGAAGTAAGTAGGCTTGGTGGAGATTAGCTGTTTCTAGATCAAAAAGAGAAAGATAAGCTTTCAAAGCAAGAACTTGAAGAGCTTTCCTTGGAGAACGGTGAGAGAAACATAGAAGTCACAAGAACTGTGATTCTAGTGTTTAAGGTAGTTAGAAATTGGTTGGTCACAAGCTAAGAGGTTGTCTTAGGCTGTGTGTAAAATCCAAGTAAGAGTGTTGTAAACATTTTATAGATTTATAATAAAGGAAAACTCGGTGCGCTGGAGTTTTTGGGAATCGTGTGTCGGATTCATCTGCTTTTTCAGATAGGTGAAGGCACCTTTGCTAAGGTTAAGTTTGCGAGGAACTCAGACACCGGAGAAAATGTAGCCATCAAAATTATGGCGAAGAGTACAATACTTAAGCACGGAATGGTTGATCAGGTACGTTCATAATGGTTGCTCCGTTAATCTAATATGTTATATGTTCTTGCTTTTCTTTAAACTCTTCTATTGTTTTGTCCTCTTTGTTCAGATAAAAAGAGAGATATCCATAATGAAGATTGTCCGACACCCTAACATAGTGAGGTTGTATGAGGTATGTATGTTTCCGTGCATTTCGCCAAATTTGTCTCCTAAGTTATTTTTTGCATCTGATGCTGATTCTTCTGTTGTTTCTTTGTGGTTTCCGGATGTAGGTCTTGGCAAGTCCTTCGAAAATATATATCGTTTTGGAGTTTGTGATAGGACGAGAGCTCTTTGATAGAATTGTAAGGAATTTCATACGTGTATGCTTTTTTTAGTGTTTACTAGTTAAAGCCTCTGTATGAGCTTTCCGCTTTAATTTTCGGTTTTTTTAAATCTTGGATATCTTCTGTTCATGCAGGTTCATAACCGGAGGTTTGAAGAAAGTGAGGCTCGCAAATACTTTCAACAGCTTGTAGATGCTATTGCTCATTGTCACTGCAAAGGTGTTTACCACCGTTACCTAAAAGTGAAGCCAATTTTTTATTTTTGTTAACTAATTTTCCATAGACTATTTTTACTTTTTGGATGTGTTGTAATCCAGACTTGATGTCTATGTGTCATTATGATATTCAGCCAGAAAATATTTTACTCGATATTAATGGAAATCTGAAGGTTTCGGATTTCGGACTTAGTGCATTGCCTTAGCAAGTAAGTGCTCACATCTCTGCTTCAGCAGTCAAGGATCTTGTTCTCTCTTCTAGCTCTTTCATTCATTTGTTATATACTGAATCAGGGAGTAGAAATTCTGCGCACCACATGTGGAACTCCGAACTACGTAGCTCCTGAGGTACTTAGTTCAGCAGCAGATATTTGGTCTTGCGGGGTTAATCTTTTCGTTATAATGGCTGGATTTTTACCCTTTTCTGAGACAGATCTTCCAGCACTGTACAGAAAAGTAAATTACACATTTTGCAGATTATTCCACATGATTTACTGTTTGAATGCTGGTTGATACTAATTTAATTGCAAAATTGATCAACTCCGCACAGATAAATGCAGCAGAATTTTCTTTTCCACCGTGGTTTTCTACAGAAGTGAAGTTTTTAATACATGGGATACTTGACCCCAATCCCAAAACAGTGAGTGTTTTGCTTCGTCGTCTCCAAGCTTTCATGTTTGCTATTATTTAAAGTTAAAGTTAGTTGATCGGTAATAACAATAACGAGAAAGGTCGGTTAAAGTAATAATGAAATTGGTCGGTTAAGATAGCGATCTACGAAGAGATGTTTGAGTTCGGTAATCTAAACGAGATGTAGTCTGATCGATGATTTTATAGATCGGTGTAAGTTGTTGTCAGAACATATATTTCAAATTACGGATCCCGTTCTTAATGAGGGTACATCCCTATTTATACGAATACAAAGACGGTGGATCAGAGATATTTAAGTCTTAGGTCGTACGGCCGGGTAGGACATGTTGACGGATCGGGCAAAATGGGCTGATTGATCCTTCTTTAGTAGTCTCGGTGGCGATTCACCTCATTTCCCTGTAGGTCGTACGGCCGAGCTGAGTGGGCTTGATGGACTTTGGTCGGTTGATGGGCTGATTGCTTAGTGGGCCGATTGCTAGATGGGCCGATCTTGATTTGGGAAGGGCCTTAAGAGCTAGGGAGTGTAAAACCCACCTCCAACAACTTTCATGTTTGCTATTATTTAAAGTTTTAGTAATTCTATCTGCTTATCTAGGATTGTTTCCCAATTAGAGCAGCATATTCAAATTCAAGGAATTAGGAATGATCCTTGGTTCGGATTAAATTATGTGCCTACTCAAGCAAGGGAAGAGGAAGAAGTGAATTTGGATGATGTTCGTGCAGTTTTTGATGGAATTGAGGTTGGTCGTTCGTCTTCCTTGTATCATGCTCTTTGGTGGTCAATTCCATTTATTTGTTAACATCTTTTAGGAAGTTTTGGATGACCAGGAAGAAGTGCTTTGCTAAAGGAGAAAACAAAATAGTAGACATATCATATGTACCAAAGCTGTAAACTACGATTTTATTCAATTCACCAAAAGCTATACCTTAGGGAGACTTAGAATAACCAGATTAACACAATGTCTTATCAACAAGTGTCTCTTACTTTTGCTTCTTTTACACACATTTGACCTGTCAGTTGCACGTGTTCACAGGGCAGTTATGTAGCGGAGAATATAGAGAGAAAAGATGAGGGACCTCTGATGATGATGCCTTTGAGATGATTACCTTATCACAAGGCTTAAAATTATGAGCACTATTTGACCGGAGACAGGTAGTACCTGAGTTTCTTTTGTTGGTCAGAGAGATCTCCTTATTGAATAAAAGAATGTCAGTAGCATCTAATCTTCATACTACATGTTTTGACATGCTTATGGTGTTAACTTTCGATTCTGTGTTCTACTAGTTTGTAACAACTATAAGCTCATGAGATCATTGGTTGCATGGCATTAGTAGATAGAAATGTGATGCGTGTAGCGGATGCAAAACAGAGTGAAATAAGAACAGACTGAAACAGGACAGTTTTGGCACCAAGTTAATGCGTGCTTTGGGCTGCGAAGGTTCCTGAGATCAATCTAAACAAGACAGAACGTGCCTTGCAAGTAACCGGATAGATAGGAAGATCGGGATTACCACACTTTGATAAAGTCGCCACCACAAAGTGATAAAGAAACCCGTTGAACTAACACCACACCTGGATAAAGTTGCCACCACCATATGATAAAGATGCTCGAATCCACCACCAATGGCTCTCCCAAAACCAAAGGATAAAGGAAAATTATCAAACGATCACAAAGGGGTCACAATGACTCTCCAAATTGTCAATACTCAAAGTCTGATTTATTTCATGATAATAAGCCTCATTATATAGAGGAATTACAAGTAGAATTTGTCCCTAATAAGTTCAATGCATGTAGACTACTTAGGAAATTGAAAAGACAATTATTAGATGCATAAAAACTAGAAAAAATTGACTGAATTAAAAGTTGTCTTGACTGATGACGAAAATGACTCTTGGCATGCTTCTTTGGGGCTCTAAAACACTCCTTAGGCATTGATCCACGAAAGTAAGCCCATCATCTTGTTGCCTACGTTTTAGATACTTGGTTGGGCTAAAAACAGCATAGTAACAACCAACCCATTGTTCTTCGCAACTCCTTGTGCTGCTGCCTTGTCTTGCTCAATTGCTCCGCATCAGTCCCTACGGGTACAAAAGGATTTGTCCTAAAATCCAGCAACTCTTCATCCTCAAAATATGGAGAAAGATCCCCCACATTGAAAGTAGCTGAAACTCCATAATCACCTGGAAGTTCAAGTTTATAAGCATTCTCACCAAACTTCTCAAGTACCTTATAAGGACCTTCTGCTCTCGGCATGAGCTTTGACTTGCGCTTGCCCGGAAACCTCTCCTTCCTCAAGTGCAACCAGACCATATCACCTGGTTCAAAAGATTTAACTCGGCGATTCTTGTTGGCTTTCTTCTTGTACTTCTCATTCGCCTTCTCTATCTCAGCTCTAATATTCTCATGTAGCTTCTTCATTGTCTTAACACGCTCTACTGTCTCATAATTTGCTTTGAACTCACAAGGTAAAGGAAGATCAATAGGAGTAAGAGGATTCAGACCATACACTACCTCAAAAGGTGAATGCCTTGTAGTGTAACTCGTTGATCTATTATAAGCAAACTCCGCCTGAGCCAACTTCAGATCCCATTCCTTCAAGTTCTTCTTGATCAAGCCCCTCAAAAGAGTAGTCAAAGTTCTATTTGTTACCTCCGTTTGGCCATCAGTTTGTGGATGACAAGAAGTACTAAAGAGCAGCTTAGTACCAAGTAATCTCCACAAAGTCTTCCAAAAATAGCTCAGAAACTTTGAATCACATTAAGAAACAATGGTCTTTGGCACTCTATGAAGACGCACAACCTCCTTAAAGTACAAATCAGCAACCTAACTTGCATCATCCATCTTGTTGCAAGGTATAAAATGTGCCATCTTATTGAACCGATCAACTGATATATCATGGTTTTTACTCCTTTTAAGCCATGATATAAGTCCGTTTTATAGAGTCTTTCTACTATTTTGTAGTGTTTTAGAGTCTTTTACAGGTTTTCGTCTAAATCGTAGAGTATCGATCGACACCCACCTGGTATCGGCTGATACTCGTTGTATTTTTTTATATTTTTTGTTACTTACGTGCTTTGACTTTTGTGTTTCAGGTGTATGCCTAATCGCGAAACCAGAAGGAACAAGAACACGCAACTAGTTAATATTTCCAACGAGGAACTATCACTTTTGGAACGCACAAACAGGAAAGCAAAGACGCCAGCAGAGATGAACAACCCATTGGTTTTGATTCGTGATGAGGCTGGAGCTTTGAGAGACCATGAGGGTCAATTGTGCAATGAGAGGGGGCAACGACTTGATGGAGATGGAAACATCATTGTCCCTCCAGCTGTTGTGAATGATGGGAATGTTGTGGTTGACCGTGGTAGGACGATTGGTGAGTACAACATGCCTGATCAGTTCTATGCCAATCGATCAGCGATTCGTCCACCTGCTTTCCAGAGGAATGACTTTGAGCTGAAACCTGCATACTTCACTATTGTGGGTCAGCATCCTTTTTATGGTCTTCCTCATGAGCACCCTATGGATCACATTGAGAGATTTGAGGATTTGGTCACTAGCATCAAGTACAATGGAGTGTCCAACGATTACCTCCTCTGTAAGCTTTTCCCATATTCTCTTGGTGGGGATGCAGCTTACTGGCTGAAGCAGTTACCTCCTGGATCACTGACTACTTGGGAGGAGACTAAGAACGCGTTCCTGAACAACTTTTATGATGATGCGAGATCCGAAGAGCTCAAGAACAAGATCTCCCAGTTTTCTCAAGGACCAACTGAAGCGTTTAAGGCTGCTTGGATCAGATTCAGGTCATATCAGAGGGATTGTCCACATCATGGGTTCACTAAGGTTCAGTTGCTGGGTATCTTCTTCAGAGGGATTGATTGGAGGTATCAGATGGCTTTGGATGCTGCGAGCAATGGGAATTTCAACACCAGGTATCCTGATGATGCTTACCAGCTGGTTGAGAACTTGGCGTCTAGCAATAGCACCAAGAATGCAGATTTTGAGCGGAAGAGGCTGAATGGGAATTTGGATGGCTCGCAGATTGCTGAGGTTCAGGCTAAGCTGGATTCTGTGCACAATCTTTTGATGGGGAAGTCGAAGAAGGCTGTTCACTTTGTTGATGAGGATGAAGTGAAAGGTGTTAACTACATTGGTGGTGCTGGATTTCTGGAGTTGAATTCAAAGAATCTCTCGTTGATTCAGGGTCTAGCGTCAATGTCATGTCAAGGGCAATTGCAGAGAGGTTGAGAATTGATATAAGATCTCCTGAGATGTCTCTTACATTCGCGAACTCTTCCACCTCAGTCTCATATGGTACCATCCCTGATTTGCTGGTTAAAGTAGGAGATTGTCTGGTTCCTACTGATTTTCAGGTTGTGGAGATGAGTGCAAGATCTAGTACGCCTTTGATTCTTGGAAGACCGTTCATGGCTACAGTTGGTGCAGTTATAGACACGCCCAGTAAGAGAATCTCATTCTCATACATTGAGAAGGAGATCTCCTATAAAGCCATCCCTTCTGGAAGAGCTCCCACACATATCTCTTGCATCACCGTTGTTACATGAGAGACGTTGATGGTTGATCTTTTGGAAGAGCCTTATGATGTGCCAACTGTCATGGACATTCTAGATAGTCCTTCTGTCATCACCAAGAAAGACGTCAAAACAGCTAAGGCAAAGAAGAAGGTAAAGAGCAAAGGAGTAAAAGGTGCTCCCTCTATGACTTTAATCCCTCAGAAGTGTGATGGGGACTCGATTGAGTACACGGTGAAGTGCAAAGGAACCTCAAAACCATTCTCCAAGGCTAGAGTCCTTCTTACTCCGGAGCTGAAAGAGAAAGGAAAGGAGGTTATAGAGAGCATGTTGAGTAGAACTCTGAGTCTGCAAGTATCTAGCTGTGGAACTTGCATGGGAGTAAGCTCTCAACCTCGCTCTGACTGATCATCTGAGCCAAAGTCAAGCTAATGACTAAAAACAAGCGCTT
>PKMM01040486.1:132881-173789 GCA_002933915.1 Eutrema heterophyllum
GTTAGTCAATTTTCTTGATGGTTAGATGATGATGAATTAAGTTGATCCTTGTTAGATCCTTCACATAGGTTGATCTTAATGCTAGTTTAGAATTGAGAGATCAAAACTAGGGCTTAAGCATTTCACGCCCGAGAGGTGTTCGATGAAATGCTTGAACCAAACCTATTGTGAGCTTTTCACATCCTTGCCAATGAGAATTGATGTCTAGGGTGATTAGTGAACTAAATGGAATTGGAGATTAATGCTCATTGATTATCTAATTGCAAACGAGAGTTTATGTCAATTAGGTGATTAGTGAAGTGATTAGTGCCATGAGAATGGATTAGTCATATTTGCGAATTCCATGTTCTAGGATAATGTTTAATGCAATCTTTGTCATCATTATTTGATTTTTAATCATTCATTTGCTTGTTTAATCCATGATCCAACATTTCTAACTTTGTTTTCTTTCTTGCATTTTACTTTCCTAATTCAAAAACATAAAAACCCAAAACATTTTCTCTAGCTTAAGTCATTTCTTGCATTCCTAGTGTGTTGTTCTTTTTGCCTCCCTTGGATTGATCCCCAAGTGCTACAACGATAGCATTTGGGTAATTGGTATTAGATACAAATTATCCATCATCAATTTGGCGCCGTTGCAGGGGAGGCAATAGCAATAACCATTAGGATTTAGATTTTTCTTGAGACTAGAGCTTTTTATCTTCTTTTGTTGCTAATCTTTTCACTTGTCTTGTGATTTTCATGAAGGGAGTGACAATGAGGAAGCAACCGTCAAGCTAGTGACGTTAAACGCGCCCTTGGGGACCTCCCCAAGCCTATCCCTTGTCAAGCTTGCGACACAAAACAAGCATGAATAAAGAGGATCACGCTCCTCAACAATAAAAGATGGCAAATTTTTGTCGGATCGGTCTAAGAGTGGTCTCTTGGGTCCAAGGTCGTGGTGTGTGATGAAAGGAGGGTTCGGCCACAACATGTCACACTCCTCTCCTCCTCAATTCAATTCTTAGGTATGATCCTCACTCCACTTCACTGTATATACATTCTTGCATATTTTTACCTTCTCCTTGACTTTTGTTGTACCGAGACGGTGCAATTCAAGTTTGGGGGAGGGGTTTGTATCGTTTGACCTTGTGTTTTGTTTTCTTATTTTTCTCTTTGCATACTTGAGTCTCATTCATAGAAAAACCACAAAAATTTGAAAATTTTGAACATAAAAAGAAGCATGTAGTTGCATTTCGCACGATTAAGATTGAGTCTAGACGCATATAGGTTTGCACTCACTTGCATTGGGAGAAATGTCCATGTGGAATATAAACTTAAGAGCTTGAATTAATGCCCTCGTTAGGAGTTCTTTGATGCATTTGAGCGATCACGAAGTTAAGGATGATCCATGCTTTGATCTTGCGGGTTGAATGTTAATGTTTTGGTTGAAACATGCTTTGATTTGATACCAACTCTATCTAGTGAACTCTAATCTTGACTTGAATTATCATGCTTGTATATTGAAGAGTGGACTCATGGATACCATATACATATTTGAGCTATCTTTTCCCTTTTCACCACTCTTGTTAGCTCAAATAGCCGATTCCCACCTTTGGAACGGTTAACCACACCCTAAACCAAACCTTCCTTCAAACCTTCATCTCTTGTGTGTGTCGCGAGGCCTAATTTGGAATGAACTTAGCAAAAAGTGTTGAGTTTGGGACGACAAGGAGAAGCTTTCATGTAGAACTAGCTCACACATCAATGAGCTAGACATATGCTAGGGTAGATAGGTTGGGAGTTTTGGGATGTTGTTGAAAAGAAAAAAAAAGAATGTGGAGAAAACAAAAGATATGGAGAAAGGAATGGGGAAAAACAAAAGTTGGATTGGTTTGAAGCAAGAAAGTGATTTAAGCTCCAAGTATGGAATTGTAAGGATCTATAAGTGTGAAAGAAAGAAAAAGGCCAAAAATGGCTTAGGCATCCAAATGATGAAATTAAGACAAGTTGTGAAAGCAAAAGAAGAGCTAAAGGAAAAGAAAAGATGAGGAGCCAATCCAACCGAATTTGAAGAAGAAGAAGAGAATCCCCTAAGTGCGAGAAGAGATGAAAAAGTGATGGAATGAAGTGGTATAAGAAGGTGAATTGCCTTGAGAAAAGGGTAGCTTAGGATTGAACTTGATGGGTTTAGAAATAGGAGTGGAGTTCATATTGGGGCATTGGGTAGACGGAAGTCATCCTTGTATGCATTGGTTGTTCTTTACTCTTAGCATTTTGTCAAAGTTCATTTCTTCGTTGAGAGATCCCTTTGCTCGGAAACCACCACATGATTGAGATCACTTTTATCTCAAAACCTTTTCCTAAGCCAAATGAGTTCACTTGACGTGCATAAGCATGATTCACCGTTTGCACTTAATGAATTTTAAAGAGTTGGATGATAGGAATGCTTGTGGATGCTAAGGCTTAGACCCATCTCGTGTTGCAAAGAGTATGGCTAAATCTTTTGAAGTAGAGGTTGTTTGTGCATCCTATAACTACTCTCAAGGGCATTGACTTGAATTCTTTTGTTGGTATTCTCGGACATGAAGTCCCACTTTCAAACCTCTCTCTCACCTTATTCTACTTTGTTTGCTTGAGGACAAGCAAAAGAGTAAGTTTGGGGGAGTTGATATTCCCATATTTTACCCGTTTTAGCATACATATTATTTAGTGTTTCGGGTCTCATGTATGTGTCTTTCATAGTTTTTATAGCATTTTGGTCTAAATTAGAGTTTAGGATGTTGCATTAGGTCTTAGGGAGTTCTTGCATGTTTTGGAGTATATTCTAGGTGTTTGGAAGCAATTTGGAAACAATTGGGGTTATGGACCAAAAAGGAGATATAGGGGTCGCACCAAGTTCCCGAAAGAACAGGCTAGACGAAGGGCATACGATCGGATTTGGCTGTATGTATGTTCATGAGAGTTGTAGAGGAACGACTCACCTTGCCGTAGGAGGTAAAATCAGATCATTCGGATGAACGGTTGAAGAGATATGGCCGATTCCCTCTAGAGTATCTGACTGACCGCCGATCCACACGTCTACACCGATCACCACAGACCGGTGCAACAAACCGGTGTGAGGCCAGAAGCTAAGCAGCGAACCAGGGCTTCCCTACATCGTTACGTTGCGTCCGGTGTGCAGCTTCAGAATTCACACCGACCCCAACAAACCGGTGCAACAAAACTGTGTAGCACTACCAGCCGAGCTCACCCGAGGGGTCTGAAAGATCGGCCCGAAATAAGGCTCTCCAATCCAAATTAGCTTCGGAGGTCTTCATAGAAGTTCTAGATAATTGAGTAAGCTATCATATAGAGGTGGGTTCACGTCGTTTGGAGCTGTGGTTCAAAAGATGCATTAGATTTAGCAAAGACATGTCTGTCTGCCGCCCAAACGAGTTCCGTCCGGAGTTGAAACCCAGCAGCAACACCGACCCACATCATCAGGTGCAACAGGTCGGTGTGAAACCATTCAAGACTAGATTTGACCCATTTCAACCGGGTCAATACCCGGTTTGTCCCGGGTTGACCCGGTTCGCCCTTTTTGCTATAAATACTTCTAAAACCTAATTTTTTAGTTAAGCCTTCTTCTCCCAAGGGTTGGGCACGACCCAAACTCTCTTTTGGAGGGATTTTGATTGCTCTTCATAAAAAATACCACTCTAGAGAAGATTTCTTCAACTCTATCTTTTATTTATGCAATTTCTTTATCTTTATGTCTTTTTCTCTTTTGTTCTTCATGTTTAGACTTTAGGGTTTTTGTTGGATTTTGGTTTGCTTGATTTTTATGGGTTGATGATTGATTTGTGATGCTTAGATTCTAAATCATTGCTTTCCTTTCTTTCTAAGTGATCTTAATGCTAGATTGGGCTTGAGAGAGTCAATCTAGATCTTTGGGAATTTCACACCCACAAGGTGTTTGATGAAATTCCCCAAAGAACTTAGAAAGAGATAAACATTCTTAACCTATGAGAGTAGTTGCTTAAGGTGTTTATTGGTTGATTTGAATATTGATCTTAATGCTTGCTAATCATTTCATCACAAATGAGAATTTGATCTTGATTTAGTGATTAGCAAAGTGATTAGTGCTTTGAGAGAGGATTAGTCATAACTAGTGATCTTAACCTAAGGAATAGCATAGATTGTGTATATTAGCATCGTTAGTCAATTTTCTTGATGGTTAGATGATGATGAATTAAGTTGATCCTTGTTAGATCCTTCACATAGGTTGATCTTAATGCTAGTTTAGAATTGAGAGATCAAAACTAGGGCTTAAGCATTTCACGCCCGAGAGGTGTTCGATGAAATGCTTGAACCAAACCTATTGTGAGCTTTTCACATCCTTGCCAATGAGAATTGATGTCTAGGGTGATTAGTGAACTAAATGGAATTGGAGATTAATGCTCATTGATTATCTAATTGCAAACGAGAGTTTATGTCAATTAGGTGATTAGTGAAGTGATTAGTGCCATGAGAATGGATTAGTCATATTTGCGAATTCCATGTTCTAGGATAATGTTTAATGCAATCTTTGTCATCATTATTTGATTGTTAATCATTCATTTGCTTGTTTAATCCATGATCCAACATTTCTATCTTTGTTTTCTTTCTTGCATTTTACTTTCCTAATTCAAAAACATAAAAACCCAAAACATTTTCTCTAGCTTAAGTCATTTCTTGCATTCCTAGTGTGTTGTTCTTTTTGCCTCCCTTGGATTGATCCCCAAGTGCTACAACGATAGCATTTGGGTAATTGGTATTAGATACAAATTATCCATCATCATTAAGCCATATCAAAGCAGAATGCTTGATATGGGCATGGACAAAAACTCATGAAAGAAATTTCACATACACTCAAACTCTCATACTCCAACGAATTTAAAGGTAGAAAAGAAATTTGCTCCTAACTCTCAAACTCTCCAATCAGTCATCTGCTCCTAACTCTCAAACTCATACCATTGAATCAGTTTAAACAGAAATTTCACATACCACCATAACAACATGTTTAATTATCTAGAAAAGACAAGTCAGATGTTTAATAATCTCTATATCACTAATGTAACACTTAACAACACCAAATACAATTATTGACACTTTTAACACAGCCCTTAGAAACAGGAAACCCAAAAATCAAACTACACTGTCCTGTATAAAACATTTTAGACAAGTAAGAGACATTGGAGATTGCTTAGGAAAAACTTGCAAGGTAAATCTAAAAAAAATAGAGAATAGAGTCTCTACTATAGTTTTGTACAGGAAACAGAGATGTTATAAACCTTAGCAAAACACATAAAGACGAAAATGCTATCAAGGGCTTGAACACGAGTCCAAAAGGAAGACAAATTTCACAAACAAATCCAATGTCAAGCAATTTACGGACGCACAAATCTCTGAACCCACATGAAAGTTCAGATAACAAGGCTTTAATTTAATTAAAAAATGAATAAAATCGAAGATTAAAACATAAACTCACCATAAACTTCCATCGAGCTATTATGGATGGAGATGAGGCATGTTTTGTTTCTCCGGTGCATTCATCACTGCCGCTACCTCTAGGCTAGGAAGGGGATGTCGGGAACTGGTGGAACTAGCTGACCTCGTTTCTGCAGGAGGCAACCGAGATTGTCGAGACCGGTTAGTTCGCTGTGATGAAGAAGGGCCTCGAAGTTTCATCTGCAAACGACAACAAGAGATTGAGATATAGAGGAAGCGACAACTAACTATAACAGAAATGACTTGTGGACCTTTAGTTTCTTACCATAATTAGGGATTTTTTGAATCGGAACTGAGTGAGTGAATCGTCGGAAGAAACTGAGAGAGTGAATCAAACGAAAAACCGAAAAAGAGTGAATCACCAGAGAAGAAATGAAAACGAAACTGAGGGAGTGATGTGATCATGGCCAGCATCAACAAGGAGGTTGAGCTTGTAGCTGTTCTTAAAGCCAATGAGGAGCTTGAACCTGAGCAAGACCAAAAGATGATCAAAATTCGTGGCCCAAATGAAGAAAACGTTTGCATGAAGAGCTCACATCCGAAGGCGATATTCAAACAAACGCCGCTACCAGCTCACGTCACTTCAGGAAACGAGCTACATACGTATTTGAAGATCTTTGAGTCTACTTTCCAAAACGCTAAATATCGTCCCTATAACGGCTCAATAGTGGGGACATATCCAAGGGAATTTTGCTTCTTAAAACGAGTTCAAGGCACAAGAATTATGCTAAGGCAAATGATGGACTGGATAAGGAACTTAAGTACACAGACCATGATCAAGCTTTGGCCCAGCAACAACAAAATCAATCAAGGAGATCAAAGGAGCCCAAGAACACCTATTCTCTTGTTTTTGAGAATTCCAAACCCAAAAACAAGATTCCAGCACTGGCCCTAGTGCACATCAAAGGCCATGATCATTCTCTTGGATTCCAGCACTGTCCTAAATGTCTTTTAGAAGAGTTCCAAGCCCATAAACCATTCCAACAAAGCCAAAATCCAAGAGATGCCCAAATATGTTCATCACTTGTTTTAAGAGCACATAGCCCAAAAACATCATCATATGATTCAAGATCCAAGTCCAGTACCAAGACTGTTCTTACCCATGCTTTTGTGCAATGCCCAGCCCAAGAGAAGCCCAAATATCCCATGATCAAATCCAGCAGCCATTCTAGAAGATTGGAACTATTCTGAACAGTTCAAAAAACGTGCACTGTTCATCTGCGCTCACTGTTCATCCGCCAATGTTTATTTGCAAGTTGTGTTTTGTGACTAAGATTTGTTTGACTTGTTTTTTTTAGCTTTCTTACTTTTCTCCTTAAATCATGCTGTATGTTTACTAAACTAAGGTTAGTCTTCTAGCTCTAGTTAAGTTAGCTTAGTTAAGACTTCTTTGCTTTTCTTTATATATGGAACATACATAAGAAATAAAGGATTGAACAACTTTTGATTAAAAAATTTGCCTTTGGCGTTTTCTTGTAAGAGATGATTCTCTTCTTGTAAGTTCTGAGTGAACTTCTTTTCTAGTTCTGAGTGAGCTAGTTTTGGATTTCTTGGTGTGATTCCAAGTTATCAAATTTGATTTTATCAAAGGGAATTTCATCTCCTTTTGTGTGAATCTTCTATCACCTCAGTTGTGAGATTACATATTAATTAAGTGAGTCTCGGGAATAAGGTTTCACATACCTTATCATCTTGTTCCACGAATTCCTACAGCAACGGTTCCACCGCCTCGTTTTGTCGAGATTGTCTTAAGTAAATTTGGGGATTAAGGTTTAGAATACCTTAACATCCTGTTTCACAATTCCGCAAATTCAAGGATTATCCTCCTACCGCCTTCGAGTGCCGATTCCCGGGAATAAGATCTCCCTAAGACCGGCACTTCAAGGATGGCAAGAGGATAGGCTTTTCTTCCTTGAAACCGTGAGGCATCTAAGAACAAAGAGCGTGGAGTGAAGAGTCGCACGAAGGCTGCGGGATTCCTTCGATATACAAGTGATCCGTCGAAGATATGACACACTTCTAAGATCGATTTTTGACTAGCATATATGACACACTACTAATCAGTTTTGATCAAGGATGTGACTCACCAAGATCGATTTTTGCTCCTAAGAACAAGAGAGTTTTTCACTCAGATTTTTAATAAAAAAATTTGATTAATTTCTTACAATGTTTTACAATCATACTTATAGACATTCTAAACTTAACTTTAGGCAAAGAAGTAAGTCGGGTTGAGTTATTGTATTTAAGCGAAAAATACAGGGAATAAGACACACACTTTGCAAAGGTCAAAAGAAAACACTCAAACAACTTCTAGAAGAGGTGGTGGGCGGAATGAACAGTAAGCGTCAACTACAGTGCACGTTTTTGGAACTGTTCCAAATAGTTCCAAGCTTCTAGAATATATGCTGGTCTTGCTTTGGGCTTTGTCTCACAAGGCAAAACAGAGTTGGGGTCTCGACTTGGTTATTGGATTTTATGGGTTTTATTTGGGATGTGTTCTTCACAAAATAGATAAGGAACAGTTTTGGGTAAGAGAACAGTTTTGGGCTGCTGTGTGGTATAAAGGATTTTTGTGGCTTTGTTTTTGGGCTTGTATACAAACCATAATGGTTTGGACATGCTGGTTGAGCCCAACAGCTCTAACTAGATCGGTTTGGACTTGCTGGTCGAGCCCTACAGTTCCAACGGGTCTGGTCCATGTAACTTGTTGAACTAGTCCGTTTAAGGCTTCTTTGAGTCTCTTGGTTTTGGATCGGGTCATGAGACCAAGTGGCACCAGCAATGCCTCCTCAGGTTCAAGTTGTCCTTCATCTACCAGCTCGTTCGTTGGTTCATTGACAGCTTCAAGCTCTTCTCCTTTAACGCCATCCATGATCACATCATCCCCTCCCACTTGATGAGGATTTGACCACAAATCCGGTTCGTCTACAATGAAAGGAACTAGGTCAGAAACATTAAAGCTTGAACTCACATTGTACTTACCTTGAAGATCAAGTTGGTAAGCATTGTCACTAATCCTCTTTGTTATTCTGAATGGTCCATTGATTCTAGGCATGAGTTTCGACTTTCTTTCAGCTGGAAATCTTTCTTTCCTCAAGTGAACCCACACGTGATCTCCTTCCTCAAAGACCATCTTTCGCCTTCCTTTGTTGGCTTGCCTTGCGTACTGCTTGGTCTTCTCCTCAATGTTCTTCTTGGTCTTCTCATGGATCTGCCTAACAAGCTCAGCTTTCTTTTCCCCATCTATGCTAGTTCTTTCACTTAAAGGCAAAGGGATTAGATCCAAAGGAGACAATGGATTAAAATCATACACGATCTGAAAAGAAGAGTATTTAGTAGCAGAATGCCCGAATGATTATATGCAAACTCAACATGTGGACAAATTCTTCCCAAGTTCTCAAATTCTTTTTGATTAATGCACAAAGTAGAGTAGACAAGGTTCTATTAACCACTTCAGTTTGGCCATCAGTTTGAGGGTGACAAGTAGTTGAAAACAACAACTTAGTACCTAGCTAGACCAAAGAGTTTTCCAAAAATAGCTCAGAAATTTAGTATCCCTATCCGAAACAATTGTTCTTGGCATCCCATGCATGTAAACAAATTATTTCTTTGAAAAACAAATCAGCTATATGTGATGCATCATCAGTTTTGTGACATGGAATGAAGTGTGCCATTTTCGAAAACCTATCCACAACTACAAAGATAGAATCTGGACCAGTTCTAGTCCTAGGCAAACCAAGTACAAAATCCATAGAAATGTCATTCCAAGGCTGTGTAGGAATAGGTAAGGGAGTATACAAACCGTGGGGTTGGACTTTCGATTTAGCTTGCTTGCATGTGACACACCTTTCACAAATTCTTTCCACATCCTTCTTCATGTGCGGCCAATGAAAGTGATCTTGCATCACCTTAAGTGTCTTCGCAACTCCAAAATGTCCCATTAAACCTCCTCCATGCGCTTCCCTTACAAACAACTCTCGAAGAGAACAATTAGGCACACAAAAACGATTTTCAAAGAATAAGAATCCTTCATGCCTAAAATATTTTCCATGAGCAAATTTTTCACAAGCTTTGTAAACTTCTTGAAAGTCAGAATCGGTTTCATACAGGCCCTTAAGTTGTTCAAATCCCAGCAACTTAGCTTCCAAAGTAGAAAGTAAAACATACCTTCGAGAAAGAGCATCAGCAACAACATTGGCCTTACCTTGCTTGTAGTTGATCACATAAGAAAACGTTTCTATGAATTCAACCCATCGAGCATGCCTCTTGTTGAGCTTGTGTTTTTTTTTCAAATGCTTGAGTACTACAAGAAAACAGGGAATTAGCGACTGACATTTGCGACTAAAAAGGTGGTCGCAAAAATGGCGACTAGGTTGCGACTACATGGCGACGGAGTTGCGACTAAAATAAATTCGTCGCCACTCAGTCGCTATTTTGCGACTAATTACATTAGTCGCAATATAGTCGCTAAATGGCGACGAAGTTGCGACCAAATTCGGTGGGTCGCCAAATTTTTTTTTAAAAAGACACGTGTTGATCGTGTGTGGTCTGTGAATAATTGTTGCGACTACTACAATTAGTCGCAAAATAGTAGCAAAATTGCGACGCAGTTGCGACTAAATACGGCGGGTCGCTAAAAATTTGGGAAAACCACGTGTTTATCGTTTGTGGTAGGTGTAACTACTTTTTGCGACTACAATATAGAGTCGCAATGTAGTCGCAAAAAGTCTATATAAGCAAACCTCACACATTGTTTCATCTCACTCCACACGTAAATTGTTTCAAAGTTGAGAGAATCTTCTTTTTTTTTATTTTTTTGTTCAAACGAGAATCTTCTTTTTTAAAGTTTGAAAATGTGGGGAAATTACAATTATAGGAATGGCCGAGAGTGGATGTATCGGAGGTTCGATGAAATGACGGGTAATATCTCAGCAGAGTTTAGAGATGGGGTGGATAATCAATTCATGACATTTGTAAATAGCCAGGAGCTTACGTAGAGCAATGACGGTAAGTTTTATTGTCCTTGTAGTGTTTGCAAGAATAATAGATTTTTACCGGGGGCTAAAATTTGGAGCCATTTGTATAACAATGGATTTGTGCCTGGTTATTATGTTTGGTATAAGCATGGGGAAGAACTCGATATGAGTTTAGGAACGAGTTATGGTGATACAACGTGGGTAGGTGATCAGAGTGAAGAAGTGGGTAATGTAGAAGGTAGATATGTGGATATGGTGAATGATGCATTTCATCATGCTGATGATAGTTATGAGAATGTAGAAGAACCTGTACGGAATCATTCCCAAAAATTCTACGACTTGTTAGAAGGAGCGAAAAATCCTTTATACGATGGGTGTCGTGAAGGTCACTCGCAGTTATCCTTTGCTGCTGAGCTCATGCAACATAAGACATATCACAATATGAGTGAGAGGTTAGTGGATTCGATGTGCGGAATGTTTAGTAAGTATTTACCTGAAGGAAACCAGGCAACATGGTCAAATTACGAGACAGAAAGATTGATGGGCAATTTAGGCCTCCCATGTCATGCAATTGATGTTTGCATTAACAATTGTATGATCTTCTGGAAAGAAGACGAAAGGTTAGATAAGTGTGGGTTTTGTAATTCACCAAGATGGAGGCCTAACGAGCAAAACCGTAGGACCAAAGTACCATATAGTGGTATGTGGTGTATGCCTATGGCTGACAGATTAAAGAGAATGTATCAAAGCGAGAAGACTGGAGTGGCAATGAGATGGCATGCCGAGCACGAAGGAAAGGAGGGAGAAATGTGTCATCCGTCTGATGGGGCGGAGTGGAAATATTTTCAGGATCGACATCCCCAGTTTGCCCAAGAAACCCGAAACGTTTATCTTGGATTATGTACAGATGGGTTCAATCCATTTGGTGAGTCAAAAAATCATTCGTTGTGGCCTGTGGTCTTGACTCCATATAATTTACCCCCTGGTATGTGCATGAATACGGAGTACTTGTTTCTTACAATTATGAATTCTGGGCCAAATCATCCGCGAGGTAGTCTCGATATATTCCTTCGACCTCTCATTGACGAGTTAAAAGAATTGTGGTCCAATGGCGTTGATGCGTACGATGTATCCTTGAATCATAATTTTAATCTGAAAGCAGTCCTATTGTAGACGATAAGCGATTTTCCGGCGTTGGGCATGCTATCAGGATGGAGCACTCATGGCAAATTGGCTTGTCCTATTTGCATGGAAGATACAAAGTCGTTTTATCTGCCGCACGGAAGAAAGACGTGTTGGTTCGATTGTCACCGAATATTTCTTCCTCATGATCTTCCACTGAGGAAGAATAGAAAAGACTTTTTGATCGGAAGAGACGCTAGGAACGACTATCCACCTGAGTCTTTGACCGGTGAGCAAGTTTATTCCTACCGGTTGCATCGTGTAAATCCAACGAAAACTAAGCATGTTGGTGGAAACGGTCACGAAAAGAAGAAGCCTCACTTTGGGAAGAAGCATAACTGGTACAAAGAAAGCATATTCTGGGAGCTTCCGTACTAGAGGGACCTTAATCTTCGACATAATCTCGATGTGATGCATATAGAGAAATTTTTTTTTGACAACATCATGAATACTCTTATGCGTGTGAAGGGAAAATCAAAAGACACCATCCCTTCAAGATTGGATATACAAGCATTTTGTTCGCGGCCACACTTACTTATTGATGATGAGGGTAGAGCTCCTTTCCCCGCCTACTCATTGACAGACGAAGCCAGGACAAGTTTATTGGAATGTGTGAAACATTCGGTCAAATTCCCATATGGTTATGCTTCAAACTTAGCTAGTTGTGCTGATATCGATAAGGCAAAGTTTTATAGGATGAAGAGTCATGACTGCCATGTTTTTATGGAGCGGCTACTTCCATTTATCTGTGCAGAACTCATAGACAGGAACATCCACATCGCGTTATCAGGTAGTCTCACTTTATAGTTATATGAATATGCGACACGTAAATATGATTACATAGTTTTTTTATTAACCATTGTAGTTCAAATATATATATTGTAGGGATCGGAGTATTTTTCCGTGACTTATGTTCGAGAACTTTGCAGCAAAGTCGCGTCCAAATTCTAAAACAAAACATAGTGTTAATCATATGTAGCCCTGAGACGGAGCCAGATATCCGGCCAAAATGAGGGTATCCGCATCCGCCTCCGCCTCCGGCCGGATGTGCAATTATGCTATCCGCCTTCGCCTCCGAAAACCCGGATATCCGAATATCCGGATATCCGCTTAAAAATCCGGATATCCGCGGATATCCGGATCATCCGGTTAAAATCATAAAAATTTGAAAATACATATTTTAGATAAGAAGACATACATAAGGTTTATGTTTGATACATCAAATTACCAAATAGTAAGCAAATAGCAAGACGTACAAGAGAAAGAAAATTGATACATCAAATTCATCTTCATATCTTGATAATCTGAAAAAGAGAAAGAAAATTGTTACTAAAAAGCATGAACAAAATGTAACAAAATGAAACGTACCAAGACGTCATTCATCTCAAACCAAGACGTACAGAGACAAAAGACAATGGTTGTAACAAAATGAAACCATAATCACATATCAAAAGACAAAAGGGTAAGGACTCTAAAATTACATCATCCCAGCACACACCCATTCAAGCCTTGGTCATGGCTGCAAATTCAAAGTCTCCACTTCTGTAAAAAATAACAACCATTAGTATTTGAAAAGCTATAACAATTCATAAAACAAGAAGATATAAGCAAAGACTACCAGATTCAATAGACTCAAGCTCAGCGACCATTTCTTCTACTCTTAAATCTTCATCATTGTCGCGATACCAATCTTGCGTACAGATAAGAGCTTCCACAACTCTTGGTGTCAGCGAACTACGAAAGCGATCTAGTACTCGACTATCCGCACTAAAAGCAGATTCTGATGCCACATTTGACACATGTATAGCCATCATATCCCTTGCCATCAGTGACAAAACCTTATATTTAGAGCCCGTTGTCTCCACCAAAGCAATATGTCAAAATTTGGAGTCTTTCTATCCTCTCGAATGTCATCCAAATAATACTCTAGCTCTGATTTTTCAACTTCAGCCTCTTCCCTTTCCTCAGCATCATCAAACATATCATCCATCAGTGAATGTCTATTCCCTTTGTTCTTAGAATGATCTGGCCCTGATTTTTCTTTATCTTCAGATCCCACTGAAACTTGTGATTGCAAAGATGTATAATACACGAAGAATCTATCTAAAGCATCTGTGATCTTGGCAATCAAACAAGTAGCCTCAGAGGTAGGGTAAGTACCTTGAATCATCCACTTTACCCATCTCATTTTGTATCGTGGATCAAGAACTGCAGCAACATAGATCAGCATGTTTGTATTATCAAAGTTGCCCCAATACTTATAAAACTTTTGCATCATTTTCTCAGCCATACTTTTCTTGTGAGCATCCCCCATTGTATCCATCTTCACAATCATCCAACCCACTCCGAATATCTCTTTCATATATGTATTCCCAGTTACATATTTAGACCCAGAAATATTCACAGTTGCATCATAAAAATACTGCAAGATAGGTGATAAAGCAGCAGCATAAGCCCAATCACTTTCACTAGGTACAGCTTTGCAGATCTTAGTAAGCTCTACAACATACTTTTCATCCTCTAGCTCAAGCATATCAAACCCTTTCTTAAGAGCCACAGCAGATTGTAGCATTAAAAATGTAGAATTCCATCTTGTCTCAACATCTAAGCATAGACCAGCCGTTGTCTCAACCTTTTGATGCTCTAAACACTCCTTAAACCTTTTCAGCCTACTTGGTGAAGATCTAACATACCTAACAGCTGATCGGATCCTTAAGATTGCATTATTTACCCCCTGAAGACCATCTCTTACAATTAAACCCAAAATATGAGCGCCACATCTCATGTGAAGAAAATCTCCATTCAACACAGTTGTTCCCCATGAAGTCAGCTTTTTCTTCAAGTACTTTAATGCAAGATCATTAGAACTTGCATTATCTACTGTAATGGTGAAAACTTTGGTAATTCCCCAAAAAACCAAACACTTTTCAACCATTTTACCAATGGTTTCACCAGCGTGATTATCAACAATGCAGAAATTGATGATTCTTTTGTGTAGCCTCCAATCCTCATCTACATAGTGAGCAGTTAGACACATGTAGCTCATATTTTGTATAGATGTCCAGCAGTCCGTAGTCAAAGAGATGCTACCTTTATAGTTCCTAAAAAACTTTTTAAGCTTCCTCCTTTCACCCTCATAAATCTCTAATGCATCTCTAGTCACAGTTTTACGACAAGGCATTACAAAAAGAGGTTGAGCAATTTGCATGAATCTGATAAATCCCTTATGTTCAACAAATCGGAAAGGCAACTCATCCATGATTATCATTTCCACCAATGCTTTACGACTTGCAGGTTGACTAAATGCTAATAAAGAAGACACTTTACTCCCAGCTCTACCATCTACTTGATTTTGATGAAACAAAGTTGACTGTTTCACTCTTTTCCCATCCCTTTCACCATCAGGTACTTCCCGAGGCATCATTTTACATATTCTCATGTGACCTTTCATTGCACTAGTTGTGACACCATCCTTAGTTCTACAACTAATCAATCCAGAACAATGAATACACCTAGCCTTACCAGCAATTTCAGACAACACAAAATGCAACCAGACTACAGATTTTTTCCTTGTTACCTCAGATCCAGAAGCTGTTGAATCTGTCTCTTGAGTATTTTCAGGCAACTCAGGTTCAGCGCTCTCATCTGCAGTACCACAATTGGCTGTGGATTTGGTAGTATTGTCTGTGGCTGTGGATTTGGTAGTATTGTCTATGGCTTCCATCTATGAATATTTAACCATTGTCAAATTACACGAACATTAGCATTTTTAAATTACAATTTTCAGCAGCAAACAATTACAAGTTTTCAAATTAAAATACACTAATTAAAATACACGAATTGATTGTCAAATTTTCAATTCTAATCCAAAATACAATCCAAAATAACGACATTTGCTACCAACTCTAATCAGAAAACCAGAGTATAGATATGGATTAATGAGACATAAAAGTGAAAGAACCTTTAACAACATAGCTTCTAATTCTTATCTAATGCTCCAATCTCTTGGAACTATTACATTTATTTATGACGATCTTTGCTACTAACATTTATTTCTACTCAATAACGACATTTGCTACTCATATTTTCACGTTTATTGATCCATCTATGAAACTAACAATCATAGGAAAAATAATAAACTTTAGATCATTTGACAATCTGAGCAAAGTCTTTTTTTTTTTAATCTTGAGAGAGACAAATAGACTATCTTATTTACAATAATAAAAAAGTATATCTTTGAGATTCAAATAAATCAAATTTTAATGTAATAAAGTTTGAAAATTTCGATCCAGGGTTTGTCGGTAAAACTCACCGTCAAATGCTCTTCTTCCTATCGGCGACATGTTCTCTCCTTCTCACAAAATGGTAACGAGTTTGTATAATCTAAAAACGACGTCGACAAGTTCTTTCCTTCTCTATGTTAGCTCTCTCTCTCTCTCTCTCAAAGAAAGTAGAGCGAGCAACAGCGGCTAAACCTAATCGGAGACAAAGTTCTGAGACTTTGAGACAAAATGATGAAATGGACATATGGACTTATGGGCTTATGGGCTTAATATGTTTAGTAAATGTTTTATAAACCCATATACAAAAATCCAAAAAACTCACACGTTAAGAGCCCACCGGATGTGCGGAGCTCCGGCAGCGACTTATTTTACCTTCCGCCTCCGCCTCCGGCTCCGGCCAGATCCGTAAAATCATTATCCGTCTCCGCCTCCGCCCATACCGGATATCATATTTTTCGGAGCGGATGCCGGATCCCGGATATGAAGTCTCAGGGCTAATCATATGCAATTTGGAAAAGATCTTTCCACCATCATTTTTCGACGTGATGGAGCACTTTCCTATACATCTCCCCTACGAAGCTGAATTAGGAGGCCCCGTGCAATATAGGTGGATGTACCCTTTTGAAAGGTTTTTCAAAAAGTTGAAAGGGAAAGCAAAAAACAAACGATATGCACCATGATCGATTGTTAAAGCTTATCTGAAACAAGAGGTATCTTATTTCACAGAGCATTATTTTGCCTCTGATATATACACGAATTCAAGGTAAATGCTATAATAATTCACATACATATGGAGACACATGCTATATATTCTAAATTTCTTCAAATTAACTAATTTGGTCAGGTTAACAAGATTCAATGAAGGTGAAGTCCCCGTATATCATGTCCCTGACGTACCTGATATATTCACTCATGTTGGTCGTCCAAGTGGAGAAATCCAGGAAATTTGGCTTTCAGAGAAAGACTATCGATGCGCACATGCATATGTCTTGCGACATTGTGAATATTTTCAGGAAATTGAGAGGTATATTCTACCGTGTGTTTACATAAGTTTTAACATGGCCCAAATTGTATTGGTCTCATATTTGTGTTGCTATTAAACAGCATGTTTGAACTATCTATTTCTCAAAAATATCCACATCTTTCTGAAAAAGAAATCTCCGCGAAAAGAGCTGACGAATATCATTTATGGGTGAAAGATTATGTAAGTCTGAATAATATTCTTAACTATGTATCTATACTTCTATATATTTGATTTCCTCGAACTATACGCAGGTTAATTACTGGAAAGCCACGCATCAATTTCCTATTTGGGTTCGAGAGATAGTGGAAGGACCGAAAAACAATGCCAAAACATGGCCTATCTACTTTACAAGAGGATATTTGTTTCATACGCAAAACCACAACCAGGGACGAAAGACATGTAACTATGGTGTATGTGTCAAAGGACAAAATTACAGTGATGCATCTGATCAAGCTGATTTCCACGGGATCTTAACTGATATAATACAACTGGAGTATGAGGGGATGAGTAATTTAAGAATCACACTTTTCAAGTGTAAGTGGTACGACCCTTTTATCGGTAGAGGCACTCGGAAGAGCAATGCTGGCATTGTAGACGTTCTTTCATCGAAATGGTTCAATAAATACGAACCTTTTATTCTAGGTACGTATATCCATATATATATATATATTACTTTCTTGATAGATAATGTATTCATAAGTTCTTTATAATGACTTTGCATGCACAACCTCTCAAGCGGATCAAGTTTGTTATATCCCATACCCATACAAGAAGAAACCGAAGCAATCGTGGCTAAATGTTGTTAAAGTCAACCCGCGAGGACATATTTCAGGAGAATATGACTACACATAACCGACTCTTTTGCAACAAGAAAATGATGATCATGTAGTGCTGACTAAAATTGAAGATCTCGTAGTGCGAGACGAGAATCTGGTACAAGGAGAGAACCCAATAAATCTCGATTACGATGTCGGAGATGCGAAAGGAAACGACGAATTCCAATGTAATTCATCTTCTTCAGATGATGAAGTTGAAGTTGATGAAGAACCTTACTAAATAATATTCTAATGCATAAGGTAGTTATATTTGATAATGAAGTTTATTAATGGTTTATCTTATTTATTTGGGTTTTGTATGTGAAACCATAATATTAAAACTTAAGAAAAAATTATACAATTAAGCAAAAATTAAACAAATAAGGTTAACAAAAATTAATTAAATTAACTAATTTGGGCCCAAATTTTTGCCACATTTAACGAGGGAACATTTCCCTCTAACCCAAATGAGAGACTTAGCGAAACTTAGAAGGGTTATCTGCTTCTCTTCAAGCTCGACTAAAAAGAGTTATCTGCTTAGCCCCCGATTTTCTCTCAAACCCTAGCAAACTCGTTTATTCCGATGTATGGCCGTGGAAAAGTTTCGACTAGAGGACGAGGAGCACGACGCACTGCGACAACAGTCGCGAATCGAGGACCCATATATCCAAGTGAGACAAGGATCTCGCCTCCGAAGGGAAAATCAAAGAAAACCGCCTCGCCGCTTCCACCTCAGTATTCATTCACGCCGGCGGACGCTTCAACCTCCGTGACTCCTCGTAGCTGTGTCCCAGTATTTTCCGAAGGTGTCAAAGATTTCCCTCCTCCGCCGCAGCTTTTGACCAGTAGGAGCCAACCAGGATCTGGAAACTCAGGAACCGATCCTCGAGCCTCTGCTTCTCCAAGACCCTCTGCTTCTGCTTCTGAAGCTCGACCCTCTGCTTCTCTTCAAGCTCGACCCTCTGCTTCTCTTCAACCTCGACCCTCAGCTTCTCTTCAACCTCCACCTTCTGCGACTCAAGCTCGATCCGCTCCTTCTCCTCAAGCTCCACCCGCTGCGTCACCACAAGCTCCACCCGCTGCGTCACCACAAGCTCAGAGTTATGAGCCTCAAAACGATCACCTGGAAGAAGACGAAGAGGAGTATGATGAAGACCACGAGGAAGTTGATTTTGACGGTGACGAAGGATTGCAACCACATCTCGCGGAAGACGTGCTCGCCGCTTTGACCAACTTGCTTATCCAGCCAGGCCGTGACCAATACACAATGCTCCTATCTCCCACATTGGAGCCTGGAACCGTCTGGTAAGCTGAGTTTGTCTTGTTTTGTTTTTGTTTTGTTTTCGAGTTTTGGGTAGGGTTAGCTTAGCTTAGCTTTTTGTTTCTGTGAATGATGGTTTAGAGTAATTTTTTTGTTATATTATGGATCTGTTATTGCTTTTAAAACATACAGTTAGGGTTCCTTTTGCTCTGATTCGATTTTTTTTAGAGTAATTTTTTAGAGTAATGTTAGAGTAATGTTAGAGTAATGTTTTAGAGTATTATGGATCTGTGAATGCTGGTTTAGAGTAATGCTGGTTTAGTCCTTTTGCTCTGATACAATTTCTTTTATCTGTTTATCCCACTGATTGTATATGATACTTAACATTTTTGTTTATCTGTTTGTAGGTTTATAGGTAAGGACAAGTCCGCATTGACTCGGAAGATCACAAAGATATTTACAAACAAGTTCGATCAGCCTTACTACAACTAGGGTTGTGTCCCAGTTCCTAAAAGAGAAAAATACTTTCTTGAATTCGCGGTAATCTTCTTAACCTCTCAATCTGTTCTTAATTTTCTGTTTTGTTTGTTTTCTTTGATCACTAACACTTTGCTCTTATCTTGTTTTGTAGAAAGAACACACATGGCATCCCATACACACTAGTCTTGTCCAATCAAAGTTCGAGAAGATTTGCCAAGTGAGACTCAAGGACATGGTTTCTAAGGCGGGGACGAAAAGAAAGCAACCGAAGTGGATTGGCAATACGTTGTGGGGAAAAATGTGTGACTATTGGATCATAGAAGAAGCCAAAGCAAAGCATGACACTACATCAGCAGCTCGAATGTCTAACCGTAATGGTCAAGGTATTCACAAGCATGTCTCGGGCCAGAAATCTTTCTTACAAGTGGAACAAGAATTGGTAAGTTCCTCTGTCTTGCTATTAGTCTCTGAGTTACATGTCTTGATAATTTACATGTCTTGCTATTCACCTGTTCTTGTTTAACATTTCAGGAAGTGACATTGGGAAGACCTCCGACTGTTGCTGAAGTCTTTGTAAAGACTCATACAAAGAAAGATGGGAGCATTGTCGATTAGAGAGCGCAGGAAGTGTTTGATCTTTATAAGCAGAAGAAGGAAGGTAAGTTGGCTGAGCTTGAGCATGAGAATGACGAGTCTGCAGACGGTACTTCGCCTCGATCACAGCTTTCTCTAGAGGAGGATAACGAAGTCTTCTACAATGTAAAATACTTCTCTAAGCTTGAGTTTGTCAGATTTTTAAGTTTTCCAAATCTTTGGTAACTAATACTCTGTGTTTTGATTATTGCAGTCTACTGTCACAAATGACAGAGGCCAAATGTATGAACTTTGAAGCCTAGGGACATACATAAACGAGAAGCGGAAGTATCCAGGCAGCTCCTCTTCTTTCACAACCGTGAACCAACAGCTCGAGGACGCTAACAGAAAGATCGAGGAAATAACAGCCCTACAAGCACAGCGCAAAGCAGAGCATCTCCGTGTTACATCATATCTACAAGCAAAGGTCAAGGGCTTGGGAGTAGTCAAAAAGTACCTCCGCATCAAAGACCCAGACTTTCTTGCATTCCTCGATGATGAATAAGATCCATCTAATCCCCCTCTCTAGGTTCCTAACTTCTCAACTCTCTCTGACTCTGAACTTGAATGATCCATTTGTTAGCTCCTTGTATTTTGGAGTTTGAACTTGTGTTTGTTATGCTTTTGTTAACTCCTATATTGGAGTTTGAACTTGTCTCCTTTTGTTAACTCCTTAGATTTGGAGTTTGAACTCCTATGCTATAGGTTTTTGGTTTGTAAATCTTGAATGTTTATGTTATTAGTTCTTATGTTTCTACTACAAAGCTCATTTGCATCTTTCAAATTCGTAATTAACCATTTAATAACCAATCAAAATCTACCAAAATAGGAATACCAAAATGCAAAACCGATAAACATCGTAGTCGCAAAACCAGTCGCAAACCAGTCGCCAAAACCAGTCACAAATTTAGTCGCAAATTACGTCGCAAAACCAGTCACAGAACCAGTCGCAGAACCAGTCGCAGAACCAGTTGCAGAACCGTCGCAGAACCGTCGCAGAACCGTCGCAGAACCAGTCGTAGACAAAGTCGCAAAACAAGTCGCAAAACCGGTCGGGAGATGTCGCAAATCATGTCGCAAAACCAGTCGTAGAATAAGTCGCAACTTCGTCGCCACAACGGTCACAACACCGCCGCTAAAGTAGCGACCACATTGCGACTTGATCACGACGAAAAGAAAACAGTCGCAAAAGAGTCGCTAATTGGCGACTGCATGGCGACTAATTGATTTAGCGACGAGGTCTTTTGCGACCACGTATTTTAGTCACAACACAGTCGCAAATCAATAAATGGCGACTGTTTAGCGACGGATATTGTAGTCGCGAAATCCATGTTTTCTTGTAGTGGAGGGACTCGTGATCAATGTGAATCACAAACTCCTTGGGCCACAAGTAATGTTGCCATGTTTGCAAAGCTCGGACTAAGGCATAAAGCTCCTTGTCATAAGTTGGGTAATTCAGAGTGGCTCCTCCAAGCTTCTCACTGAAATAAGCGATGGGTTTCTTTTCTTGCATTAAGACAGCTCCAATCCCTACACCTGAAGCATCACATTCAATTTCAAATGCTTTCATAAAATCTGGTAATGAAAGGAGTGGGGCGTGAGTAAGCTTCTCTTTCAAAGTTTGGAACGCCTCTTCTTGTGCGGTTTCCCATTTGAATCAGACTTCTTTTTTGATCACTTCCGTGAGTGGGGCAGCTATAGTGCTAAAATCTTTAACAAACCTTCTATAGAACCCAACTAGTCCATGGAAGCTCCTAACTTCTCCAACCGTTTTTGGACTAGGCCATTTGCGGATGGCTTTCACTTTTTCTTCATCAACCTTAACGCCATCTGCACTCACAACAAAGCCTAGGAACACAAGGTTATCTGTACAAAATGTGCATTTCTTAAGGTTGGCAAACAAATTTTCCTTTCTAAGAACACTTAAAACCGATTCTAGATGCTGAATATGCTCATCTATACCTTTGCTATAGACCAGAATATCATCAAAGTAAACCACAACAAAGTGTCCAATGAAATTTCTCAAGACATGGTTCATTAATCTCATGAAAGTGTTGGGTGCGTTAGTTAATCCAAAAGGCATTACTAACCACTCATATAAACCATGCTTAGTCTTAAAAGCAGTTTTCCATTCATCACCCTCTTTCATACGAATTTGGTGATATCCACTCTTAAGATCGATTTTTGAGAACACATTTGAACCATGCAACTCATCAAGCATATCATCTAGCCTAGGTATGGGATGGCGATACTTTACCATGATGTTGTTGATGGCGCGGCAGTCCACACTCATTCGCCAACTCCCATCTTTCTTTGGTACGAGTAACACATGCACATCACATGGGCTCATGCTCTCACGGATGTGTCCTCTCTCCATGAGCTCGTCGACTTGTTTTTGAAGCTCCTTGGTCTCAACTGGATTGGTTATGTAGGCAGGTCGGTTTGGAAATGAAGATCCAGGCACAAAATCGATCTGGTGCTCAATGCCTCGTATTGGTGGTAAACTTCTAGGGCTATCTTCAGGGAAGACATCTTCAAAATCCTGCAAAAGAGAAATCATCTCACTCGGTAATACTGGTGTAAGGTCAGTTAAGCTCATGAGAGCTTCTTTATAAACAAGCAAAAGCACAGGTCGTTTTGAAAGCAAAGCTTTCTTCACTACACCGTTCCTCACAAAGAAGTTTTAATGGCTCACGGGTTTTCGTTCAAAGGCCTTTTGCTTAGTTTCTCTCAGACTCTTTTTCTTTTTGGTATTTGGTGTTTGAGGGATCGCTCATGATTTGTTTCTCCTTGTGCTTTAGACGCAGCTGGTCTTGGTAAACTTCAAGGGGTGTTAGAGGGACCAAGGTGCACTTGCGGCCCTTGTACTCAAAGGAGAAGCGGTTGGTGAAGCCGTCATGGGTCACCCTCCTATCGAACTGCCATGGCCTTCCAAGCAGTATGTGACCGGCCTCCATGGGTACAACATCACACAAGATCTCATCCTCATATTTCTCGATTGACATAAGAACCATCACCTGGCTGTGCACTTTCAACTCTCCACTATCGTTAAGACATTGAAGCTTGTAAGTTTTATGGTGTTTTCTTACTTGTAATCCAAGCTTCTTCACCATTGTTTCACTCGCCACATTTGCACAGCTTCCTCCGTCAATAATGAGGCTGCACACCTTTCCTTGCACCAGACATCTCGTGTGAAACAAGTTCTCCCTTTGCTCCAGCTCCTCGGGCTTGGTTAGCACACTAAGCGATTTCCTTGTCACCATTAGTTCACCAGCGTTTGGTAAGTCCAAATGATCTTCCGTTGATGGTGAATCAGAAACGTCTTCTTCTTCCTCTGATTCTATGTCTCCATTTTCTAGCAATATTATGGTTCTCTTATTGGGACATTCGTTTGCATAATGCCCTCTCCATTGGCATTTAAAGCATCATACATCATGGACTCTTGAAGTAGTGGCCTCGGTCCTGCCCTTTGGAACTTGACTCGCCACATATGGTGGAGTGGCTATCTTTGGCTGAACGATCTGTTTCTCCTCCCTTTGATAACTCGGTTGAGCACTAGAAACTTCAGCTCCATATGGTAGTTGAGAAGCGCCAGCTCCATATGATGGCCGAGAAGAGCCCCTTCTCTTCACTTGTTGCTCGACCAAAATAGCTTTATGAAGCACCTCCTCTAGCTCCACATAAGGCTGCAACTCAAGGCGGTCTTGTATGTCTCTATTCAGTCCACTCATGAATCTTGCAATAGTCGCTTCTTTGTCCTCCAAAATTTCAGCTCGAAGCATGAGAATTTCCATCTCTTGGTAATAATCTTCTACACTCTTACTTCCTTGAGTGAGTCTCCTTAGCTGTTGATGAAGCTCGCGATGGTAATGATTAGGCACGAACTGCTTCTTGATGTGAGTCTTCAGTTCTATCCAAGACTCCACGGGATATTCTCCATTACGCTTTCTTGTAGTCACCAACTGATCCCACCAGCTGAGAGCATAGTGGTAGAACTCTGTAGCAACCACTCACACTTTAATCTCTTCCGTATACTGGTTGCAATCGAAAACAAGCTCTACCTTCTTCTCCCACTCCAAGTAGATGTCGGGATCATTCTTCCCATGGAAGGGTGGGATTTTGAGCTTAAGACCTCCTAGGGCGTCTTGTGGTTGCCCACGGCCTTCCCTAGCTCGTCTAGGCCTTCTTTGACTGCCTTGGGACAAATTTCCATCACGATCATAGTAATCATCTGCACCCTCATTCAGTTGTGCTATTGGTCTCAGTTGATCTCTTCTCGGAGCTCGTCTTGGCTCCTCTTCAACTCGCCGTGGCTCTTCTCCTTCACGGTTTTGCCTTGGCGGTCTATCTTCAATAGGTGCAACAGGTGGCTGTCCTTGTGCAGCTTGCATACGATCCATTCTCTCATGCACTTGATCGAGTTCTATTCTCAACGCCCGCCTTATTTCCCCTGTTAACGCTCGCATTTGGAAATCTGAAAGACCATGTTGGGGATTAGGAATGGCCGGTTGTTGTTTATCACCTCCTTGATCAGTGTCTTGCTCACCGTTTGACATGGCGACCTGAAACAAGAAACAACATATTAGTAGCAACTGCTCTCACAAGTGTTTAATTAATCTCTCGAAAACTCTCAAGTGTTTTCCAAGGTATTTTTACCCAAGTGTTTCCCAAATATATTTTTCCCAAAGTGTTTCACACAGATCTCGAAATGTCCTCACACAAGTGAATACTCACAAGTTCTAATAAAAAAAAATTAAAGCACACCCTTTGATCGAATCAAACACTTAGTAACAAGAACCGTTTTCCCGCCCTAAAAACGTACCACAAAACAAACACCAAAGTTTACAAGTATATCAAGAACTTTTAACAAACTTAGATCATCATCACAAATAAATTAAACAGATTTTTTTTTTTTTTTTGATCCGTTTCTTTTCTTCTTTTTTTTTTTTTTTGAGCTGATTAATACGAAATTACAAACTAAAATTACAGAATTAAAATCTATAAGATGGAAGGTGAAGAGGTGAATTTATAAAGGAATTGTTTTTTTTTGGATTAGGTTTATGATCGATTATAGTAGATAGGTGGATAAGAAATTTGCAAGGAAGATGACGATATAAATGATGAAGAAAATTCGAAAAGAAAGAAGAGAAAGGAAGTTAAAAGAAAATGTGAAGAAATTAAGGAGTTTTGATGGTAAGATGAAGAACACGTGATAAGATGAGAAGGATGATACGAGATTGAAAATGATTACCGAGCTTCAAGTGTACTCTGATACCACTTGATAAGATCTCCCTAAGACCGGCACTTGAAGGATGGCAAGAGGATATGCTTTGCTTCCTTAAAACCGTGAGGCATCTAAGAACAAAGAGCGTGGAGTGAAGAGTCGCACGAAGGCTGCAAGATTCCTTCGATATACAAGTGATCCGTCGAAGATATGACACACTTCTAGGATCGATTTTTGACTAGCAGATATGACACACTACTAATCAGTTTTGATCAAGGATGTGACTCACCAAGATCGATTTTTGCTCCTAAGAACAAGAGAGTTTTTCACTCAGATTTTTAATAAAAAAGTTTGATTAATTTCTTACAATGTTTAACAATCATACTTATAGACATTCTAAACTTAACTCTAGGCAAAGAAGTAACTCACGTTGAGTTACTGTATTTAAGCAGAAAATACAGGGAATAAGACACACACTTTGCAAAGGTCAAAAGAAAACACTCAAACAATTTCTAGAAGAGGTGGTGGGCGGAATGAACAGTAAGCGTCAGATACAGTGCACGTTTTTGGAACTGTTCCAAATAGTTCCAAGCTTCTAAATATCTGCTAGTCTTGCTTTGGGCTTTGTCTCACAAGGCAAAACAGAGTTGGGGCCTGGACTTGGTTATTGGATTTTATGGGTTTTATTTGGGCTGTGTTCTTCACAAAATAGATAAGGAACAGTTTTGGGCATGGGAACAGTTTTGGGCTGCTGTGTGGTATAAAGGATTTGTGTGGCTTTGTTTTTGGGCTTGTATACAAACCATAATGGTTTGGACATGCTGGTTGAGCCCTACAGTTCCAACGGGTCTGGTCCATGTAACCTGTTGAACTAGTCCGTTTAAGGCTTCTTTGAGTCTCTTGGTTTTGGATCGGGTCATGGGACCAAGTGGCACCAGCAATGCCTCCTCAGGTTCAAGCTCTCCTTCAGCTACCAGCTCGTTCGTTGGTTCATTGACAGCTTCAAGCTCCGGTTCAAGCTCTTCTCCTTTAACACTATCCATGATCACATCATCGATGGTGTGATCATGGCTAGCATCAACAAGGAGGTTGAGCTTGTAGCTGTTTTTAAAGCCAATGAGGAGCTTGAAACTGAGCAAGACCAAAAGATGATCAAAATTCGTGGCTCAAATGAAGAAAACGTTTGCATGAAAAGCTCACATCCGAAGGCGATATTCGAACAAACGCCGATACCAGCTCACGTCACTTTAGGAAACGAGCCACATATGGATTTGAAGATCTTTGAGTCTACCTTCCAAAACGCTAAAGATCGTCCCAATCCGACTTACCAATCGTCCTATAACGGCTCAACAGTGGGGACGTATCCAAAGGGAATTTTGCTTCTAAAAACGAGTTCAAGGCACAAGAATTATGCTAAGGCAAATGATGGGCTGGATAAGGAACTTAAGCACACACACCATGATCAAGGTTTGGCCCAGTAACAACAAAATCAACCAAGGAGATCAAAGGAGCCCAAGAACATCTATTCTCTTGTTTTTGAGAATTCCAAACCCAAAAACAAGATTCCAGCACTGGCCCAAGTGCACATCAAAGGCCATGATCATTCTCTTGGATTCCAGCACTTTCCTAAGTGTGTTTTAGAAGAGTTCCAAGCCCATAAACCATTCCAACAAAGCCAAAATCCAAGAGATGCCCAAATCTGTTCATCACTTGTTTTAAGAGCACATATCCCAAAAACATCATCATATGATTCAAGATCCAAGTCCAGTACCAAGACTATTCTTACCCATGCTTTTGTGCAATGCCCAGCCCAAGAGAAGCCCAAATATCCCATGATCAAATCCAGCAGCCATTCTAGAAGATTGGAACTATTTTGAACAGTTCCAAAAATGTGCACTATCTGCGCTCATTGTTCATCCGCCAATGTTTATTTGCAAGTTGTGTTTTGTGACTAAGACTTGTTTGACTTGTTTTTTTTAGCTTTCTTACTTTTCTCCTTAAATCATGTTGTATGTTTACTAAACTAAGGTTAGTCTTCTAGCTCTAGTTAAGTTAGCTTAGTTAAGACTTCTTTGCTTTTCTTTATATATGTAACATACGTAAGAAATAAAGGATTGAACAACTTTTGATTAAAAACTTTGCCTTTGGCGTTTTCTTGTAAGAGAGGATTCTCTTCTTGTAAGTTCTGAGTGAACTTCTTTTCTAGTTCTGAGTGAGCTAGTTTTGGATTTCTTGGTGTGATTCCAAGTTATCAAATTCGATTTTATCAAAGGGAATTTCATCTCCTTTTGTGTGAATCTTCTATCACCTAAGTTGTGAGATTACGTATTAAGTGAGTCTCAGTAATAAGGTTTCACATACCTTTCGATATCGTGACAAGACAACAACACAACCTTTGGTACTTTTTCCTTCCCCCAGACTTATTCTTTTCTCATTTTCTTTTCTTTGGGTATATATATTTTTTTTTCAAGGCTTACGAGACGCGAGTATTGATGGTGTTTGCCACCGAATACCCGGTTCATCCCCTTTTTAAATCAAAGACGTAGGCGAAGAATGGGATCGCGGGAAATTTTCCTAGCCCTCGCTTCCAACTTTGTGTGATCATCTCTTTCGAAGTAAAATAATGGGATCAATGGAAAATTTCCTAGCCCTTCACCTGAAAGAAAATCATTTCATCTTTTCTGATTTTTTTTTTAAATGAGGGAGAGGAGTACCATACTTTCACACATGTTGTCATGTCAGATACGAATGAGGAGTCAAGTTTTGAAGAAACCAATCACAATGATTAGGTAAAAGGAAGAGCTCAGAAATTAGCTCAAGCTTTTTGAATTTTTCTGAAAACATGGATGCCTCAGATTAGCCGATCAGCCCTTAGATTTTCCATTAGTCTGGTCTAAAGCTAGCTCTGCAACAATGGTCACTTAGATGCAAATCACATAAAAATTTAAAGCTCGTGATCATAATCTCCAACAAATTTTGACTCAATAAAACTGAATGACTCAAAGAAAACATCAAAATGACTCAAGAGAGAAGACAAAAGAAAGAAAAATAGCGTTAGTAACGATAGATACCCTCCCCCAGACTTCATTCACACCGTCTCGGTGTGAAAATAAATTAGGAAGGTAAAACAGACTCAATAAAAATAAAAGGAAATAAAGAGAAATAAAAGAAAACGTAATGGTGGGTTGCCTCCCACCAAGCGCTTATTTTAAGTCACTAGCTTGACTTTGGAGCCCTTTAGGCTAGAGGTGGATCACTGAGAGGAATGGAGTCTCCTTCAGTGATTTCGGTATCAACAAGATATGGCTTTAGGCGCTGACCATTAACCACAAATTCACCTCCTGCAGTGTCCAGCAACACAACAGCTCTGTATGGCCTCAATTCTTTGATGGTGAATGGTCCAGACCATCGCGATCTCAACTTCCCAGGGAAAAGTTTCAGCCGAGAGTTGAAAAGCAAAACCTGATCATTGGCAGAGAAGTTCCTAGGGATGATCTTCTTGTCATGATAGGCTTTGGTTCTTTCCTTGTAGATCCTTGAGTTTTGATACAGCTTGTGCCGAATCTCATCTAACTCGTTCAGCTGAATCAGTCTCCTCTCAGATGCAGATTTGATGTCGAAATTCAGCGACTTCACTACCCATGCTGCTTTGTACTCGAGCTCTACTGGAAGGTGACATGGTTTCCCATAGACAAGGTGGAATGGGGTTGTGCCAAGAGGCGTCTTGTAAGCAGTCCTATAAGCCCAAAGTGCGTCATCAAGCTTCACAGCCCAATCATTTCGCATAGTGCTCACAGTTTTTTTGAAGAATACTCTTTATTTCCCTGTTGGAAATCTCAACTTGGCCACTCGTCTGAGGATGGTAAGGAGTGGCTACCTTGTGCTTCACGCCATTCTTCTTCAAGAGATTTTCAAAGACTTTGTTGATGAAATGAGATCCACCATCGCTGATTACAACTCTTGGCACTCCAAACCTTGGGAAAATCACATATTTGAACATCTTGAGAACCACCTTGGAGTCGTTCGTAGGACTGGCCATTGCTTCTACCCACTTGGACACATAGTCCACAGCAACAAGAATGTACTTATTCCCATAAGAGGATGGAAACGGACCCATGAAGTCAATTCCCCAGCAATCAAACACCTCAGCCTCCAATATGAAATTCTGAGGCATCTCATTTCTCTTGCTAATGTTTCCTTGCCTTTGACAAGCATCACACTTAGAAACAAAAGCACGAGCATCTTGAAACATGGTGGGCCACCAGAAAACAGCCTGCAACACCTTAGACACCGTTTTGAAGGTAGCGAAATGTCCTGCATAATTCGACCCATGGCAATGGAAGAGAATACCTGGAATTTCTTCCTCTGAAACACATCGCCTAAAAATGCCATCAGAACACTGCTTGTACAAGTACGGCTCATCCCATAAATAATGTCTGATGTCACGCATGAATTTCTTCTCTATGTACCCTGTAAAACCTTCTGGCTTCACCTCTGCAACTAGATAATTGGCTATCTTGCCAAACCAATGAATCTCAGGAAACGTGGCATCTCGAGGAGGCACATCATCGATGGCATAAATGTTTTCTTCACAGAGAGAGTCATTTATGGGGACTTCCCCTTCTACGCGCAGCCTGGACAAATGATATGCAACTCCATTCTCGACCCCCTTCTTGTCCTTAACCTCGATGTCAAATTTCTGCAGCAAGAGCATCCATCGCAACAGTCTAGGCTTTGTATATTTCTTAGAGAATATATACCTCAAGGCAGCATGGTCTGTAGGAACGATGACTTTGGAGCCCACAAGATATGTCATGAATTTCTCACAAGCATAGACAACTGCAAGAAGCTCCTTCTCCGTAGTAGCATACTTGCATAATAAATGACGTGTAGCCTCTTCTCCTTTCGTTGTCCCAAGACAGCACCCACAACATAGTCACTGGCATCACACATCACCTCGAAGGGTAATTCCCAGTCTTGTGGTTGCACAATGGGTGCGCTCACAAGTGCTCCCTTGAGTGTTGGAAGGCTTCTCATCATTAAAGTCAAACTTCACATCCTTGCATAACAGCTGCGTCAGAGGTCTAGCAATCTTTGAGAAGTCCTTGATGAACCTCCTGTAGAAGCCGGCATGCCCAAGAAAACTCATGATGCCTTTGACAGAATTCGGTGGCTGCAGGCTTGTCATGACCTCGATCTTAGCTTTGTCAACTTCGATCCCCTTCTCCGAAATCTTGTGGCCCAAGACAATCCCGTCCTTTACCATGAAATGAAATTTCTCCCAGTTCAAGACCAAATGTTTCTCCTCACAGCGCCTGAGTACCCTACACAAAATAGAAAGACAAACAGCAAAGGAGGATCCATAGACAGAAAAGTCGTCCATGAAAACCTCCATTATGTCGGTGAAAATCGACATCATGCAGCGTTGGAACGTGGCTGGCGCGTTACATAAGCCTAATGGCATTCTGCGATAAGCAAAAGTGCCATAAGGACATGTGAATGTGGTTTTCTCCTGGTCATCTAGATGAATGGGAATCTGAAAGAAACTAGAATAACCATCTAGAAAACAGTAGTACGAGTGGTTAGCCAATCTCTCAAGCATTTGATCAATAAAAGGCAGAGGAAAATGATATTTGCAAGTTGCAACATCAATTTCCTATAGTCAATGCACATTCTATGGCCAGTGACAGTTCTAGTTGGAATTAACTCATTCCTATCGTTCTTAACTACTGTCACACCACCTTTCTTAGGTACTACATGCACTGGACTAAACCATATATGATACCAGCCTCTAGAAGTTTCATTATCTCTTTCTTTACAACATCTCTTAGATTCGGGTTTAACCGTCTCTGATGTTCTATAGAAGTCCTCGATTCATCTTCTAGATGTATCCTATGCATACAAAGATCTGGTGAGATTCATGTAATGTCATCTAGAGAATAGCCTAATGCTCTACGATATTTTCTCAGTTCGCACAAAAGTAAGGCAGTCTCAGCATTGTTTAATCCAACATTAATGATTATAGGATAGGTTGAGTTAGGACCAAGAAATGCGTACCTTAGCCCAGTGGGAAGTGGTTTGAACTCGATTTTTGGAGCTTTCAGCTCGCTCCATGGATTGACAGCTTGTGCAGGGGGCTCAACAGTTGGCGATTTCTCTACAGCTCCATCAAGTGCAACAAAAGCTACCATTTTCTCTACTCTCGTGCTGGAATCAAGCATCTTCGCATACCCAGCTGCGTCCTCGCTCAAGTACCCAAACTCACTTTCAGTTTGTGTCAGAATGATCTCAAGAGGATCATCTACCAGTATTTCGTCCGACACTCCCTTAGTGGCCTCGGAAACGCAGTCAATCCAGAATGTTTGCCCATCTATCGTTGGTTTCTTTAGCAACTTATCCACCTCGAACTTCATTATCAAATTACCCAAATGGAGATCGATCTTGCCCTTCTGCACATCGATAATGGCTCCTGCTGTAGCTAAGAAAGGTCTCCCCAATATGAGAGGGTCTTTCGGCTCTGTGTCTAGCTCAAGAACCACAAAATTTGTTGGAATGTAGCCATTACCAATCTTTACTAGCAAGTCTTCGAGAATACCCAGTGGAAGTTTCACAGAATGATCAGCAAACACCAAAGAGACTTTAGTCGGCTTGAATGATGTGAGGCCAAGACGCTTAACAACAAAATAAGTCATGAGATTGACACTAGCACCCAAATCGCAGAGAGAGCGCTCAAAGGTCAAAGATCCAATCTGCACAGAAAGTACAAATCTCCCCGGATCACCCAATTTCTTAGGCATCCTACCTTGCAACAAGGCGCTGCATTCCTCTGTGATCATCATCACACCTTCCTCACTAGTGATCTTGTTAGTGACCATGTCCTTCACATACTTTTTCAAAGCAGGAACCATCTGAACTGCATCAACAAAAGGAAGCCTCACAGAGAGCTCACTCACAAGCGCCTTGCATTTTGCTTGCTCAAGGTCCTTTTGTGTCTTCTTTGGGCGTGTAGGATAAGGAACCTTAGGCACATAGATACGTTTTGGTGGAGTTATAGGTTCCTCAACGACCACCTGAGCCTTAGCTGAAGTATTTGTCTCTTCTGCTACACCATCATCTTCGACATCTATGATCTCAGGGTCTTCTTGTTCTTTTCAGGATCAGCTATAGTTTCAATCTCCTTTCCATTCCTCAATGTGATTACTTGGACAAACTCATTTCTGGGATTTTGTTCACCTTTTCCTGGAAGAACTCCACTAGGCCTCTTAATCGCTTCTGCTGTCTGAGCTACATGAGTGTCAAGCTTCCTCACATGAGTTTGGATGGCTTCGTACTTGCTGTTGAGATCCTGATACATCCTATCTACCTTGACATTCATCTCATTAGCCGTTTTCTGTTGATTTATCATCAACTGCTGCATCATAGCTTCAACCTTAGACTCTTGGTTAGGTTGAGGGTTAGAGAACTGCTGCTTTTGTTGAAAACCACCCTGATTCTGGAAACTTTTCTGCCCCTGATTTTGCACGAACTGTTTCTACTGGAAACCTTGTGCAAACGGCTTCTGTTCCTGATTTTGCACGCCAGCCTGCCGAAATCCTTTGGAGAAAATGCTGACGCCCTGATTTTGCACGAATGGTTTCTGCTGAAAATTTTGGGCGCCCTGATTTTGCACGCCATGCTGTGGATAGAACTGATCTTGAGGGTTTTCAACATTCGTGTTTCTGTAGGAAATGTTGGGATGATTCCTGTAGTCCTGGTTAAACCCCTGTTGAAAAATCCCTGATTCTGCACGTAGTTCACCTCGCCTTGCTCATTATGTTCTCCTTCATAGGCTTGTTGGTTGTACTCATCATCTCCAGTGTCCTCACAATAGTGAACCCCTTTTTGATTGCTTTGGAGAAGCAACGTCAAGTTATTAACTTTGGCAGTCAAATCAGCCATTGCGCCTGTCTCAACACCATTGACACGTCGTGTCCTATCGTACTCAGGATTACGATGACTAGAGCTCGAAGCAAGGTTTTCAATCAGCTGGTATGCTTCCTCCTTAGTCTTGGTCATAAAATCACCATTACTTGCAGCGTTAAGAGAGTTCTTAAAGTCCCAATCGACTCCATCGTAGAAAATATTCAGCACTTGCTCATTTGAGTAGCCGTGGTGAGGACACTCTCGCATATATTCTCTGAATCGTCCCCAAGACTCATTACAAGATTCACCTCCATTCTGCTGGAACTGAGTGATCTTGATCCTGAGAGAAGCTGTCTTAGCTTTGGTGTAGAAGTGATCTAGGAATGCTAATCTGGTTAACTCCCAACTGGTTAAAGAACCAGGAGCCAAAGATTTAAGCCACCTCAGAGCTCTGTCACTCAAAGAGAATGAGAAGAGCTTGCACTTCAAATAGTCCGCATGGACTCCATTAGCACTAGTCGTGCTGCAGATCTCCTCAAATGTCTCAATATGGTCCATGGGATTTTCAGTAGCCTTTCCATAGAACAAGTGCTGCTTGACAAGAGATATGATCTGAGGCTTGATCTCAAAGTTCTGCCTATGAATAGGCGGTGAGCGAATAGCAGCCCTGTCTTGGTAGAATGCATGAGGAGTATCGACAGCACCAATTGCTTGGCGTGGAGGAGGCTGTCGAGCATTCCTCTGGTGTTGCACACGTCCGAGAGCAGCTCGTCTCTGCTGCTCTTCAGCTTGTCTCCGAGCAGCAGCAGCAGCTACAGCTTCAGCGTCGTTTGGATCAACATCATCATCGCGAGCATGGAGAAGGTTTATGGGATTCCCTTCCTCGTCGTACTCGTTCTGATTGTTGCCATCGACAAGTGGATCTTGGAAATCACGGTTTTCTGGTAAGCGGGCCATCTCTCTCCTTCTCTTGTTGCTTTCCCTTTCTATCCGTGCTAACTTTTCGTTATTCACTTCAAGCAGATTTCCAGAACCCTTGCTTCTGGTCATACACCTGAAACACACGAGAGAGGGCAAAAATAAAACCAATTAGTAATGACAGAAATAAATTCTTAGTCTGAACTTTCGTCCAAGACTCGTAGGCAACGTTTTTGGTCTCTGGCAACGGCGACAAACCTTGATACACTCAGAGTTTAACCCTAAAAGTAACTACTGCAAGAGCACATATAACGAAGTAGTATTGTAGGGATCGAATCCACAGAGACCAAATGAAACACTACGAGAATGCAGAAAGAAAGTAAAGCTAAGACTAATGACAATTGTTTGTGGTTTTGTATTTTCTAAAACTAAGAATGACAAATTAAAGGATGTAAATATAATAAGGAAAAATGCTAGGTCTTCAGGTAATTCGCAGGAAATCAAGACTCACTAAATAGATTATCGAACAGGGAATGAATTAAGAACCGTTCTCGAACTCAAACATGAAAGTCTAGCTAGCCCACTGTCGTGGCACTAACTACTATGCCAATCAACCTAAGAATCTAAATTGTCGTTTGACCTTAAAATTCTAGGCACGCATTAAAGTTTAGGTTTGATAAGTTCACAAATCGCCTTAGCATCAGCTTTCGTTGGCTAATGACAATTTGCTTATCTAAGTTCTGTCAGGAAATCTAAAACACTTTTGATGAATATATTAATCCTAAGATCATAAACTAGGTGATCAATCTATTCTAAGCCTTAAACTCAACAATAGATGAAGAACTCTATGTGATTCCCTATTCTAACAGATCTGTTTCAATGATTTGTGAAAATCCTTTGAAACCCTAAAAACCTAACAGGGAGATTACTCAGACATGGAAGCGAAGAAAACACAGAGACATGAAAAAGAAGTCATAATCCAATAAGGATATATCAAAGAGGGTTCAGAAATCTTCTTCGGTATGTGAGTCAGAGATTCGTCTCCCCAAATCTTACAAGTGCCAAAAACCAGAAGTTCTAAAATAAAGCGTAGAAAAAAGCGGTCTCCAGCGGTGCCGTCAAAGTGGCTAAAAATAGAGTATATATAGGTCTAGGTCGAATTAGGTCAAAATAGGGAGTTTCCAGAGGAAAATAGGAAAAACATAAATTTCCTTTTTCTTCTCGTCGGCCTGCATCGACCAATGCATCGATCAATTCTCTGTACCAGTTGCATCGATTGATGCACTCCTTGCATCGATCTCGTCGGTCAATTCTTTGTACCACTTGCATCGATCGATTGCCGATTCTCTGGTGGTGTTGCATCGATCGATGCACTCCTTGCATCAGTCAATGCACTCCTTGACCGATGTACTCCTTGCATCGGTCGATGCACTCCTTGCATCGACCGATTTTGCTCCTTTCTTCACGGTTCCATGCATTTTTGCCCTCGTAACTCCAATTTCTTCCTTAAACGCCTTTTTACCTGAGATATCTAAATAAAGGACTAAAATACTCTAAAAACGGACATTCACTTGATAAAACGATTAAAAGAAACACCAAAACATACGATTGAAAACAGTAAAAACCAAGTATATCACTAGCTATCATAGACATTGATCTAGTTGAATTAAGAAAAACCTTAGAGTTTACCTCATATGAAAAAGTAGAGTTTTAGGTTCATACCTTGTTGGAAGAGTTGAGATGATTGTGGTAAAAGCTTTGAAATTGAAAAAAGTTGTTCTTGCTCAAAATCTCCAAGTCTCTTGGGAGAGAAGAAGAAATAGAGCTTTTGATCTTGAAATACTCTTTTTGTCTTTGAAATACTCTTTTTGTCCTTGAAAAGTTGTTTTTATGCACAAAAAAGTTTTATGTTTTTTTCGAGAAGCTTACATTAGCGGGACACGGGAATCAAACCGGGATGCTTCAATTACATGTCGGGAACGGTTCGGTAAACGTCGGGATTGGTTCTGGTCAGAAATAGGTTGGCCGCAAGTCGAACCCATGCGACCGCGGCCAAACCTCACTTTGCCGTAGGTCGGCTCCCTTCACCCGCGGTCGAAAGTTGGTTCACCGTGCGACCGGCCAACAAAGGCGCGGTCGATTGCCTGCCCGCCGCGGGTCGGGCTGCTGCAGCCGCGGCCGAGTGGCTTTCATCTAGGGAGTGTTTTCTCCCTCGTTTCTTTGTCGTTTCTCGATCCGTTTCGAACGTCTTCTTCATTTTTTTTGTTTTCTGATTTTTTTTAATGTTTTTGGGTTTTTGTGTTTTTATATAAACCCTGAAATACTAAAAAGAAAAGCGTCAATAGAAAAAGAATGGTAAAATAAAAGAAAGAAAACGTACCAAATGGGTTGCCTCCCATCAAGCGCTTTTGGTTAAAGTCGTTGGCTCGACTTTTGGTGGGATCTAGGCGTGAGCAGAAGATGTTCCGGGAACAAACGTTCCTTGGGTTTCATCGAGATTGAAATGTGGTTCGCCTATGTCTTGTATCCCTTTCTTCTTTCCGCGTTTTCTCGGAATCGTTGCATTTTGAAGAGCTTGCTTTGTGTTCTCAATCATTCCTTCCACTTGCTCTTCTTTGGAGTCTCTTAAGTCGGGTGGAATGGCGATCCTGATTTTTGCAAAAGGTTTAGAAATAAAAGGTTGACTTACCTTTGGAGTTTGTGGCTTAGTTTGACTCGTCTTTCTCGTTTTTCTTAGGAGGGATCGACTTCTTCTTCTTGTGCTTGTCCTTCGGGATTGGAGTTCCGTCCGGGACAGTAGGATAAAACTTTCTTCGATCCAACGGTTGGCATGATCAAGGATGGCGCCAACGGTAGCCAAGAACGGTCGACCAAAAATTAATGGTCTATCCTCGTCTCGATCTATTTCGAGAACTTGAAAGTCAGCGGGAACAATCTTGTTCTCAATGAGTATTTGAAGGTCATGAGTCACTCCTTCGGGCTTCTTTTGCGATGAATTTCCAAAGACAACGCTCACGGTAGAAGGTGTGAGAGTCTTACCAAGCTTCTCGGCAAACGTCTTTGACATGATGTTGACGTTGGCTCCCGAATCACATAGACAATCTGCAAAATTTATTCCGGAAATCGAGCAAGAAAAAGAAAAACGTCCCAGATCATCGACTTTTCTTAGCCTTTGAAACGGTGTTTGTTTAGGTACCTCAAATGGTGGTTCTCGAACCATGTTGGAGTTGGTGTTGGCTCTTCCATATATTGGGACGAATTTCGAAGCTCCTCCTTGCTTTGGTTCATTGTTGATTTCCTTCTTGGGCACGGTAGTAATCACGTTGCAAAATCTCTTCGGGTTATGTTCTTCTCTTCCCGGCAAACCTCCGTTCGGTGCCTTAGATTAGTTCGCGGTTTGAGAGACTTGCATATCCAATTTCTTGACATGGGTCGAAAGAGATTCAAACATCCCATTCAAGTCATTGTACATACACTCTACTCTTACGTTAAAATCTTTCGCCATTTTGTCGTTGCTTTGAGCGAGTAGTTGAATTGATTGCTCGAGCTTCGCTATTTGGGTAGGAAGTTGAGAGTTAGAAGTACCTTGTTGCTGCGTGTTTGAGTTGTTGTAAGGAGCGGCTTGAGCGTTGAAAGGTGGTCATGGTTGGAAGTTCCCATTTCCTCCATAGTTCTTGTTTTGGAACCGGTTTTGAAAAGGCTTGGATTGTTGAGGATAAGGTTGATCTTGGGAGTTCTCCACGTTCTGATTTCGGTATGAGAGATTATTGAAGTTGGCGTCGCGGAAGTTGTTGTTGAATCCATTGTTGAAACGGCTATGATAGTAGCCTTGTGCTCCCACATAGTTAACTTCTTCTTCTTGAGAATACGAACCGTTGTTGTCGGGTTCGTAGTAAGCATCGTCTTCGCCTTCATAGTTGGCTTCACAAGCATGTACTTGGGGATTTTGTTTCTTGAGAAGTTGATTCATCATGTTCTTTAGCTCGGCTATCTCCTTAGATTCCGATGCATTAGATCTAGTCGATCTATCATAGTCGGGAGAATTGTTGCTATTAGCCATAACAAGATTCTCGATGAAAGCTCTTCCTTGGTTGATGGTCTTCATGGAAAAATCTCCATTGCTGGCCGTGTCGAGAGAAATTTGATATTTCGGTAATAAACCTCGGTAGAAAGTGTTGAGTAAATTCGGACGGGAGAAACCGTGGTGAGGGCAATGATAATTAAGATTTTTCCTACGAATCAATCCTAAATATGCTCATGTCATTGCAATATTTTAGGTGTCAATTGGGGTTTGTTCAATGCAACAAGAATGCAAGAAACTCTTTAATCCAAGCAAACAAGTGTGGTTTTGGTTTTCTAACAACCTAATGATTGAAATTAAACAAGTGGACAAGTAATATCACTAAAAACGATTAAGACAATGATTAAAAAGAGGATCTTTGGGCAATTCAATTGATTTGGGGAAATCTTGAGTTAAGCAATGATGTCTATCCAATCACAAAAGTGCATTTCCTTAAGCCTAGAACACTAATCAAGATTAGCCTAATCTCTTAGCACTAATCACTTCACTAATTACAAAATCAAGATCAAATTCTCATTTGTGAAAATATAATTAGCAAGCATTAATCATAAGTTATATTAGCCAAGATTCACCTTAGACATTCACTCTCATGAGCTAAATACGAAAATCTCTTATTTAGTTCATTGGGGAATTTCATCAAACACTTTGTGTGCATGAAATTCTCTATGATCTAGATTAACTATCTCTAGCCTAATATACCATTAAAACCACTAAATAAGAAATGAAATAACATCATTAAGCTCTAGACATCAAAGATTAACAAAAGAAATCCCTAATCTACCAAGCCCAATGATCCAAAGAGTTTCTACTCACTTACCATGAAGAACCCAACAAATCTTATGCAAGAGATGTCAAATCCATGATTAAGTGAATAAGAGATGAAAGATTAAAGAGATAAAACTTCTAATTGCATAAAACTCAAGATATCTCTTACAAAATCATCCAAATCCTAAGAGGAATCAAGGTGACCACGTTTTTGTGCAAGGAGAAAGAGAGAAAATAAAGCTTAGATCATGAAAATTAGGTTTTTGGACTATTTAAAAGAAGGTGGGCGAACCGGGTCAACCCGGGACAAACCAGGTATTGACCCAGCTGAAACTGGTTTTTGCTGATTCTGGAGATCTTTACCGACCAGTCCTGGGTCGGTACAGTTGGTCGGTACTACACTCTGCGCATAGCTCCTTTGGGCACCAGACAGACACGTCCCCGCTAAATCTGATGTATCTTTCGAACCACCGCTCCGAATGACTTTAAACTACTTCCATAAGACAGATAACTTAAGTAACTACAACTTATATGAAGACTGCCGAAGCTAATTCCGAACGTAAGTTGTCCATTTGGCGTGATCTTTGGGTGACTTTGGCTGGCTTCGATGAGGAAAGATTGGATTTTGCAACGATCAGGTCTAGGTCGGTATGGGGAGTGAAGCTGGGTCGGTAAAACTCTCTGCCTCAGTACCGACCAAGGTGTACCGCTCCAGAACAGGTCAGTACTAGACTTTCTTGTGCCGATCCAATGCTGGTCGGTGTTGGTCTCCCGGCCAGACAGACATACCTTCGGTAAAATCGCTATATCTTCTGAGATACATGTCCGAATGACCTCAAACCACCTCCAGTCAACAGATAACTTATCTGGCTACATCTTTCATGAATACGATGGATCTTCAAGTCACTTTGGCTGGCTTCATGGGGACGGATTTGGAGGTGGCTTTGTACCGACCAAGTGTACCGAGCTAGGACAGGTCGGTACTAATCTTCCTTTGCCTTTGTAACGACCAGTTAGTACCGGTACAGAACAGGTCGGTACTAATCTTTCTTGTGTCGATCCAATGCTGGTCGGCGTTGGTCTCGTGGCCAGACGGATACACCTTCGGTAAAATCGCGATATCTACTGGAACACATGTCCGAATGACCTGATTCCAACTCCTCTGGCAGGCTAACTCATTCTTGTACAATTTCCATGAAGACCGTCGAGGCTAATTTGGAATTCAAACCCTTCGTTTAGTCAGGTCTTTCAGGCACGTCGGGTCTGGATCAAACTGGTCTTGGAGAGATTAGTACCGAGCCGTAGTACCGACCCAGAATGCTGGATCGGTACTAATCTTCCTCTGCCTTCATTTCGCGCTGATCTGGGTCGGTGTTTCCTCCTGTGCTGATACCGATCCAGCATACCGACCCAGAACGGGTCGGTACAGTCTTCTGGAAAGTCCATTCTTCTTTTCGTCGGCCAGACGGAGACTCCTTAGAAAATCGGCCATAGTTTCCAAACTACTCGTTCGAATGACTTGATTCAAACTCCGGTAGAAAGATAACTCATCCTTCTACAACTTTCTTGAACAGCTCCGAAGCTAAATCAGAACAGAGAGGCTTCGTTCGTCAGGTTCTTTTGCACGGTTCGGATGACCCTTGCTTCCTACTTTGCTTCATTGCTCCAAATATCTCCAAAACACCTAGAAACGCTCCAAATGCATGCAAGACTCACTAGGACCTAATGCAAACACCTAGTACTCTAATTTAGACCAAAACACTAAGAAATCTATGGGAAATACATGCATGAGACCAAAAACACTAACATAAATGCATGCTAGAACATGTAAAGTATGAGTATATCAACTCCCC
>PKMM01040486.1:173862-232564 GCA_002933915.1 Eutrema heterophyllum
GGCCAGACGGATACACCTTCGGTAAAATCGCGATATCTACTGGAACACATGTCCGAATGACCTGATTCCAACTCCTCTGGCAGGCTAACTCATTCTTGTACAATTTCCATGAAGACCGTAGAGGCTAATTCGGAATGCAAACCCTTCGTTTAGTCAGGTCTTTCAGGCACGTCGGGTCTGGATCAAACTGGTCTTGGAGAGATTAGTACCGAGCCGTAGTACCGACCCAGAATGCTGGATCGGTACTAATCTTCCTCTGCCTTCATTCCGCGCTGATCTGGGTCGGTGTTTCCTCCTGTGCTGATACCGATCCAGCATACCGACCCAGAACGGGTCGGTACAGTCTTCTGGAAAGTCCATTCTTCTTTTCGTCGGCAAGACGGAGACTCCTTAGAAAATCGGCCATAGTTTCCAAACTACTCGTTCGAATGACTTGATTCAAACTCCGGTAGAAAGATAACTCATCCTTCTACAACTTTCTTGAACAGCTCCGAAGCTAAATCAGAACAGAGAGGCTTCGTTCGTCAGGTTCTTTTGCACGGTTCGGATGACCCTTGCTTCCTACTTTGCTTCATTGCTCCAAATATCTCCAAAACACCTAGAAACGCTCCAAATGCATGCAAGACTCACTAGGACCTAATGCAAACACCTAGTACTCTAATTTAGACCAAAACACTAAGAAATCTATGGGAAATACATGCATGAGACCAAAAACACTAACATAAATGCATGCTAGAACATGTAAAGTATGAGTATATCAACTCCCCAAAACTTAATCATTTCCTTGTCCTCAAGCAAACAAGACTAAGAAGAGGAAGAAGATCAAAATGGGAGCTCAAATCCAAAAGTACCATAAAAAGAATTCAACTCAATGTCCAAGTTACTAGCTCTAAGATGCGATCAAACAAGTCTACTAAAAAAGAGCTAGCCATATCCTTCCCTATACGAATCAAATTCAAGCCTTAACCTATACAAGTATTCATGTCATCCAATCCTTTAACATTCATTAATCGTTTCAAGTGAATCATGCTCATGCAAGGCAAGTGAATCATGCTCATGCAAGGCAAGTGAATCCATTTGGCTAAGGTAAGGTCTTGAGACTAAGATGATCTCAAATGTACGGGGTTTTCACCAATGCAAGGGATCTCTTAACGAATGAGCAAGCTTTAGCAAAATGCTAAGAGTAAAAGGCAATCTATGCATACAAGGAAAGACTTACATCTACCCAATGCCCAAATCGTGTCTAACCCTAGCATATCTACCCATGAAGTCCTCATTCTAAGCTACCCTTTTCTCACTTGGCCTTTTTGCCTTCATGCCCCATACGTGAACTTCTTCTTCCACTTCATCTTTTCTCACTTGGGGAATTTCTTCTTCTTCATTGAATCTTTTGGTTTCGTGCTTCTTTTTGTTGTTTCTTTAGCTCTTCTTTCTTTCTTTTTCTTTGCCTTGCCTCATCATTTACCAATTGATGCCTTAGCCAATTTTTGGCTTTTTCCTTTGTTTCTATGAGGCTATAACTATCACAAAGAGCTATTCTTGATAACTTGCACTAACCACATCACAATATTGCATTCCCCTTTCACCTTCACTTTCTCCCTTTTGAACCCACTTCTTTCTTATCCACAATTCCATTAGTCACACATTTTCGTTCACACCAAACCCAAAACTTCCCTTTCCCACGACCCTAGCCTAGTCTAGCCTTTGATGTTCGGATAGATCTACATGCAATCCTATCCTTGTCGCCCTAAACTCAACACTTTTTGCCAAGCTTACTCAAAAAATTAGGCCTCACATACGCACACTAAAGATTTTGGCTTGAAAGGAGGGTAGGTTAAAGGTATGGTAAACCGTTCCAATGATGGGAATCAGCTACTTGGACTAGCACAAGAGTGGTGAAAATGATAAGAGAGCCCAAGTATGTATATGGTAACCATGAATTCACTATGCAATGCACAAGCATGATAATTTCAATGTCAAAATTATGGTTTTCACTTAGGTAGGATTGAAATCAAATCAAGACTTGCTTTAGATAAGACCCTAGTAATGAAACGCAAGATCGAAATATGGTTCATCCTTGATTTCAACACGAGATCAAAAGCATCAAACAACAAATGACGAGGGCATTAAATCAAGCTCTAAATATGATACTTTACAAGGATAAATCTGTCATTGCTCCTAATGCTCATGCAAAGCTACCTTATATGCTATGCATCTAGACTCGATCCTATATGGAATGCACAAAAGTTCAAAAATTTTCAAAATTATTGAAAATGCATGATATGCATGAGACTCTAGATGGAAAATACAAAATAATAACACAAAACGCATGGTTAGATACCGGTCCCTCCCCCAAACTTAAATCACACCGTCCCGGTGTGAAATAAATTCAAGGAAGAGACAAAGACAAAGGATGATATGCAAAGACTCAAGATGCAAGAGATACTTACAATGGAGGAGTGCTACTATGTGAATGGAGAGAATGGAGATCTTTCCCAAGATCAAACACCGTTGCTACCTTGCCACGACCTTGCTACCGTCAAGAACCTTGCAACCACTCAACAAAATATCAAAAACCCCTAGAAACACAAAATCAACTAGAAAGCAAAAAGAATATGTACAATGATAAACATGGGAATGTCTCCCAAGCGCACTTTGTTTAGAGTCACTAAGTTTGACTTTTGTTACCCTTTTAGGCGGGTGATGGAGGAGTGTGAGCAGTCCATGGCGGATCTTTGAGCTCGAGCTTGAGCACCTTGCTCATGACATCTTGAAGACCGGCTTGCCCTTTCTCTTTGAGCTCAGGTGTGAGGATCGCCTTGACCGAGGCAAAAGGTTTGGGCTGCCCTTTGCACTTGATCTTGTACTCGATCACTCCATCCTTGTGCTTCCAAGGAGTGAGAGTCATCATAGAAGGCTGGCTTGGCTCGGACCTAGACCCATGAAGCTTGCTTGATATGTTTCCCATCTTAGCCTTGGCCTTTGTCTTCTTCTTTGCACCCTTGCTACCCTCAATGTCATTCTCCATTGTGGTGGGAGGAAGCGGTCCCAAACAAGCTATATCAACTTCCGAAGCTTCCTTGTCATTACCATAACCCAAATCTTTTCTCTAAAGAGACTTCTCTTCCTCTTCATAGACCTTTGGGGGTGGATCTTCTTCAACCATCTCACATCTACCCACATACCTCGCTTCTTCTTCACGAAACTCATCATCCTTTATGGTAATTATGCCACAAAGCTTGTTGGAAGAAGTCCTCATTGGGTAATATACCTTATCATCCACATTCAAGAGAACTACCTTTTGATCTTTGAAATCCATTCTAGCGCCGGTGGTAAGTAGGAATGGGGTTCCAAGGAGAAGTGGGAGCTTGTTGGTCTTCTTCATCTCCATGAAAACGAAGTCCGTTGGGACTATGCAATCCCCAACCTTAAGCGGATAATCTTCAAGAAGACCAAGTGGTTTNTCATCATCCTTTATGGTAATTATGCCACAAAGCTTGTTGGAAGAAGTCCTCATTGGGTAATATACCTTATCATCCACATTCAAGAGAACTACCTTTTGATCTTTGAAATCCATTCTAGCGCAGGTGGTAAGTAGGAATGGGGTTCCAAGGAGAAGTGGGAGCTTGTTGGTCTTCTTCATCTCCATGAAAACGAAGTCCGTTGGGACTATGCAATCCCCAACCTTAAGCGGATAATCTTCAAGAAGACCAAGTGGTTTTGCGTGAAGAAGCGTCTCCCAAGGTGATAGGTGATGGGTGATAGGTGAGGTTTCTTATCCCTAGACTCTTCAAAATCTCATGGGACATGACATTCACACTTGAACCGGAGTCACACAAAGCATCCTTAATCTCCAAATCTCCAAGAGAGCAAGCTATAGAGAATTTACCGGGATTACCAAGCTTGGGGAGAGACTTAGGCTCGATCCTAGTTGTGCTTGGTGAATCAATGCAAGCAACACTACCCTTTGGTTCTTGAACCATGGTCACATAATCATCCTTCTCAAGCGTCACTCCCCCACCTTGTTCCTCAATGTCCACATTGAGCTTCAAAGGAGCATCTCTAGGGGAAAGCACTTTGACATGTGAACCATAAAGTAGAGACTCAATTTCTCTAATGGCGGCTTCATGATCATCAATGGGACGTGATTCATTTGAGAAGATGGCATTGCAATACTCCTTTGAGGTTTGTATGGCTTTCCCGTTTGAAGAACTTTGTTGCACTTTGGCTCCATTGGCTCCCTTGGTCTCCATTTGTTGCACTCTTGAGCTCAATGCCTCAAGCTTCTTATGTAGATCATTGTAGGAGCTAGCTACCTTGGTATGGATATCCTCAATCTTCTTGCTCACATCCATTGCTCCATTAGCTTGTCCTTGAAGAAGTTGTTGAAGCATGTTCTTCATATCAAGGTCTTGAGGCATGGAGTTGTTGCCTTGAAAACCGGGTTGAGGCATAAATGGAGTTTTGTTGTAGTAGCCTCCTTGGTTCCCTTGAAATTGATTTTGAGGGACAAAGCTTTGTTGTTGATTGTTGTTGAAGTTCTTTTGATAGCCACCATGATTCCCGACATAGTGCACTTCTACTTTGTTTCTCAAATCCACCATTTGTTCTTGGAACCCTTGGTTTTCTTCACAATAACCAACAAAGTGAACCGCCTTTTGAGATGTAGTGATAAGCTTGTCAAGCTTATCCAACTTTTCTCTTAGAGCTTTCATCTCTTTGGTTCTTCGTTGCTCCTCAAAATCGCTTGTGGTCCTTGTAGACCGATCATACTCATCACCATATGTTCCATCACTCAAAGCAAGGTTCTCAACCAACTCCATTGCTTCATTCACGTCTTTGGCCAAGAATTTTCCATTATAAGCGGTATCGAGCAACATACGGATCTTTGGAAGTGCTCCACGGTAGAGTGTGCTCAAGAGGTAAGCATCCGAGAATCCATGATGAGGGCATTGCGTTGCATAGCCCCTAAACCGCTCCCAAGCTTCATTGAAGCTCTCATTTGCTCTTTGAGTGAAGCTTGAGATCTCATTCCGGAGTTTGGCCGTTCTAGAGGGAGAGAAGAACTTGGCAAGAAATGCGGTTTTGCATTGATTCCAAGAAGTGATGGAACCTTGGGGAAGGTTCTTTTCCCATTGCCTTGCCTTGTCCCCAAGAGAGAATGGGAACAACCTTAGCTTGAAGCTATCCTCCGAGACACCGTTCATCTTTGTCAAGCCACAAATCTGGTCAAAGTGATCTAAGTGATCAAGAGGATCTTCCATCGCCAAGCCATGAAACTTGTTGTTTTGCACCATGTTGATGAAGCTAGCTTTGACTTCAAAGTCATTGGTCTCAACCGGTGGTGCTTGGATTCCTTGGCGGTTAACATGGGCATTGGCCGCGTCTCCCGCTCCAACGGTGTTTTGAGCTCTAGCATCACGGGCGGGTGGTGGTGGGATGTGGAATTGCCCAACGTGAGCTTGTTGTTGCCCTTGTCCGTTAATCTAGATAGATAGATTAGTAAACAAAGAAAATAAAAAGCTTGATCTCAAAAAGAATCTAAATCCTATTGGCTAAACTAGAACCCCAATCGGCAACGGTGCCAATTGATAATTGAGATTTTTCCTAAGAATCAATCCTAAATATGCTCATGTCATTGCAATATTTTAGGTGTCAATCCAATTGGGGTTTGTTCAATGCAACAAGAATGCAAGAAACTCTTTAATCCAAGCAAACAAGTGTGGTTTTGGTTTTCTAACAACCTAATGATTGAAATTAAACAAGTGGACAAGTAATAGCACTAAAAACGATTAAGACAATGATTAAAAAGAGGATCTTTGGGCAATGCAATTGATTTGGGGAAATCTTGAGTTAAGCAATGATGTCTATCCAATCACAAAAGTGCATTTTCTTAAGCCTAGAACACTAATCAAGATTAGCCTAATCTCTTAGCACTAATCACTTCACTAATTACAAAATCAAGATCAAAATCTCATTTGTGAAAATATAATTAGCAAGCATTAATCATAAGTTCTATTAGCCAAGATTCACCTTAGACATTCACTCTCATGAGCTAAGTACGAAAATCTCTTATTTAGTTCATTGGGGAATTTCATCAAACACTTTGTGTGCATGAAATTCTCTATGATCTAGATTAACTATCTCTAGCCTAATCTAGCATTAAAACCACTAAATAAGAAAAGAAATAACATCATTAAGCTCTAGATATCAAAGATTAACAAAAGAAATCCCTAATCTACCAAGCCCAATGATCCAAAGAATTTCTACTCACTTACCATGAAGAACCCAACAAATCTTATGAAAGAGATGTCAAATCCCATGATTAAGTGAATAAGAGATGAAAGATTAAAGAGATTAAACTTCCAATTGCATAAAACTCAAGATATCTCTTACAAAATCATCCAAATCCTAAGAGGAATCAAGGTGACCACGTTTTTGTGCAAGGAGAAAGAGAGAAAATAAAGCTTAGATCATGAAAATTAGATTTTTAGACTATTTAAAAGAAGGTGGGCGAACCGGGTCAACCCGGGACAAACTGGGTATTAACCCAGCTGAAACTGGTTTTTGCTGATTCTGGAGATCTGTACCGACCAGTCCTGGGTCGGTACAGTTGGTCGGTACTACTCTCTGCGCATAGCTCCTTTGGGCGCCAGACGGACACGTCCCCGCTAAATCTGATGTATCTTTCGAACCACCGCTCCGAAGGACTTCAAACGACTTTCAGACGACAGATAACTTAATTATCTACAATGTCTATGAAGACTGCCGAAGCTAATTCCGAATGTAAGTTATCCATTTGGCGTGATCTTTGGGTGACTTTGGCTGGCTTTGATGAGGAAAGATTGGATTTTGCACCGATCAGGTCTAGGCCGGTATGGGGAGTGAAGCTGGGTCCATACAACTCTCTGCCTCAGTACCGACCAAGGTGTACCGCTCCAGAACAGGTCGGTACTAGACTTTCTTGTGCCGATCCAATGCTGGTCGGTGTTGGTCTCGCGGCCAGACAGACATACCTTAGGTTACATGTCTGAATGACCTCAAACCACCTTCAGTGGACAGATAACTCATCTGGCTACATCTGTGATGAATACCATGGACGCTGAATCTGAGCGTAACCTCTTCGTTCTGCCGGATCTTCAAGACACTTTGGCTGGATTCATGGGGACGGATTTGGAGGTGGCTTTGTACCGACCAAGTGTACCGAGCTAGGACAGGTCGGTACAAATCTTTGCCTTTGAACCGACCAGTTAGGACCAGTCCAGAACAGGTCGGTACTAATCTTTCTTGTGTCGATCCAATGCTGGTCGGCATTGGTCTCGCGGCCAGACGGATACACCTTCGGGAAAATAACGATATCTCCTGGAATACATGTCCGAATGACCTGATTCCAAATCCTCTGGTAAGCTAACACATTCCTCTACCATTTCCATAAAAACCGTCGAGCCTAATTCGGAATGGAACCCTTCGTTTAGTCAGGTATTTCAGGCACGTTGGGTCTGGATCAAACTGGTCTTGGAGAGATTAGTACCGAGCCGTAGTACCGACCCAGAATGGGTCGGTACTAATCTTTCTTTGCCTTTGTACCTACCAGTTAGTACCGGTCCAGAACAGGTTGGTACTAATCTTTCTTGTGTCGATCCAATGCTGGTCGGCGTTGGTCTCGCGGCCAGACAGACACACCTTCGGTAAAATCGCGATATCTCCTGGAATACATGTCCGAATGACCTGATTCCAACTCCTCCGGTACGCTAACTCATTCCTCTACAGTTTCTATGAAGACCGTCGAGGCTAATTCGGAATGAAAACCCTTTGTTTAGTCAGGTCTTTCAGGCACGTCGGGTCTGGATCAAACTGGTCTTGGAGAGATTAGTACTGTTACCTCCTGTGCTGATACCGATCCAGCATACCTACCCAGAACGGGTCGGTACAGTCTTTCTGGAATGTCCATTCTTCTTTTCGGCGGCCAGACGGAGACTCCTTAGAAAATCGGCCATATTTTCCAAACCACTCGTCCGAATGACTTGATTCAAACTCCGGTAGAAAGATAACTCATCCCTCTACAACTTTCATGAATAGCTCCGAAGCTAAATCAGATCAGAGAGCCTTCGTTTGGCAGGTTGTTTTGGTTGGTTCGGATGACCCTTGCTTCCTACTTTGCTTCATTGCTCCAAATATCTCCAAAACACCTAGAAACGCTCCAAATGCATGCAACACTCACTAGGACCTAATGCAAACACCTAGTACTCTAATTTAGACCAAAACACTAAGAAATCTATGGGAAATACATGCATGGGACCAAAAACACAAACATAAATGCATGCTAGAACATGTAAAGTATGAGTATATCAGGCAATCTCTCTCGTACTCCTTAAAATGTTCCCATGCTTCATGGAAAGACTCCACCGGTTGTTGATGAAAACTTTGAATTTTGTTTCTCAAAGAGTTGGATCTCGACTTGGTGTAGAAATTGTTTAGGAAGGCGGCTTTTGATATCCTCATATTTTACATGTTCTAGCATGCATATTAGTTAGAAGTTTTGTGTGATTTGCTTACTTATCATGGTTTTATCTCACATTTTTGGTCTTCATTAGGAATTAAGATGTTGTGCATTAGATCCTAGCGTGTCTCGCATGTTTTGGAGTCTTTCCTAGGTACTTAGAAGCACTTTGGGAGGATTGGAAGTCACCAAGCCAAGCGGGATCGGAGTTGGGTGCAAGAAGAGATGGCCAAGGCAAAAACAGCAAAAGGAGAGGAGTGTACAGACCCATCATGGGTCGGTACGATGGGCCGGTATGGAGACAAAGGGTTATACCGATCCATAACACATTTTTGCACCGACCCAGAATCGATCGGCGTACCCTCCCAGAACTCAGAGTTTTCAAACGGCACGTTTCCAAGTGATTCACACCGACCGATCATGGATCGGTATGGAGACAGCAATGAACACCGATCCAAGTAGGGATTCATACCGACCGGCACCAATGCACAAGGAAAATTAGTGCCGACCCATCCTGGGTCGGTACTAATCAAGCGGTACTAAGTTCTGCCGGCTAAGAACCATACCGCGCACGATCCAACAGATCCCGCGTTCGACCAGACTCCGCTTTAGCCGGCTAACTCCGCATCCAGTTCCATCCGACCTACACAAGGACGATTAGTGCCGACCCATTCTGGGCCGGCACTACCACACGGCATTAACCCAGCGTTCGAGCAAGTTCACTTCTGTCGGCTAAAACTAGTCCTGCATCGACCCGATCCTCGCCCCTGTCGGCTAAAAACTCTTCCCGCACGACCCAAGCGCACCAATGCCGACCTGTCTTAGCTCGACATTACCCGACCAGTACAAGGAAGAAATCTGTACCGATCCATTTGTACCGATCTAGAATGGGTCGGTATAGACCTCTAGAATCAGCGAAAACCCAGTTTTGGCCGGGTCAATACCCGGTTTGTTCTGGGTTGACCCGGTTCGCCCCTTTTTCCATAAATACTCTTGAAACCTAATTTTCAAGCTAAGCTTTCTTCTTTCTAGAGTTAGGTTTTATCCCAAACTCTTCTTATGATTTTGGAAGGGATTTTGATTGTTCTTTATACAAATGTCACTCTAGAGAAGATTTCTTCACCCTAATCTTTATATTAATGCATTCTCTTTATCTTTGTTTCATTTTCTTTTATGATCTTCATGTCCAGACTTTAGGGTTTTTGTTGGATTATGGATGGCTTGATTTTGATGATTTGATGATTGATTTGTGTTACTTATGTTCTTAATCATTGCTTTCCTTTCTTATTTAGTGATCTTAATGCTAGATTGGACTCGAGAAAGTTAATCTAGATCATAGGGATTCTCAGACCCACAAGGTGTTTGATGAAATTCCCTAAAGAACTAAATAAGAGATTTACATATCTTAGCTCATGAAAATGGTTGTCTAAGGTGTATTTTGGTTATTGGAACTTGATATTAATGCTTGTTAGTCATTTAATCACAAATGAGAATTTGATCTTGATTAAGCAATTAATAAAGAGGTTAGTGTCATGAGAGTGAATTAACCTTACTCTAGTGTTCTAGAACTAAGGAATAACATAGATTGTGTGCATTTGCTTCATGAATGATGATGATTTGGATTGCATCTTGTTAGATCCTTCACATAGGTTGATCTTAAAGCTAGTTTAGATTGAGAGGTCAAAATTAGAGCTTAAGCATTTCACGCCCGAGAGGTGTTCGATGAAATGCTTGAACCAAGCCTTCTGTGAGCTTTTCACATCCTAGCCAATGAGAGTTGATGGTTAGGGTGATTAGTGAACTCATTGGAATTGGAGATTAATGCTCATTGATTATCTAATTGCAAACGAGAGTTTATGTCAATTAGGTGATTAGTGAAGTGATTAGTGTCATGAGAATGGATTAGTCATATTTGTGAATTCCATGTTCTAGGATAGGGTTTAATGCAAATCTTTGTCATCATTATTTGATTGTTAATCGTTCATTTGCTTGTTTAATCCATGATCCAACACTTTTATCTTTTGTTTTCTTTCTTGCATTTTACTTTCTAAATCTAAAAGCATAAAAACCAAAACCATTTGCTCTAGCTTAAGAAGTTTCATGTATTCCTAGTGCATTGATCTTAACCTCTATGGATTGACACCTCTTATGCTACAATGACAAGCATAGAGGAATTGATATGAACTTAACACAAAATCTACTTATCAATTTGGCGCCGTTGCCGGGGAGGTTTAGCATTGATCATTAGGATTTTGATTCTTCTTGAAACTAGAGCTTTTTATTTTCTTTTATTGCTAATCTTTTCACTTTTCTTGTGATTTTCATGAAGGGAGTGACAATGAGGAAACAACCGTCAAGCTAGTGACGTTAAACGCGCCCTTGGGGACTCCCCCAAGCCTATCCCTTGTCAAGCTAGTGACACAAAACAAGCAATCAATAAGGGTCTCTTGGGTCCAAGGTCGTGGCAAGGCTCATTGGTGGCGATGTTGAAAGCTCTTCATTCATCTCCATTCATCTAGTCTCACTCCTCATTTGTAAGTACTACTTTCCTTTTGAGTCTCTTTGCATTTTTATCTTTCGTTTTTGGTCTCTCTCTTGAACTTCTTTCACACTGAGACGTTGTGATTTAAGTTTAGGGGAGGGACCGGTGTCTAATCATGTGTTTTGTGATCTTATTTTGCCTTTTGCATCTTGAGTCTCATGCATTTTCAATAAATTTGAAATTTTTTGAACTTTTGTGCATTGCATATAGGATTGAGTCTAGATGCATAGCATATTAGGTAGCTTTGCTTGAACATTAGGAGCAATGACATATTTTTCCGTGTAAAGTATCATATTTAGAGCTTGATTCAATGTCGTCGTTGCTTGTTGTTTGATGCTTTTGATCTCGTGTTGAAATCAAGGAAGAACCATATTTCGATCTTGCGTTTCATTACTAGGGTCTTAGCTAAAGCAAGTCTTGATTTGATTTCAATCCTACCTAAGTGAAAACCGTAATCTTAACATTGAAATTATCATTCTTGTGCATTGCATAGTGAATTCATGGTTACCATATACATACTTGGGCTCTCTTATCCTTTCCACCACTCTTTTGCTAGTCCAAGTAGCTGATTCCCATCATTGGAACGGTTCACCATACATTTAACCTACCCTCCTTTCAAGCCAAAATCTTTAGTGTGCGTATGTGAGGCCTAATTTTTCGAGTAAGCTTGGCAAAAAGTGTTGAGTTTAGGGCGACAAGGATAGGTTCGCATGTAGATCTAGCCGAACATCAAGGGCTAGACTAGGTTAGGCTCGTGGGAAAGGGAAGTCTTGGGTTTGGTGCGGACGAAATGGTGTGACTAATGGGATTGTGGATAAGAAGGAAGTGAGTTCAAAAGAAGGAAGTGAAGGTGAAGGAGGAATGCAATATTGTAATGTGGGTTAGTGCAAGATAACAAGATTAGCTCTTAGCAATAGTTATAGCCTTATAGAAAGAAAAAAAGGGAAAAAGCCAAAAATTGGCTAAGACATCAAATGATGAAAGATGAGGCAAGGCAAATAAAAAGAAAGAAAAGAAGAGCTAAGGAAACAACAAGAGAAGCACAAAACCACAAGATTTAATGGAGAAGAAGAAATTCCTCAAGTGAGAAAAGATGAAGTGGAAGAAGAAGTTCATGTATGGGACATGAAGGCCAAAAGGCCTTGGGAGATAAGGGTAGCTTAGGATTGGAACATCACGGGTAGATATGTTAGGGCTAGAGACATTTTAGTCATTGGGTAGATGTGAGTCTATCCTTGTATGCATAGATTGCCTTTTACTCTTAGCATTTTGCTAAAGCTTGCTCATTCATTGAGAGATCCCTTGCATTGGAGTAATCCCATACATTTGATATCATCTTTATCTCAAAACCTTTACCCTAGCCAAATGGATTCACTTGCCTTGCATAAGCATGATTCACTTGAAACGATTAATGAATGTGAAAGGATTGGATGACGTGAATACTTGTGTAGGTTGACACTTGGGCTTGATTCATGTAGGGAAGGGATATGGCTAGCTCCTTTTGAGTGGACTTGTTTGATCGCATTTTAGAACTAACAACTTGGACATTGAGCTTGATTTCTTTTTATGATACTTGTGGATTTGAGCTCCCGCTTTCAAACCTCTCTCCCTACTTTCTTGTGTTTGTTTGCTTGAGGACAAGCAAAACAGTAAGTTTGGGGGAGTTGATATCCTCATATTTTACATGTTCTAGCATGCATATTAGTTAGAAGTGTTGTGTGATTTGCTTACTTATCATGGTTTTATCTCACATTTTTGGTCTTCATTAGGAATTAAGATGTTGTGCATTAGGTCCTAGCGTGTCTCGCATGTTTTGGAGTCTTTCCTAGGTACTTGGAAGCACTTTGGGAGGATTGGAAGTCACCAAGCCAAGCTAGATCGGAGTTGGGTGCAAGAAGAGATTGCCAAGGCAAAAACAGCAAAAGGAGAGGAGTGTACCGACCCATCATGGGTCGGTACGATCGGTCGGTATGGAGATAGAGGGTTATACCGATCCACAACACATTTTTGCACCGACCCAGAATCGATCAGCGTACCCTCCCAGAACTCCGAGTTTTCAAACGGCACGTTTCCAAGTGATTCACACCGACCGATCCTGGATCGGTATGGAGACAGCAATAAACACCGATCCAATCAGGGAGTCATACCGACCGACACAAACGCACAAGGAAAATTAGTGCCGACCCATCCTGGGTCGGTACTAATCAAGCGGAACTAATTTCTACCGGCTAAGAACCATATCGCGCATGATCCAGCACATCCCGCGTTCGACCAGACTCCGCTTTAGCCGGCTAACTCCGTATCTAGGTCCATCCGACCTACACAAGGACGATTAGTGCCGACCCATTCTGGGCCGGCACTACCACACGGCATTAACCCAGCGTTCGAGCAAGTTCACTTATGTCGGCTAAAACTAGTCCTGCATCGACCCGATCCTCGCCCCTGTCGGCTAAAAACTCTTCCCGCACGCCCCAAGCGCACCAATGCCGACCTGTCTTAGCTCGACGTTACCCGACCAGTACAAGGAAGAAATCTGTACCGATCCATTTGTACCGATCTAGAATGGGTCGGTACAAACCTCTAGAATCAGCAAAAACCCAGTTTTGGCCGGGTCAATACCCGGTTTGTTCCGGGTTGACCCGGTTCGCCCCTTTTTCTATGAATACTCTTGAAACCTAATTTTCAAGCTAAGCTTTCTTCTTTCTAGAGTTGGGTTTTATCCCAAACTCTTCTTATGATTTTGGAAGGGATTATGATTGTTCTTCATACAAATGCCACCCTAGAGAAGATTTCTTCACCCTAATCTTTATATTAATGCATTCTCTTTATCTTTATTTCTTTTTCTTTTATGATCTTCATGTCTAGACTTTAGGGTTTTTGTTGGATTATGGATGGCTTGATTTTGATGATTTGATGATTGATTTGTGTTGCTTATGTTCTTAATCATTGCTTTCCTTTCTTATTTAGTGATCTTAATGCTAGATTAGACTTGAGAAAGTTAATCTAGATCATAGGGATTCTCAGACCCACAAGGTGTTTGATGAAATTCCCCAAAGAACTAAATAAGAGATTTACATATCTCAGCTCATGAGAATGGTTGTCTAAGGTTTATTTTGGTTATTGGAACTTGATATTAATGCTTGTTAGTCATTTAATCACAAATGAGAATTTGATCTTGATTAAGCAATTAATAAAGAGGTTAGTGTCATGAGAGTGAATTAACCTTACTCTAGTGTTCTAGAACTAAGGAATAACATAGATTGTGTGCATTTGCTTCATGAATGATGATGATTTGGATTGCATCTTGTTAGATCCTTCACATAGGTTGATCTTAAAGCTAGTTTAGATTGAGAGGTCAAAATTAGAGCTTAAGCATTTCACGCCCGAGAGGTGTTCGATGAAATGCTTGAACCAAGCCTTCTGTGAGCTTTTCACATCCTAGCCAATGAGAGTTGATGGTTAGGGTGATTAGTGAACTCATTGGAATTGGAGATTAATGCTCATTGATTATCTAATTGCAAACGAGAGTTTATGTCAATTAGGTGATTAGTGAAGTGATTAGTGTCATGAGAATGGATTAGTCATATTTGTGAATTCCATGTTCTAGGATAGGGTTTAATGCAAATCTTTGTCATCGTTATTTGATTGTTAATCGTTCATTTGCTTGTTTAATCCATGATCCAACACTTTTATCTTTTGTTTTCTTTCTTGCATTTTACTTTCTAAATCTAAAAGCATAAAAACCAAAACCATTTGCTCTAGCTTAAGAAGTTTCATGTATTCCTAGTGCATTGATCTTAACCTCTATGGATTGACACGTCTTATGCTACAATGACAAGCATAGAGGAATTGATATGAACTTAACACAAAATCTACTTATCAGCTTTGTACTCTTCCCAATTAGTAATAGATCTTGCAGGCAAAGATTTCATCAACGGTGAGCTTTATCGGCTAAAGACAAAGGAAAAAGCTTACACTTCACATAATCGGCGAGAACTTGGTTTGTTCTCGTCGTGCTACAAATCTCTTCGAACAACTCGATATGCTCGGTAGTAACTCCATGAAATTGGTTTTGCTTAATCAAGGCAATGATTTGAGGTTTGATCTCGAAATCGTTCTTATGAGGTAAAGGAAGTTGAATTGCGGCTCGGTTTTGGAAGTGTTGATATGGTGCATCAAAATTAGCAATGATGCGGTTACGCGCTTGTCTCCTTGGAGGATTAGCGTGTTGAGCAGGACGGTTGGCGTTCTCGCCATTGGGAGGAATTGGTGCATTAGCTTGAGCATCGTTCCTCGGTGCATCACGGTTGACGGGAAGTTGTCGCCCCGGATTTTTAGCATTTCGGTTTTGGTTTTGGTTTTCTTCAGGATCAAGATGTGGCTGGTCATTAGCACCATGGACAGCCTCTTGGTCCTCCTCGTGATCCTAAATATCACGGTCATCTTCGTGATCAAGTTGATCACGGTTTAGTTGATCCTCTAGACGGTCATTCTCGGCCATCCTTAAAGTTTTTTTGAGTCTTCGGAGTTCTCTCTCGTGTCTGTCGATTTTGTCTAGTTGCGGTACGGTTTCTCTAGGGGTTTTCCTAGTGTTCATGCACCGACTTTGGGCAAAGGGTATTCTCTAGGGTTCATGACCGATTTCTACTAAGACTTTGTTAGGACTTCTAAAGCAACTTTTTGTCATCTTTGGATTCTTGAACTTGGAACATGGACACTATGTGTAGTCTACGTTCGTACACCCTACACACCTACAACTTTAATAGTCGACCGGTAACTTTCGTCTCCGCCCGCACAAAAAGTTAGTGATTATACTGAAAAGTCATTAACGCTCACAATTCCTCCACAAGTATACTTTTGACATCTTGTGACGGCTTTGCTCGTTTACCCTAGGTCAAGCATATGATCTAGTACTTTCGTAGTTCTAAAAATACCTAAGTTCAATTGCAAGGAGATCAATCAAGCAAACATGCATTAAGAAAGAGGATAAAACGAAGAACCCTAATCGGTGTCCTAGTCTAAAAACTTAATAAGAAGTCCCTTTGAAACCTTACACCCAACAAAAGAACTACTCAGCCATAGCTGAGGTAAACATAATCAATAAATAGAAAAGAAAACAGTAAAGAAAAAGGATGAAGAAAGCTTCTCTATCGAAGAACTCGAATTGAGAATCCTTGCTCCAAACCGAAGAACAAAGTGTAAGAGTATTGCTTCTGCCTCAAAAGCGTGAAAGTAAAATGTCTAATGTTGTGTGTGTAGCGTAAAAGACATAAAAATGAGTTCATACAGCCTTGGCTTCGTTTACGATTTGATGTGGAAAGATGGTTTTGACCTTGGGTGAAGAGAAGACTTGATTTGGTCGCAGCAGGGCTTGGCCGCGGGTGCGTGCCTTCTGGGCGCGGCGAAGGGGCTTCGGCCGCGGGTGGAACTCTCCAGGTGCGGCGGATCATGGCTTGGCCGCGGGTTGAGCTCTCCCAGGCGTGGTGCACTTCTCTTCGAGGCAGCTTCATCTCCCTTCAGTGCTTCGGGTATATTTAAGGATCCAACGATTGGATTGTCTCCAATTCAATTGCATTTGAAAGCTGGTTGTATCTACTTTGTTGTGTCCAAATTTGGCGATGATCAGACGGTGAGAAGGTCTTCTTTGGTTGCAAGACTTCTGACGGTCTGAGTTTATCCAAAAACGTACTTTTGTTCTGAAATGCGTTCCTTTATCCCAAGTTACTTGAAACTTCTTTCAAAATACTAAAACATGAAAATCACTTTGAAAACCATTGAAAACGGAGTTAAAACACCTGCATAAGATATTAAAGCGATCCATAAAAATGGCCAAAAACCGGTGTTATCATTAAGCGTAGTAGTACTTATCATCGAGCCACAGTCAACCAATTGCAATCAAACAGTCGACAAAATAGTCTACATTGCTTATCATGACAGAATACTATCCAAGCATAATCACCCAAAATTACCGGCCAATCCTCCCGCGAGCAGAGAAGTCTCGGCAAGCATTACTGCCCCAAGCGCGTTGTCGGATCTAGATTACCAAGTAATTGGATCGATCATCAAGGTTAGCCAACATAAACTATGAACGTAACAAGCAATCAAAGACTAACATAATCTATGCAAGAAAACAACTCAAGACATAAGCCACAGTCACACACTCACTACCTCAATCGAGTTATACCAGCCCATTGCCTGTCCGCATTCCCTCTATGACTCAATCTCAGATTCTTGAACTAAGTCCTACCCGAACTCAACCAACTTTTCCTCCCGACCATTTCCAGGCCGATCACAGTCCCACCAAGCGGACTTCCTGCCCGACCACTCCTTGGCTGAACACCATTTTACCAGATGGACTTCCGGCCCAACCACCTCTTGGCTGAACACATTCCTACCAGATATACTTCCTTACCGACCATCTCTTGACTAAACAATGCCTTACTTGACAGACTATAACATTTCCTTTTTCTGCTATGCTCGGCCATTCTTCTTTTCGGGCAGTCCTTGGTTCAAGGTCATGCCTTAGCAAACTCTTCAAGTTTCAAAATACATCAACACGTCTCGCCTTAACTCCCTTCCAAGTACGGATGTTTCTAATCACCTTAAGTTACTTAAACCCGATCTTTTCCACTCATTTGATGTAGTAGTTCATGTATTTGGTTACTCCACCTTGGCCCATAGACTTGCCCTAGTGAAAGCTTCCTAGTTCATATGCGCCTCGCCTCTTTTCCGCCTCAACTACCATTAGCCCAGAAATCACTACCATGATCAAGTAGACAAAGCCCTTACCGTAGCTATCCACAGATCACACTTGATCTTACCAGATTTTTCTTTGAATAATCTCTAGATCCCCGGAAAATTCTTTGATCCTTACCGGCCTCACAGACGTTTTCAGGATCCCCACCCATCCTTACAACAATTCCCAGATCTCTCCCGATCCTTACAGTCGTTTCTCGAATCCCTCATGACCCTTACAAATGTTCCCCGAATCCCTCATGACCCTTACAGATGTTCCCCGGATCCCTCATGATCCTTAAAAATATTCCTGAATCATTACTGATCCATACAAACGTTTTCGGATGATTACCGATCCCCTCAGACATTTCCGGATCATTCCCGATCTGTTCAGACATCATCACCGTCACATCTTGGCGAACTCACCAGTCCCCACATATGCTTTCACATAAACACCTTGGTGAATTCTCACTGGTTCCTGATAAGTATCATTTTTCCTAAGAATCAATCCTTAAGCTTACTCATATCATTGTAGTACTTAAGGTGTCAATCCAATCGGGGTTTAACTCAATGCAACAAGAATGCAAGAAACTCTTTAATCTAAGCAAACAAATGTGGTTTTGGTTTTCTAACAACCTAATGATTCAAATTAAACAAGTGAACAAGTAAAAGCACTAAAAACGATTAAGACAATGATTAAAAGAGGATCTTTGGGTAAGGCAATTGATTTGGGGAAATCTTGAGTTAAGCAATGATGTCTATCCAATCACAAAAGTGCATTTCCTTAAGCCTAGAACACTATTCAAGATTAGCATAATCTCTTAGCACTAATCACTTCACTAATTAAAAATCAAGATCAAATTCTCATTTGTGAAAATGTAATTAACAAGCATTAGTCATAAGTTCTATTAGCCAAGATTCACCGTAGACATTCACTCTCATGAGCTAAGTATGAAAATCTCTTATTTAGTTCATTTGAGAATTTCATCAAACACCTTGTGTGCATGAAATTGCATATGATCTAGATTAACTATCTTTAGCCTAACCTAGCATTAAAACCACTAAATAAGAAAGGAAATAAAATCATTAAGCTCTAGACATCAAAGATTAACAAAACAAATCCCTAATCTACCAAGCCCAATGATCCAAAAGGGATCTACTCATTAATCATATTGAAACCCTCAAATCCCATAATAGAATAGACAGATTTCATGATTAGATTATTGACAATGAAAGAGATTAGAGAAATGAAGAAACTAAGACTTTTAATTTCATAAAACTCAAGATATCTCTTACAAAATGTTTAGAACCCTAAAAAGAGGTTTCTTTGCTCAAGAACAAGAGAAAAAAAAAACATAGTTCATGAAAAAGTAGGTTTTCAAGTATTTATAAGGTTTTGGGTGAACCGGGTCAACACGGGACAGACCAGGTATTGACCCGGTCGGATTTGATCTTGCGGCCAGTCGGAGATAGCATCTTTAAATTAGCCAGATCTCCCAAATCACACGTCCGAATGACCTGCAACCAACGCCATTATGAAGCTAACTTAATTCCCTATGACTTTCATCAAGGGGTCAATAGCTAAATCGAACGATAGGACCTTCGTTTGAGTCGATCTTTCTGGTACTTCGGACTGCTTCGGCTGGTTTGGGTGAGAACAAATGAACACTGGGCAGCCTTGGGTCGGTGTTGTGCATCGGTGAAGCTTTTGGGTTTTTGCACCGACCTGACCTTGGTCGGTGTTGGGAATGGCTCAGGTCGGTGCTTAGTTTTCACACCGGTTGGATGCATGGAGCAAATGGTGGTCGGTGTTGATCTCGCGGCCAGACGGGTATGCCTTCGGTAAAACCGCGATATCTCTTGGGATACATGTCCGAATGGCCTCAAATCACCTCCAGTAGACAGCTAACTCACTTGGACACAACCCTCATAAAGATCATTGAGGCTGGTTCGGATTGGAGACCCTTCTTTCGTCCAGATACTTCGGGAATGTTGGGTGGCTTCGAGTGATTTGGCTTGAGGAGAGGTGAGCACCGGTGTCACAGGTCGGTGAACTAGCTCGGTGTTGGACCTGTGTTTTTGCACCGGTCTGTTGCACCGCTTTGTGGCCTCGGTGTTGAAGACAAGCAGGTCGAGGGGAGGCGGTACATCGGATGCATGGAGCGGTGTGGGAGAAGGTCTTCATCCGGTGCTTAGCTTCTGATGCTACACCGGTTTGTTGCACCGGTTTGTGGGAGTGGTGTGATGCCTTGTAGCTGAACACCGGAGTCACAGGTCGGTGTGGAAGAGGTCCAGGTCGGTTCTTAGCCCCTTACCTTACACCGGTTTTTGTTAGGATCAAATCAATTCCTCTATGCTTGTCATTGTAGCATAAGAAGTGTCAATCCATAGGGGTTAAGATCAATGCACTAAGAATTCATGAACCTTCCTAAGCTAGAGCAAATGTTTTTGGGTTTTTATGTTTTTAGATTAAGAAAGTAAAATGCAAGAAAGAAAACAAAGGCTATAAGTGTTGGAAAATGAATGAACTATCAAGAAGATGATTAATGAACAAACAATGATGATTTAGATTGAATTAAACACTATCCTAGAACATGGAATTCACAATTATGACTAATCCACTCTCGTGGCACTAATCACTTTGTTAATCACCAAATCATGAACAAACTCTCGTTTGTGATAAGATGATTGATATATCATGGTTTTTACCCCTTTTAGGCCATGATATAGGTCCGTTTTATAGAGTCTTTATACTATTTTGTAGTGTTTTAGAGTCTTTTACAGGTTTTAGCACGTTTGGAGCATGATTGGAGATATTGGAGCATTTTGGAGCAAGACAGGAACTCGTGAAGCTGAGTACCCGATCTGGACCCTCAGCATCGATCGATACTGCCTAGTATCGGTCGATACTCATTGCATCAGACGCGAGGCGCGACTTTTCTCAAGAGTTGAAGAATTGCAGAATTGTCCAGAAGTCTTTAATAATTACAAGAAGCCCCAAGACGTGTTTTAGCATTATAATTAGGTTTTTCAGCCACTTTTGTTGGCGAAGCTTGATTTTAGTTTTGTTCTGGCGGAGAGAGATTTCTGAGAGAGACAATTCTGAACTCTTGTTTTACTCTCTTTTATTTATTTGATTTGATGATCTATTCAATCATGTTATTGTTTTCAATCTCCATGTCTGAGTAGATTCACTTTTAGGTTCAGGGTTCTCATGAGGGTTTTCTCTGAATGTTAGGTTAGTTGATTGATTAGGATTCACCATCTGAATATAGTTCTTCGCCTTAGGTTGTTCCCATAGCTAAGTCTAGGTTGACGAATCTAGACCTTAGATCTTAGGATAATTGGTTAGGCACGAGAGTGCGATTAATTACCTGACAGAACCTAGGTGAGCAAAATAACTATTCGCAAAGAGATTTGGTTTAGTTATGTTGTGAACAGATCAAACCTGAACTAAAAGCTGGTTTAGACTTTAGGATTCGCAAAGAGATTTGGGATTCTAGGATTTAGACTTAGGTAGTTTTCGCAACGAGAGTTGGTTAGCTGCACTTTAGTGATTTGAGTTCAAGAACCGCGCTAAATCTGAATCCTGTTAGTTAGTTTATCTGCATTTATTGAATTCCCGAGAAATACCCTGAGCCTATCTTATTTCCCATTGATTTACAACCTATTTAATTTACGCATTGCTTTCGTTTACATCTTTTGGTTTAGCTTAATTCAAAACTATACAATCTATTGTGCGATATCTGGAGTCCTTGTGTTCGACCCCTAACTATACTNAGTACCGTTTGGCAGTACCGACCCAGGACGGGTCGGTACTAATCTCCTTTGATCAACACTCGTTTGGGCGCCAGCCGGACACGTCCCCGCTAAATCTGATTTATCTGTTAAAACACCGCTTCGAATGATTTCAAACCACATCCAGTAGACAGCCAACTCAATTATCTACAACTTCTATGAAGACGTCGAAAGCTAAATCTGAACGCAAGTTCTTCGTTTCGCTTGATCTTTCAATCACTTCTGCTGGCTTCAATGATAACATACTGGGTTCTGTACCGATCCATTATGGATCGGTATGAAAAGTGAAGCTGGGTCGGTACTACTCTCTGCCTCAGTACCGACCAAGGTGTACCGCTCCAGAACAGGTCGATATTAGGCTTGCTTGTGCTGATCCAATGCTGCTCCGCGTTGGTCTCGCGGCCAGACGGATATATCTTCGGTACAATCGCGATATCTTCTGGGATACATGTCCTAATGACCTCAAACCACTTTCATTAGACAGATCGCGGCCAGACGGATATATCTTCGGTACAATCGCGATATCTTCTGGGATACATGTCCTAATGACCTCAAACCACTTTCATTAGACAGATAACTCATCTGGCTACATCTTTTATGAAGATCATGGACGCTGAATCTGACCGTAACCCCTTTGTTCTGCCGGATCTTCAAGACACTTCGGCTGGCTTCATGGGACGGATTTGGAAGTGGATTTGTACCGACCAAGTGTACCGAGCTAGGACAGGTCGGTACTAATCTTTGCCTTTGTACCGACCAGTTAGTACCGGTCTAGAACAGGTCGGTACTAATCTTTTCTTGTGTCGATCCAATGCTGGTCGGCGTTGGTCTCGCGGCCAGACGGATACACCTTCGGTAAACTCGCGATATCTCTTGAACCGCTTATCCAAATGCCCTCATTTCAACTGATATGGCATGCTAACTCATTCCTCGACAAGTTCCATGAAGACCGTCAAGGCTAAATCGGACTGGATCCACTTCGTTCTGCCGATACAAATGGGTTGGTATGCACTGCCGTGTTTGTGCCGCTTGGTTTGTGCCGACCCAGAATGGGTCAGTACAAATCTTCCTGATCCTTCATGCCGAGCTGATCTGGGTCGGTGTTGAGAAGGCCTTCTGATCGGTATAAGTCTCTGGAGCAATACCGCCCCATGGTACCGACCCAATGCTGGTCGGTATTGTTCGACATCTTCGCGGCCAGTCGGATATAGCTTCGGTAAATTGGGCATATCTTCCGCACCACATGTCCGAATGACTTGATTCAAAATCCGGTAGAAAGATAACTCATCCCGCTAAAACTTTCATGAACAGATCCGAAGCTAAATCAGATTAGAGGACCTTCGTTTGGCAGGTTCGTTTGGACGGTTCGGATGCCCTTGCTTCCTACTTTGCTTCATTGCTCCAAATATCTCCAAAATACCTAGAAACGCTCCAAATGCATGCAAAAATCACTAGGACCTAATGAAAATACCTAGTACTCTAATTTAGACCAAAACACTAAGAAATCTATGGGAAATACATGCATGAGACCAAAAACACTAACATAAATGCATGCTAGAACATGTAAAGTATGAGTATATCAACTCCCCCAAACTTAATCCTTTGCTTGTCCTCAAGCAAACAAGACTAAGAAGAGGAAGAAGATCAAAATGGGAGCTCAAATCCAAAAGTACCATAAAAAGAATTCAACTCAATGTCCAAGTTACTAGCTCTAAGATGCGATCAAACAAGTCTACTCAAAAAGAGCTAGCCATATCCTTCCCTATACGAATCAAATTCAAGCCTTAACCTATACAAGTATTCATGTCATCCAATCCTTTAACATTCATTACTCGTTTCAAGTGAATCATGCTCATGCAAGGCAAGTGAATCCATTTGGCTAGGGTAAGGTCTTGAGACTAAGATGATCTCAAATGTACGGGGTTTTCACCAATGCAAGGGATCTCTTAACGAATAAGCAAGCTTTAGCAAAATGCTAAGAGTAAAAGGCAATCTATGCATACAAGGATAGACTTACATCTACCCAATGCCTAAATCGTCTCTAACCCTAGCATATCTACCCATGAAGTCCTCATCCTAAGCTACCCTTTTCTCACTTAGCCTTTTTGCCTTCATGCCCCATACATGAACTTCTTCTTCCACTTCATCTTTTCTCACTTGGGGAATTTCTTCTTCTTCATTGAATCTTGTGGTTTCGTGCTTCTTTTTGTTGTTTCTTTAGCTCTTCTTTCTTTCTTTTTCTTTGCCTTGCCTCATCATTTACCAATTGATGCCTTAGCCAATTTTTGGCTTTTTCCTTTGTTTCTATGAGGCTATAACTATCACTAAGAGCTATTCTTGATAACTTGCACTAACCGAATCACAATATTGCATTCCCCTTTCACCTTCACTTTCTCACTTTTGAACCCACTTCCTTCTTATCCACAATTCCATTAGTCACACATTTTCGTTCACACCAAACCCAAAACTTCCCTTTCCCACGAGCCTAGCCTAGTCTAGCCTTTGATGTTCGGCTAGATCTACATGCAATCCTATCCTTGTCGCCCTAAACTCAACACTTTTTGCCAAGCTTACTCGAAAAATTAGGCCTCACATACGCACACTAAAGATTTTGGCTTGAAAGGAGGGTAGGTAAAAGGTATGGTAAACCGTTCCAATGATGGGAATCGGCTACTTGGACTAGCAAAAGAGTGGTGAAAAGGATAAGAGAGCCCAAGTATGTATATGGTAACCATGAATTCACTATGCAATGCACAAACATGATAATTTCAATGTCAAAATTATGGTTTTCACTTAGGTAGGATTGAAATCAAATCAAGACTTGCTTTAGCTAAGACCCTAGTAATGAAACGCAAGATCGAAATATGGTTCATCCTTGATTTCAACACGAGATCAAAAGCATCAAACAACAAACAACGAGGGCATTGAATCAAGCTCTAAATATGATACTTTACAAGGATAAATCTGTCATTGCTCCTAATGCTCATGCAAAGCTACCTTATATGCTATGCATCTAGACTCGATCCTATATGGAATGCACAAAAGTTCAAAAAATTTCAAATTTATTGAAAATGCATGATATGCATGAGACTCAATATGCAAAAAGGCAAAATAAGATCACAAAACACATGATTAGACACCGGTCCCTCCCCCAAACTTAAATCACAACGTCTCGGTGTGAAAGAAGATCAAGAGAGAGACCAAAAACGAAAGATAAAAATGCCAAGAGACTCAAAAGGAAAGAGTTACTTACAAATGAGGAGTGAGACTAGATGAATGGAGATGAATGAAGATCTTTCGACATCTACACCAATGTGCCTTGCCACGACCTTGCTACCATCAAGAACCTTGCAACCACCCAACAAAAGATCAAAAAGAACAAGAAAGCATAGAAAGACATGAAAAGGAAGTATGTACAATGATAAGCTTGGGGTGTCTCCCAAGAGCACTTTGTTTAAAGTCACTAAGTTTGACTTTGGTTACCCTTTTAGGCGGGTGAGAGAGGAGTGTGAGCACTCCATGGTGGATCTTTGAGCTCGAGCTTGAGCACCTTGCTCATGACCTCTTCAAGACCGGCTTCCCCTTTCTCTTTGAGCTCGGGTGTGAGGATCGCCTTGACCGAGGCAAAAGGTTTGGGCCGTCCTTTACACTTGATCTTGTACTCAATCACTCCTCCTTCATGTTTCCATGGGGTGAGAGTCACGGTAGAGGAATCACTTGGCTCGGGCTTAGACACATCAAGCTTACGTGGTCCATGTATCCCCTTGGCCTTGGTCCTTGCCTTTTTATGACCCTCACTAGTTTCTATCTCATTCTCCATTTTAGTGTGGAAAAGAGATTCCAAGCTATCACCATCCAATGCAAGGGCTTCTTCATCATTACCATAACCCAAAATGTTTGCCTCATGAGGGCCTTTCTTCTTTTTGCAACCTTTTGGGGGTGAAGACACATCCATCATCTCATAACTTCCCACAAACGCCACTTCCTCAACATGAACTTCGTCCTTGGATCCATGGAGAACTATCTCAACCTCTCTTAAAGCCTCTTTACTCTCTTCATCCGAGAAGACAACTTTGAAATACTCACTTGGGCTTTCATCGACTTTACCCTTGAGTTCCTCCATGGGTTTACTAGAGAGGGAGTTTCCTTGGGCATCTTGATTCTCCAAATTTTTGAGCCTAGAAGTTATGGTTTCAAGCCTTGAGGTGAGATCATTATAGGCACAATCTATCTTGGTTGAGGTTTCAACTTGTCCCTTGAGAGCTTGTTTAAATACCCCATTAGAATCCACATCTTGTGGCATGGAAAAGCTATGTTGCCTTTGAGGAACCAAACCTTGTGTGAAACTTTGTGGAGGAACAAGAGGAGCATGATTTCAAAAGGCACACCTTTGGTTGTCATTGAAATCTTCAACAAAATGAACCGACCTTTTAGTAGCAATGAGAAGCTTGCCTAAAAGCGTAGATTGCATCTCAATCATGATGAGTTGCTTGTCCATTTTTTCATGTATAGCTTTAATCTCCTCTCTACTTTCGTCTTCGTGCCTTTCACTTCCTAGTGGAGATCCAAGGTAGTCCTCTTCATAGTTCTCTTTGCTTTGGGCGAAGTTCTCAACTAGTAGCTCGCCTTGTTCCACGGTGAGGTTTTTAAAACGCCCATTGCTAGCCGCATCTAGGGTCCACTTGTGCTCTTGATCTATTCCCAAATAGAAAATGCTAAGGATGGCTTCTTTCTCGAACCCGTGATGAGGACAATCTCGAGTATATCCTTTAAGTCTTCCCCATGCCTTATGAAAACTTTCATGCATGCCTTGCTTGAAATTTAAGATGTCCCTTCTAGTTTGGACCGTTCTTTGTGTGGAGTAGAACTTGTTGAGGAAAATCTCCTTGCAATCATCCCAAGAATTTACCAAGCGAGATGGCAACGTTCTCTCCCATTGGCTTGCTTTTCCTCCAAGAGAAAACGGAAACAAGATGAGCTTGATGATATCATGGGGCACCCCTCCGGTTCTAAACGTTTCACACAACCTCTCAAACGAATCCAAGTGATCATATGGATTTTCCACCCTTGTCCCCAAGAATCTAGACTCTTGAATCAACCTAACCAAGCTTGGCTTTATCTCGTATGCCTCGGCTTCGATTGGTGGTGAGTGAATTCCATATCTTGATCCACGACAACATGGAGTGTCAAAACTCCCAACCGTTGCCTTTTCCTTTGGAACTAGGATTGGATTTGATACCAATTCTTGAGGTTGTGCCATTTCTTGAAGTTGTGGGGTTTGAAGAACGTTCCTTTGGTAGTCCATTTCCGACACCCCAAGTGATCTTGTCTCTCCACTACTTTTCCCTTGGACTCGGTACCCTCTTTGATCATCCATATCAAACACTTCAAGTGATCTTGCCTTTCCATTGCTCTTTCTTTGGATTCGGTACCTATGAAAACACAAGAGGCCTAAGGAAGACAAGTTAGAGATGATGAACAAGAGAAAATTCATCATCTCAATGAGATGTATGCTCTTAGTGATGTGCATCAACATAATGTAAATAAAAGCCTAGTCTTATTAAGAACCTAAATCCTAATGGCTAACGCTAAACCTCCCCGGCGACGGCGCCAAATTGATAAATGATTTTTGTTAGGATCAAATCAATTCCTCTATGGTTGTCATTGTAGCATAAGAGGTGTCAATCCATAGGGGTTAAGATCAATGCATTAAGAATTCATGAACCTTCCTAAGCTAGAGCCAATGTTTTTGGGTTTTTATGTTTGTAGATTAAGAAAGTAAAATGCAAGAAAGAAAACAAAGGCTATAAGTGTTGGAAAATGAATGAACTATCAAGAAGATGATTAATGAACAAACAATGATGATTTAGATTGAATTAAAAACTATCCTAGAACATGGAATTCACAATTATGACTAATCCACTCTCCTGGCACTAATCACTTTGTTAATCACCAAATCAAGAACAAACTCTCGTTTGTGATAAGATGATTAACAAGCTTTAATCTCCAATTCCACTTAGTCACTAATCACCCTAGACATCAACTCTCATTGGCTAGGCATGAAAGGCTCACAAAAGGTTTGNAATTTGAGGTTTCTTTAAAGAAATGAGATACCAAGCAACAAATGCTTCTCCTTCTACCTTTTGGAGCCTCTAGTTCCTATTTCTAGTCTAGGCACTCCATCTTGACTGCCTTTTCAATAACGGTCCGTTCTTAGCATTTCGGGCCATGTATTGCTGTTTTGGATCTGAATTGAACCTTTTACAAAGCGAAATCCCATTTTTCGGAGTCCCATAGGGAATTTAAGGTTTCTTTAAAGAAATGAGAAAACAAGCAACAAATGCTTCTCCTTCTACCTTTTGTAGCCTCTAGTTCCTATTTCTAGTCTATGCACTCCATCTTGACTGCCTTATTCTGTAACGGTCCGTTCTTATCATTTCGGGCCATGTATTGCCGTTTTGGATATGAATTGAACCTTTTACTAAACCAAATCCCGTTTTTCGAATTCCCATTGGGAATTTGGGGTTTCTTTAAAGAAATGAGAAAACAAGCAACAAATGCTTCTCCTTCTACCTTTTGGAGCCTCTAGTTCCTATTTCTAGTCTANAGAAAGGAAAGCAATGATTAAGCACATAAGCATCACAAATCAATCATCAAACCATCAATAATCAAGCATGATCCAAAAAACCAACAAAAACCCTAAAGTTTAAACATGAAGAACAAAAGATAAAAATACATAAGGATAAAGAAGATGCATTAATATAAAGATAAGTGTGAAGAAATCTTCTCTAGAGTGGCATTTGTATGAAGAACAATCAAAATCCCTCCAAAATCATAGGAAGAGTTTGAGATAAAACCCAACTCTCGAAAGAAGAAAGCTTAGATCACAAAAATTAGGTTTTAAATATTTATAGTGAACAGTGCGAACCGGGTCAACCCAGGACAAACCGGGTATTGACCCGGTCATATCTGGGTCTCGAGTAAATATGAGCCTTGTACCGACCAGGTCTAGGTCGGCACAAGTGGTCGGTACATGTTGATGTGCTTATACCGAGTGAGTAGTGCCGAGTGAGGCTTGGTCGGTATGGATGTGCTTGGATTGGGAGTCGGTTGAGTTTTAGCCGGCTAAATTGAAGAGCTGGTCGATGCAAGGTGGAACAGGTCGTGTGCAGGATGAATTTTAGCCAGCACAAATGGATCAGCACGCCTTGCTGAATTTGTGCCGACCGGTAGTACCGACCGGGAATGGGTCGGTACTAATCTTTATTGTCCAGGTCGGGCGGATGCTGGATTAGTTTTAGCCGGCAGAAATGATGAGCTGGTCGATGCATGATTAGTACCATTTGGCAGTACCGACCCTGGACGGGTCGGTACTAATCTCCTTTGATCAACACTCGTTTGGGTGCCAGCCGGACACGTCCCCGCTAAATCTGATTTATCTGTTAAACCACCGCTCTGAATGACTTCAAACCACATCCAGTAGACAGCCAACTCAATTATCTACAACTTCTATGAAGACGTCGAAAGCTAAATCTGAACGCAAGTTCTTCGTTTCGCTTGATCTTTCAATCACTTCTGCTGGCTTCAATGATGACATACTGGGTTCTGTACCGATCCATTCTGGATCGGTATGAAAAGTAAAGCTGGGTCGGTACTACTCTCTGCCTCAGTACCGACCAAGGTGTACCGCTCCAGAACAGGTCGGTATTAGGCTTGCTTGTGCTGATCCAATGCTGCTCCGCGTTGGTCTCGCGGTATCTTCTGGGATACATGTCCTAATAACCTCAAACCACTTTCATTAGACAGATAACTCATCTTGATACATCTTTTATGAAGATCATGGACGCTGAATCTGACCGTAACCCCTTCGTTCTGCCAGATCTTCAAGACACTTTGGCTGGCTTCATGGGACGGATTTGGAAGTGGATTTGTACCGACCAAGTGTACCGAGCTAGGACAGGTCGGTACTAATCTTTGCCTTTGTACCGACCAGTTAGTACCGGTCCAGAACAGGTCGGTACTAATCTTTTCTTGTGTCGATCCAATGCTGGTCGGCGTTGGTCTCGCGGCCAGACGGATACACCTTCGGTACACTCGCGTTATCTCTTGAACCGCTTATCCAAATGCCCTCATTCCAACTTCTATGGCACGCTAACTCATTCCTCGAAAACTTCCATGAAGACCGTCAAGGCTAAATCGGACTGGATCCACTTCGTTCTGCCGATACAAATGGGTTGGTCTGCACTGCCGTGTTTGTGCCGCTTGGTTTGTTCCGACCCAGAATGGGTCGGTACAAATCTTCCTGATCCTTCATGCCGAGCTGATCTGGGTCGGTGTTGAGAAGCGTATCCGATCGGTATAAGTCTCTGGAGCAATACCGACCCATGGTACCGACCCAATGCTGGTCGGTATTGTTCGACATCTTCGCGGCCAGTCGGATATAGCTTCGGTAAATAGGGCATATCTTCCGTACCACATGTCCGAATGACTTGATTCAAAATCCGGTAGAAAGATAACTCATCCCTCTAAAACTTTCATGAACAGATCCGATGCTAAATCAGATTATAGGACCTTCGTTTGGCAGGTTTGTTTGGACGGTTCGGATGCCCTTGCTTCCTACTTTGCTTCATTGCTCCAAATATCTCCAAAATACCTAGAAACGCTCCAAATGCATGCAAAAATCACTAGGACCTAATGAAAATACCTAGTACTCTAATTTAGACCAAAACACTAAGAAATCTATGGGAAATACATGCATGGGACCAAAAACACTAACATAAATGCATGCTAGAACATGTAAAGTATGAGTATATCACAGGTCGAGGGGAGGCGGTACATCGGATGCATGGAGCGGTGTGGGAGAAGGTCTTCATCCGGTGCTTAGCTTCTGATGCTATACCGGTTTGTTGCACCGGTTTGTGGGAGTGGTGTGATGCCTTGTAGCTGAACACCGGAGTCACAGGTCGGTGTGGAAGAGGTCCAGGTCGGTTCTTAGCCCCTTACCTTACACCGGTTTGTTGCACCTGATGATGTGATACGGTGTAGGCGTGTGGTTGAGCGGCCAGACATACACTCCTGAGAAATATGGGCATATCTCTCTAACCGCTTGTCCAAATGATCTGATTTCAATTTTAGTAGACAGGTAACTCCTTCCGCTACAACTTCCATGAAGACCGTTGAAGCTGAATCAGTTCGGAAGGCCTTCTTCCAGCCACATCTTTGAGACACCTCGGGTGAAGTCTTCCTTCTCTTAAGCTCAATCACTCCAATCATCCCAATTGTCTCCAAAACACCTAGAAACACTCCAAATGCATGCAAGACTCACTAGGACCTAATTCAAACACCTAAATACACATGCTATAAAAACTATGAAAGACACATGCATGAGACCCGAAACACTAAATAATATGCATGCTAAATCGGGTAAAACGTGGGAATATCAACTCCCCCACACTTAGTCATTTGCTTGTCCTCAAGCAGACAAACAAGAACAAGAAGACAGAGAGGTTTGAAGGCGGGAGCTTAGATCCACAAGTATCATTAAAAGAATTCAAGCCCAATGTCCAAGTTGCTAACTCTATGGTGCGATCAAACAAGTCTACTCAAAAAGAGCTAGCCATATCTATCCCTACATAAATCAAGCTCAAGTCTCAACCTACACAAGCATTCTTATCATCCAATCCTTTGACATTCATTTAATTGTTTCAAGTGAATCATGTTCATGCAAGACAAGTGAATTCATTTGGCTATGGTAAAGGTCTTGAGACTAAAATGATCTCAAATGAATGGGGTTATTCCAATGCAAGGGATCTCTCTATGAATGAGCAAGCTTTAGCAAAATGTTAAGAGTAAAAGGAAACCTATGCATACAAGGATAAATTAACATCTACCCAATGCCTAAGAAGTCTCTAACCCTAGCATTTCTAACCCATGAAGTTCCGACCTAAGCTACCCTTTCTCACAAAGCTTTTCGCCTTCATTGGTTCCACACGTTCTTCTTCTCGTTCCAATCCATCTTTCCTCACTTGGGGGATTTCTCCTTCTTTATTCTTGACTCATGGTATGGTGTTTTCTCTTTATTTCCCTTAGCTCTTCTTGTTGACTTTTTGCCTTGCCTCCATCTTCATCACTTTGATGCTTAAGCCATCTTTTTGGCCTCTTTTCTTTTCTGTTAAACACTTTGAGACTACCCTTAATGCTTAGAGCTAATTCCTAACTTTTCTACCAACCAAGAATTCTTGACAACTTCCCCCTTCTTTACCCTTTCATTCATTTGGCTTCACTTCTCTTTTCCACCACGATCCCCTTGATCACACGTTTTTGTTCATTCCAAACCCCAAAACTTCCCTTCCTAGCTAGCCTAGCCTAGTCTAGCCCTTGATGTTAGACTAGATCTACATGCAAACCTATCCTTGTCGCCCCAAAATCAACACTTTTTGCCAAGCTTTCTCGAAAAATTAGGCCTTACATTCACTCACTAAAGAATTGGCTTGAAAGGAGGGTAGGTTAAAGGTGTGGTGAACCGTTCCAAAGATGGGAATCGGCTATTTGAGCTAACAAGAGGATGGTGAAACGGATAAGATAGCCCAAATATGTATGTGGTATCCATGAATTCACTATGAGATGCACAAACATGATAATTAAGATGTCAAGATTATGGTTCTCACTTAAGTAGGATTGGACTCAATTCACAACTTCTTTTAGCTAAGACATGAGTAATGAAACATGATATCAAAATATGGTTCATCTTTGATTTCAAACATGAGATCAAAAGCATCAAACAAATAGCAACGAGGGCATTGAACCAAGCTCTTAAAATGATACTCTACAAGAATGTTTCTCCCAATGCAAGTGAGTGCAACCCTATATGATATGCATTTAGACTCGATCTTAATCATGCTAGTGCAACTACATGATTTCTTTTTCAAAAATTTTCAAAATTTTTCAATTTTTGCTTGCGAATGCATGATATGCACGAGACTCAAGATGCAAAAATCGAAATAAGAACACAAAACACACGATTAGATACCGGTCCCTCCCCCGAACTTAAATCCAAGGAAGAGTCCAAAATAAAAGATGAAATGCAAAGACTCAAAAGGAAAGATAAATACTTACAATGGAGGAGTGTTACTATGTGAATGGAGAGAATGGAGATCTTTCCCAACATCAAACACCGTTGCTACCTTGCCACGACCTTGCTACCATCAAGAACCTTGCAACCACTCAACAAAAGATCAAAAAGGCCCTAGAAACACAATATCAAACTAGAAAGCAAAGAGAATATATACAATGATAAACATGGGAGTGTCTCCTAAGTGCACTTTTTTTAAAGTCACTAAGTTTGACTTTGGTTACCCTTTTAGGCGGGTGATGGAGGAGTTTGAGAACTCCGTGGGGGATCCTTGAGCTCAAGCTTGAGCACCTTTCTCATGACCTCTTGAAGACCGGCTTCCCCTTTCTCTTTGAGCTCCGGTGTGAGGATGGCCTTGACCTAGGCGAAAGGCTTGGACCGGCCTTTGCATTTGATCTTGTACTCAATCATCCCATCCTCATGCTTCCACAGTGTGAGCGTCATGATGGCGGGCTGGTTTAGCACGGTCTTCTTCCCGTCAAGCTTGCTTGGTTCGTTCTTAGCAAAGGCAAAAGGGTGATGCTTGTCTTGTGTCTTTGTTTTGGCTTTAGTGCCTTCACCCTTTTCTTGCTTCTTTTTACCTTCATTCTCCTTCCTCATTGTGGTAGGGTGAGGAGATTCCAAGCAAGCTTTATCAATTCCCGAAGCTTCTTTACCATTACCATAACCCAAAACCGTTTTCTCATGAGATTCTTCTTTCTCTTCACAAACTTTTGGGGGCGAAGCTTCATGAACCATCTCATAACTACCCGCATACTTCACTTCCTCGGCACGAAAACTCATCATCCTCAATAGTAATTGTGCCACAAAGCTTGTTGGGAGAAGCCTTCATTGGGTAGTAAATCTTATCATTCACATTCATAAGAACTACCCTTTGGTTTTTGAAGTCCATGCTTGCACCGGTAGTGTTGAGGAATGGGGTTCCAAGGAGGAGTGGGAGCTTGTTGGCCTTCTTCATTTCCATAACAACGAAATCCGTTGGGATTATGCACTCCCCAACTTTGAAAGGATAATATTCAAGGAGACCAAGTGGCTTCGTTGAAGAAGCATCTCCAAAAGTGATAGGAGATTGGTGATGGGTGATGTTTCTTATCCCTAGACTCTTAAGCATCTCATGGGACATGACGTTTACACTTGAACCGGAGTCATATAGAGCATCTTCAACTTCCAAATATCCAAGAGAGCAAGCTATAGAGAATTTACCAAGGTTCCCGAGCTTGGGAATAGTCTTAGGCACGATCTTTGTCAATCCTTGTGAATCAAAGCAAGCAACACTACCCTTGTCTTCAACCATGGTCACGTCCTCATCATTCTTAAGGGTCACCCTCACTAGTGAACCATAGAGTAGAAGCTCAATTTCTCTAATATCCTTTTCATTCACATCATTAGAACGTGAGTCATTAGAGAATATGGCATTGCAATACTCCTTAGGGGTTTGTATTGCCTTCCCGGTTAAAGAACCTTGAGGATGAGGTGGTGAAGAAGTGGTCCCTTTGGTTTCCAATTGTTTCACCTTAGAGCTCAATGCCTCAAGCTTCTTGTGTAGATCATTGTAGGAACAAGCCACTTTAGTATGGATTTCCTCCATCTTTTTGCTCATATCCATTGCTCAACTTGCTTGTCCTTGTAGAAGTTGTTGAAGCACGTTCTTCATTTCAAGGTCTTGAGGCATGGAGGTATTACCTTGAGCTTGTGGTGCAAGACCTTGTTGAAAAACCGGTTGAGGCATGAATGGAGCCTTGTTGTAGTAGCCTCCTTGGTGTTGATTGTTTTTGAAACCCCTTTGATAGCCACCATGGTTTCCAACATAATGCACTTCCTCTTGATTAGTCAAATCCACCATTGGTCTTGGGACCCATGAGTGCCTTCGAAATCACCAATAAAGTGAACCGATTTTTGGGAAGCATTGAGAAGCTTGTCAATCATAATGGCTTGCTTATCCAACTTCTCATTGAGAGCCTTCATGTCCTTGGTTCGTCTTTGCTCCTCAAAATCACTTGTGGTCCTTGTAGACCGATCATACTCATCACTATATGTTCCATCGCTTTGGGCTAGGTTCTCTACCAACTCCATCGCTTCATTCACCTCCTTAGCCAAGAAACTACCATTGGAAGTGGTGTCTCGCAACATTCTTATCTTTGGAAGCGCTCCACGGTAGAGGGTGCTCAATAGAGAGTCATTGTTGAATTCATGATGAGGACATTGCATTGTATATCCTCTAAATCTTTCCCAAGCTTCATTGAATGTCTCGTTGGAGCGTTGAGTGAAGCTTGAAATCTCGTTTCGAAGCTTTACCGTCCTTGAAGGTGAGAAGAATTTAGCAAGAAAGGCCCATTTGCATTCATCCCAAGAGGTAATGGACCCTTGAGGCAAGTTCTTCTCCTATTGGTGTGCTTTATCCCCAAGAGAGAATGGGAATAAGCGAAGTTTGAATCCATCCTCGGAGATCCCATTCATGTTTGTCAAGCCACAAACTCTATCATCATGATCAAGATGATCCAAGGGGTCTTCAACCGGCAAGCCATGGAACTTGTTACCTTGTACCATGTTGATAAGACCCATCTTGACCTCAAAATTGTTGTTTCCCATCGGTGGTGGTCTTATGTCTTGGCAGTTCACATAAGCATTGGCCGCATCACCCGCTCCAACAATGTTTTGGGCTTGTGGAGGGTGGTTTGGAGCATTACAGGCGGGTGGTGGTGGGTTTTGCATGTTTCCACTGTGGCCTTCGTGGTTTCCATTGCCACCATTTGCTTGTGCGTGAACTTGAGCAATGTCCTCATTGTTGTGACCAACCAGGTGCTCTTGCACATTCTCCATACCGAGTCTTCCAATGTGGTGGGCTCGTTCTCTTTCTCTCCTTTCTCTAATCCCATGTTCCAATAGGTGAATATCGTCCCTTGGCTCAACAAGATTTGCTCCGCCTCTAGACCATGTGTTCATGCACTTATATGAAAAGAGAAGACTAAATAGAGATATTAGTAAACAAAGAGAATAAAAGCTTGATCTCAAAAAGAATCTAAATCCTATTGACTAAACTAGAACCCCAATCGGCAACGGCGCCAATTGATAATTGAGATTTTTCCTAAGAATCAATCCTAAATATGCTCATGTCATTGCAATATTTTAGGTGTCAATCCAATTGGGGTTTGTTCAATGCAACAAGAATGCAAGAAACTCTTTATTCCAAGCAAACAAGTATGGTTTTGGTTTTCTAACAACCTAATGATTGAAATTAAACAAGTGGACAAGTAATAGAACTAAAAACGATTAAGACAATGATTAAAAAGAGGATCTTTGGGCAAAGCAATTGATTTGGGGAAATCTTGAGTTAAGCAATGATGTCTATCCAATCACAAAAGTGCATTTCGTTAAGCCTAGAACACTAATCAAGATTAGCCTAATCTCTTAGCGCTAATCACTTCACTAATTACAAAATCAAGATCAAATTCTCATTTGTGAAAATATAATTAGCAAGCATTAATCATAAGTTCTATTAGCCAAGATTTACCTTAGACGTTCACTCTCATGAGCTAAGTATGAAAATCTCTTATTTAGTTCATTTGGGAATTTCATCAAACACTTTGTGTGCATAAAATTCCCTATGATCTAGATTAACTATCTCTAGCCTAATCTAGCATTAAAACCACTAAATAAGAAAGAAAATAACATCATTAAGCTCTATACATCAAAGATTAACAAAAGAAATCCCTAATCTACCAAGCCCAATGATCCAAAATGGATCTACTCACTAATCAAATTGAAACCCTCAAATCCCATAAGAGAAGAGATAGATTTCATGATTAGATGATTGACAATGAAAGAGATTAGAGAAATTAAGAAACTAAGACTTTTAATTTCATAAAACTCAAGATATCTCTTACAAAATGTTTAGAACCCTAAAAAGAGGTTTCTTTGCTCAAGAACAAGAGAAAAGAAAAGCATAAAAGAAAAGCATAGCTCGTGAAAAATTAGGTTGTCAAGTATTTATAAGGTTTTGGGCGAACCGGATCAATCGGAACAAACCGGGTATTGACCCGATCAGATTTGGTCTTGCGGCCAGTCGGACATAGCATCACTAAACTAGTCATATCTCCCAAACCACACGTCCGAATTACCTGAAACCAACGCCATTATGACGCTAACTCAATGACCTGTGACTTTTATCAAGGGTTCAAGAGCTAAATCTAACTTGAAGGCCTTCATCGGAGTCAATCTTTCTGGTACATTGGACTGCTTCGGCTGGTTTGTGTGAGAACAATGAACACCGGGCAGCCTTGGGTCGGTGTTGTGGATCGGTGAAGCTTCAGGGTTTTTGCACTGACCTGACCTTGGTCGGTGTTGGGAATGGCTAAGGTCGATGCTTAGTGATAAGTAGGATTTTTCCTAGGAATCAATCCTAAATATGCTCATGTCATTGCAATATTTTAGGTGTCAATCCAATCGGGGTTTGTTTAATGCAACAAGAATGCAAGAAACTCTCTAGTTCAAGCAACAAGTGGTTTTTGGTTTTATCTAGCAACCTAATTCAAATGTAAAGCAAACAAGTAACAAGCAAAGCTAAACGAGATTAAGAAATAAATAAAGGCAAGCTCTTGGATGAGGTTATTGACTTTGGGGACTTCAATGATCAACTTATAATGTCATTTCACACAATCAAGCAATTTCCCTTAGCCTAGAACTCTCAAACAAGATTAATCCACTCTCATGGCCTTAATCACTTTGCTAATTAACTAATCAAGAACAAACTCTCATTTGTGAAAAGTTAATCAACAAACATTAATCATAAGTTCCAATAGCCCTGATACTCCTTAAACGACTACTCTCATAGGTTAAGCAAGTAAAATCTCTTATTTAGCTCTTTGGGAAATTTCATCGAACACATTGTGTGCATGAAATTCCCTAAGATCTAGATTAACTCTCTCAAGCCTAATTTAGCATTATGAACACTAAATAAGAGATGAAAGATGTAAACTAAGCCCTAGACATCATAGATCAATCACTAAATTCCCCTAATCTACCTCATCCATGAGCTCTAAAAAGAATTACTCACTAATCATGAAGAACACACCAAATCTCATGAAAGAGGTGTTGTTAATCATAATCATGATTAGAGAATAGAAAGATGAAAGATTAGAAGAGATTAAGAAACTAAAACTTAGATTGCATAAATAAAATCAAGATCTCTCTTACAAAATCCAAGAACCCTCTAAAGGAGAGGTTTTTAGCAAGAGAAAAAGAGATAAACCAAGAAAATTAGGTTTTTGGGCTTAAATGGTGAAAGGGGGCGAACCAGGTCAACCCGGAACAAACCGGGTATTGACCCGGTCAAAAGTGGGTCACAAAAATCTGGGTTAAGCACCGGACCATGTTGGTCCGGTATAGGTGGCCGGTATGGAGTCTTCTTTGGTCGGGTGCCTTCACGCCGGACGGACTTGGAAAGGTATGGATGGCCGGCGTAGGCCCTGGTCGAAAAGGAGTTGAGAACCGGACAAAAATGCCTGATGGGATCAGACCGGTGCTGGATGTCCTGAGGTGGTAAACACCGGACGGTCATGCCTATCGAACTTGGTCCGGTGTCGGTCGAAGCTGTCTCGGCCAGGTGGAGACGTTCTCAGTAAATTCGTGATATCTACCGATCCACATGTCCAAATTTCCTTCTTCTAACTCCTGTAGATAGCTAACACCTTCCTCTACAACTTCCATATAGATCGTTGAAGCTGAATCAGATCGGAAAGCCTTCGTCCAGCCACATCTTTGAGACACCTCGGGTGAACTCTTCCTTTTCTTAAGCTCAATCACTCCTATCATCCCAAATGTCTCCAAAACACCTAGAAACACTCCAAATGAATGCAAAAACCCACTAGGACCTAATGCAAACGTCCTAAACTCTAAATGAGACCAAAATGCTAAACAAAGTTATGATTATGCATGCAAATGACTCAAAATGCTAACTAAAATGCAAGCTAGAACATGTAAAATATATGAATATCACTTAGCTTCTGTCTTCACACCAGTTGGATGCATGGAGCAAATGGTGGTCGGTGTAGATCTCGCGGCCAGACAGATATGCCTTCGGTAAAACCGCAATATCTCTTGGGATACATGTCCGAATGACCTCAAATCACCTCCAGTAGACAGCTAAGTCACTTGGCCACAACCCTCATGAAGATCATTGAGGCTGGTTCGGATTGCAGACCATTCTTTCGGCCAGATCTTTCGGGCATGTCGGGTGGCTTCGGGTGATTTGGCTTGAGGAGAGGTGAGCACCAGTGTCACAGGTCGGTGTACTAGCTCGGTGTTGGACCTGGGTTTTTGCACCGGTCTGTTGCACCGCTTTGTGTCCTCGGTGTTGAAGACAAGCAGGGCGAGGGGAGGTGGTACACCGGATACATGGAGCGGTGTGGGAGAAGGTCTTCATCCGGTTCTTAGCTTTTGATGCTACACCGGTTTGTTGCACCGGTAGCGGTGTAACGCCTTGTAGCTGAACACCGGAGTCACAGGTCGGTGTGGAAGAGGTCCAGGTCGGTGCTTAGCTCCTGACCTTACACCGGTTTGTTGCACCTGATGATGTGATCGGTGTAGGCATGTGGTTGAGCGGCCAGACATACACTCCTGAGAAAAATGACCATATCTCTCTAACCGCTTGTCCAACTGAATTCAACTCCAGTAGACAGGTAACTCCTTCCTCTACAACTTCCATGAAAACCGTTGACGCTGAATCAGTTCGGAAGGCCTTTGTCCAGCCACATCTTTGAGACACCTCGGGTGAACTCTTCCTTCTCTTAAGCTCAATCACTCCAATCATCCCAATTGTCTCCAAAACACCTATAAACACTCCAAATGTATGCAAGACTCACTAGGACCTAATGCAAACACCTAATACTCTAATCTAGATCAAAATGCTATTAAAACTATGAAAGACACATGCATGAGACCCGAAACACTAAATAATATGCATGCTAAATCGGGTAAAATGTGGGAATATCAGTTCCCACAAACCGTACAACAGACACGCCTTGGCACTACAACAAATATATATGTACATTCTTAGCACAGGAAAAGTGCTATAATACCTTTTTAATAGCGAATTCATAAACGCTAGGACATCCTGAGCTATAGCAGCTATAGTAGGTTCCACCCATACGATTGCACTTTTAGTGTTTGCTATGAAAGGTTCTTATATCATAGCAATACTTAATGGCTATAAGTTATTTTGTTACGGCGTCTTTATATTTTGTAAAAAATATTTAGTAAGTCATGATTCGTGCTATGATATGTTATTCTACTACAATAGCACTTGTAAATCGCTTTAATTATTATAGCGTTCTTGTTTGCTCTAATACATTATATCATAGCTCATTTTTTGCCATGGTCTAAGATTGTAACAAATTTTCTATATGCTATGTGTTTTCATGACGGTGATCGATTGTTACGTTGAATTTGACACGAACCCTGTTATGCATAATATATAAATGAACCCTGATTAATATAGAAATTTTATAATTCATAACATAAATCTCAATCCAACATACATAACAGAAGTCTGAATCCAAAATACATAACACAAGTCAAACTACATAACTCGGACCAAAGTTTCTTCATTCCCTAATCAATGGACCAAAGTTTCTTCATTCCCTGCAACAATCAACCATATCTTACATCAGTTTAGCAACAAAAAAAAAAAAAAAAACCAAAGTACAAGCATCACACTGATTACAACACTTATCTCATTTTTCTTAAATTCAAAAGAGGACCACTTTGTCCTCTGGCCATGCAATAGCTGTACCAAGTGTATCTCCCATATTCTCGATTTCAGAAGATTGCCTCCAAACTATTGCATCATTTTCCTTCACTATATCGACCCAAACTCTAACTGCATTAGACCCCAAGCGAACAAAGTGCACATTTTGGTTTGGATCGTTTGAAGCCCAACGTCCTTCAGCAATAACCCGCTTTCTTCTGGTAATATCCATCAACTTGCACTTCTGATTTTCCTTGACAACTTCATATACATTGTTACGTTGCCATGTTTACAATATAAACCATTTAGTACAGTGAGAATATATAATAACCAGAAGCAACTACATAACATATCCAAAAAATTACCTGAGATCTTCGAAGAGGGGATTGTGAAGCTATTTGAGTTGTTGTTGGAGACTTCTCAGTAGGAGATTCAAAACCTGTTTCTGCAGATTTTGTACCTGTTGCTGCAGATTTTTTACATGATGCTTGATCAATTGCTTCAGAATTCTGAATAAGAGATTTCTGATGTGTTGCTTCTGTGGTTTTTTCAAAGACAACTTTATTTGCAGGCCATGCTACAAAAGACATAAAACAGTCCTCAAGGTATGTCATATCCACTGTAGGCCGCCATATAAATGTTTCAGGTTCAAGTACTACATCCACAAATACTTTAGCTGCCTTTGGTCCGAGAGGAAGTCCAAAAACCAATGCTTTTGGTTCTTGTGTCTGCCAACGGCCTTCAGCAACAACTACATCATCTGCAGACAAATCCAATAATTTGCATTTGTTCGAAGAGTTTGTTCTTGAGCCCGGTCAAACACATTCAGAAAACAATCTTATTCTGTTAACTGATCATGATTCAAACTAATCCTATACTCATCAAAGACCAACTCATTAAGCTTACTACTCTGATTTTGAAAAATAAACTTTACCGTAGGCGCAATGTCTTCTGGTTGGAGCCCCTTGTCTAAAATAACACACTTAGAGGCAGGCCATGCAATCATCTGTCCAACAGCTTCCTCAACTGTAAACTTGTTAGTTGCAGGTCTCCAAAGGAATGCATCTGGTTTGGTAGCAGTCTCAATCAAGATTTTAACATCCGTAGGGCCTAAGCAACTGTCATTCGGATCAGAAGAAATAATACGCCACTCAGCACCGTTTTCATCAATATCAGACCAATAAAACAACACACACTTAGGTTGTTGTTGGAGGTGAGTTTAGCACACCCCTTAAAACACGTCATAAACCGACTCTAAACCGGTCAACTCTATGCGTTGACTTGGAAGGACCTATTCCGGTTCACCTATATCGGCCCACGTCATCCCAAGATTTATCGCGACGAACTGGGCCCGTAAACCGGTCTCCGGGCCTATTAAGCCTGACTAATCCTAGTTGACACCGACCTCCGAAAAGAAAGGAAGATTTCCTTTTTCCGGCTTGCAAAAATAAAGGAAGGTTGCCTAAGAACCCTAGCTCCGCAGTCGCCGACTTAGTTCTTAGATCTCTTCCTTTTCACTTTCATCTTCAGTTACTCCTTGTACTTCGACTGAGATAGCTAATAAAACGAGATTTCCCGATCCCCTCTTGTCTTAAATTTTCTTTGTTCGAACCGGTTTCAACAATTGGCGCCGTCTGTGGGGACAAGGAGATCTCACCATGCATAGCGTCTCGGCGATGTCAGGAACACCAGTCGATCGATCTCCCCTTAGAGATGTTTCGAAGATCCGAACGGAAGAATCCCCGTCAACACAACCACCGTGCTGCCGCCACCACCTCAACTGCCCCTCAGCAACAATCCGCAAGGAGCACCGATCGCACAGGGAGACGCGATGACTTTCTTTCAGATGCTACTCGCGGAGATGAAAGAACTGTCTCGCGGGAGCAACGTCCAATTCAACGAACTCATAACCGCTCAAGCCACCTTCAACTCTTGCCTGGATGAGCTCCAAAGGGACCAAACCCCGCAATGACCGGTGGTTAACCCCCCTCCCCTGCAGAGAGGCATGCTCCCCGAGCTGCAAAACCTTCCTCCACAGCCTACTCTTGGTTATGTGGGAAACAATGTCGACTCGATGCCAGCAACTCCAAATCCTCCGAGTCAGCCTAACGATTTCGCGCGAGATAGGCAGCTGGAAAAGATGAACAACGAGATCAGAGATCTCAATTCCAGGCTTCACCAAGACACCAGAGTAGCGCCCGAACTCGATCGTGTTCTGAGGCAGACGCAAAACACTCCCTATAACCGGAACCCCGGTAAGGCATCTCGGGAAGATGAAATTACCGTCCTACGACAGCACTGAAGATCCAAGCGGATTCATGACTGTTTTCAACCTATCCATGTCTCGAGTCACATTCACAGAGGAAGAGCGAGATGCCAGCAAATGCCAATTTCTAGTGTCAAGTTTTACTGGACNCATGTGACTCAAAACGCTAAGTAGAATGCATGCTAAAACGAGTAAAATATGAGAATATCATGGACCCGCTCTGACATGGTTCTCGCGTTTACCCTTAAATTCAATCAACAACTGTTAGTGGTGAGTTTAGCACTCCCCGGATTAGCCCGGTTCGACCAATTCCGTTTTGCGACGGTTCGGACCCAAGTAAGAAAGGCCACGATCACCAAACCGACCTTTGAGCCCAAGACAAGCCAATCTCGTCACGGTAGAAACCAACCTCCGAGATTCGCGGAACATTTCCTTATCTCGGAGGGATTTCAGGAAACTTTCATTTTCCTGAAGGAACTAGGAAAAGGAAGTTTTCTCTTTCGAAACCGACTTCAAACCTTATAAATAAAGAGGTCATCACCTTATTATCATTCATTCACAATCATTCGAGAGACAGAAGAAATAGAGAGCTCACAACTGCTGATCTTTATTTCTCTTGTTTCCTAAGTCTTTTTTACCGATCTCAACATCTTTGTAACGTCACCGAGTTCAATCAATAAAACAAGATTCCCACTTAAGTTTACTGTTTTACCCCTTGTGTGATTTTCATAATCAACAATTGGCGCCGTCAGTGGAGATATTTTTAACAGAACTTACGGATCTCGGTTGATAAGCTCGGCAATGACTGACCCTACAGACACCCCGACACTCGTTTGCGATGGTTCAGTACTCAGCTATCAAAACGCCCAGAATAACGGGCTCAACCCGGAAAATCGCAACCCACCCAATGGAAGCAACGATCCTCCACCACTTATTCCACCAGGTACTGCTGCTACCACTCCGGCTCCAGTCGACCAAACCGCTCTCATGCAGGCTATGGCAGCACAGCTCGCCGAACTCGCCAAGAAGAATGACGAAAGGTTCAACTCTCTGTTCGCAACCCAGACAGAACTCCGAGATCAACTCGGCGAGCTCATACATAACCCAATAACTCTCCCTCTTTGCCGAAACCTTATCGACAAACTTAAGTGAAACCAGAGCACAACAACTCAATCTTCAACTCTCGGATCCACTGGGAATCACAAGACGCACATCACCGACCGGGCATCTCTAAATCAAGAATTCGAAAACGTCAAATCCCAACTTCAAGATATGAAATCCAAGTTTTATCAGGCCACCATCTCGGCACCCGAGATCGACCGCGTAATCCAAGAGACTCAAAAGACACCATTCACGCATTGGATTATCAATACCCCAGTTTGGAGTCTAGAGAAGATAAAAATCACATCGTACGATGGACATACCGACCCCCGCCACTTCATGACCTCGTTTGGCATCATGATGAACCGTTTTCGATTCGACACCGAGCAGGAAAAAGATGCTGCCACATGCCAACTCTTCATGGAAAATGATATACTTGGTTTTTACCGTTTTCTAACACATGTTTTGGTGTCTCTTTTGAGTCTTTTATTGAGTCAAAGTGTGTTTTTAGAGTCTTTTAGTCTTTTATCGAGTCTTTTCAGGTTTTAGGAGACTTTGGAAGAAAAAGAGCCGTTTTGAATGAAAATGAGCATATGGAGGTGAAGAATCATGCATAGACGTCAGAAGTTTGGCAGTATTTGAAGGTCTTCCCACGAATGGATCGAGCTGAAATTTTGCCACAAGATAAAGCTTTGAATTAGGTTTCATTTGCAAGTGGTTTGAAGAAAATCCAACGGTGCGATCAATCAAGAGTTATACCCGATTTACTGAAGACATGTCAATCTGCCGCGCAGAAGAAGCATGTGCGGATCAGGGAGTTTAGCATCGATCGATGCACACTTACATCGATCGATGCACATGTCCATAAACTTCAAAATTGACCGATGCACACTTGCATCGACCGATGCACACTTGCATCGACCGATGCACACTTGCATCGACCGATGCACTTCCCAGACGCGAAAAATGCAGTTTCTGCAGTTTCTAAACTTCCTATTTTGCCCCAGAATCATCCTAACTTAACCTAATTCGACCCAAGACCTATTTATACTTATTTTTCAGCCACTTTTGAGGCGAAGCTTTATTTTTCTTAGACATCTTTCATCTCTTTCAATTGTATGCTTGGGAGAAGATCTATGAACCACTTCTGACAAACTTGTAGAAGATTTCTGAACCCTCTTATTACTTTTGTCAATTTAATTATGTCTTCTTCATCTCTCTTTGTTTTCTCTGTTTCCATGTCTGAGTAGTTTCATAGTTAGGTTTAGGGTTTTCAAGGGGATCCATGAATCATTGAATTAGACGCAAATATGGATTTATCTTTTGTGGTTTTCGCTTACTGTTGTTTTTATTGCTTAGGCTTAAGTTGACCGCTTAGTCTCTGAACTAGGGCTGAATCTATACCACAGAAGTGTCGTAGGTTGCTAGAAAGAACATAAGTAAGTAAACATAAGGCGATTCGTGAACATATCAAACCTATTCATTAATGCTGATCTAGAATTCTATGCAAACGGAAGTTAGGATTTTAGGTTGCTAGATTTAGTAATCAATGCCACAGAAGTGGATTGGTTAGATATTTATGTTTGAGTTTGAAACTTGCGTTTAATCATTCCCTGAATAGCTGTCTTATTCATGATCTCTGGATTCCGGCGAAGAAACCCTCGACCTAACGTTTTTCCCTTATTGATTTACCTTGCTTTTAATCGTTTTTGTTATTTCGCAAATCAAAACCATAATATTGTCTTAGCTTAGTTTTGAATTGTGAGAATTGTAGTGTAACCTTGGTCTCTGTGGATTCGATCCTAAAGTATTGCATTAACAACTGTTACGATTGCGGTAGTGTGAACTTTAGTTATTAATTGACTAGGTGAAAACACTGAAATCAATTTGGCACCGTTGTCGGGAACAATAGCGTTACCTTCAATTCTGAATTTGAAATTTAGTCTAAGATTGACTAACGTATTCTATTTTATTCTCTTGTGTGTTTCAGGTGACTAACCAAAAGCTTGGTAGAGTTACCAGAAGCAAGGGCTCCGAGAACCTTCTTGAGCTCGACAACCGAGAGCTAGAAAGGTTAGAACGTACGAGCAGAAAACCAAAATCAAATCCCGTCATCATGGAAGATCATAATGACAACCAACAAAAGGCTGCAGCAATCGAACCTCAAAGGCTGCAACAGCAAGTGTTGTAGTTGCAACTACAACAACAATAGCAGCATCAGCATCAGCAGCCTGCTATCATAGACTTGGACACACCTCATGCCTTTTATCATAACAGAGCTGCCATCCGCCCACCAGCTATTACGCGGCAAGATTATGAGATCAAGCCTCCGATGATCGCATTGGTGAAGCAGCACATGTTCCATGGTCTGCCTGCAGAACATCCTATGGACCATATCGAAAATTTTGAAGAGATATGCAGCACTACTAAGTCGAATGGGGTACCAGCTGATTACCTCAAGTGCAAGCTCTTCCTCTTTTCTCTGGCAGACAAGGCACTAAGGTGGCTGAAGTCGCTACCTGCTGGGTCATTGACTACTTGGAATGAATGCAAATATACTTTCTTGGATCAGTTCTACACTAAGTCAAAGACAGCCTCGCTGCGAAAGCATGTAGGAGAGTCTTTCTGTGAAGCTTGGGAAAGATTTCGAGAATACCGCAGAGAGTGCCTGATATGCTCAAATTAATACCCTAAAAGTACTAAAGCAATTGTTGTAGTATATGTAGGGGTCGAACACAAGAACTCCAGAATTCACGCAATAGATTATATAGATCCGAATTAAGCTAAACCAAACAATGAAATTAAATGCGAGTGCGTATATTAAACAAGTTGTGAATCAATTGGAAAGAAGATAGGCTCAAGGTATTTCTCAGGAATTCAATGACTGTAGATAAACTAACTAACATGATTCAGATTTAGCGCGGTTCTTGAACTCAAATCACTAAAGTATAGCTAACCAACTCTCATTGCGAAAACTATCTAAGTCTAAATCCTAGAATTCCAAATCTCTTTGCGAATCCTAAAGTCTAAACCAGCTTTTATTTCAAGTTTGATTTGTTCACAAAACAACTAAACCAAATCTCTTTGCGAATAGTTATTTTGCTCACCCTAGGTTCTGTCAGGTAATTAATCGCACTCTCGTGCCTAATCAATTATCCTAAGATCTAAGTTCCAGATTCGTCAACCTAAAGTTAGCTATGAGAACAACCTAAAGCGAAAAACTAATTCAGATGGTGAATCCTAATTAACTAATTAACATAACATTTAGAGAAAACCTTATGTGAACCATGAACCTAAAGTGGATCTACTCAGACATGATTAATGGAACAGAAATCATAGATGAATAAAATTGCATAAAAGAAATCAATCAGAAACAAAGGGGTTCAGAGTTGTCTCCCCAAAATCCCTAAAACAATCTCTCTCAATCAGAACAAAAGTCAAAATAAAGCTTAGCCAACAAAAGTGGCTGAAAAACCTAATTATAATGTTAAAACACGTTTTGGAGCTTCTTGTAATTATTAAAGACTTCTGGACCAAGGTGCAAACTCTCCAGACTTGTAGAAAGTTGCGTTTCCTATTTTCCTGCAGTGAGTATCGAGCGATACTAGGGTAGTGTCGATCGACACTGTTCACTGCTTCTTTTGCTCGCCAGACTGGACTGTCTTCACGGAAACTGGCCTAACTTTTGATCGCACGGTTGTAATGGCCTCAAACCACTTCCGAATGAAAGCTAATCCATAGATCTGTTTTGTAGCAAATGTTGAGCTCAATCCATCATTGGAAAGTTCTTCAACTCTTCATTTAAATTCGCGACCCGTGTCAGCTTCAGTGAGTATCGACCGATACTAGTTAGTATCGATCGATACTGAGGCCTCAAATCGGGTACTCAGCTACCCAAACTTCTGTTTTGCTCCAAAATACCCTAGAAAGCTCCAAAAAGCTACAATATCTCTAATTATGCTCCAAACGTGCTAAAACCTGTAAAAGACTCTAAAACACTACAAAATAATAGAAAGACTCTATAAAACGGACCTATATCATGGCTTAAAAGGGGTAAAAACCATGATATATCACGCCCCCAGACTTAGCATTTTGCTTGCCCTCAAGCACATAGAGGACTAAACCAGAGAAAGAGGTTTGAAAACACGGAGACTCACTTGTTCCTGAAACATTGCAATGACCCTTTTCCCAAGCACCCAAATGTCACCTAACCAGTTCCAAGACTAACCACCATGTACTTCTCCTTAGGCATTCGCAGCTTCCCCAGACTACACACATTATTTCGCAGCATTGTTCAATTAAACCCATCATCGCTAGTTTCATCGCTGTGATTAATACCAAGAACCTTCTAGATTCTTTCCCATACAATATCATGACAAAAGAACCACCCGATTTCACACTTTTTGTATCACTTTCTCTCCCCCAGACTTATTTCTTATTTTGTTCTCTCTTTTTTTTTGTTTTATTTTTTTGTTTTTATTTATTCGCATATACAAATCAAGGTTTGAGACGCGAGTATTGATGGTGTTTGCCACCGAATCCCCGGTTCTTCCCTCTCAATGTATCAAAGGTTGTAGGCGAATAATGGCATCATAGGAAAATCCTAGCCTCGCTTCCAACCTTTGTGTGATCATTCCTCACCAAGTAGAATAATGGGATCGCTGGAAACATTCCTAACCCTCTACTCAGAAGAAAATCATTTCATCTTTTATGCTCTTATTTATTAACTTATAACAAGGGAGAGAGATAGTGTCACTTTTAAACACATGGGTTCCTTTGTCAGATATGAATGAGGAATCAAGCTCTGTGAATACTAACCACGTCGATGAAGTGCAGAAATTTGGCTCAACCTTTAAAAGAACTCTGCTGGAAACATGTGTGTTTTCTAGTTAACTGATCAGCCTTTGGATTTTTCATTAGTCGATCTGTAACTGATTCTGTAACAGTGGACACTCAGAAGCAAAGTCAGAACAATAGATTCAAGAACAAGATCATAATCTCCAACAGGTTTTGACTCAATAAAACAAATTTGACACAAAAACGACTGACTCTAAGAAAAACAAACACGTTGTCAGCAACTACCTCACCTAGACTTAAACAACACTTTCCCCAGTGTTATCTAGTCTAGAGTTGGTAAAAAAAAACATAAGAGTTAAGTGAATTGATGAAAATCGAAGGAGTTACCCGAGATGGTGATGAGTGTCGACCGATACATCACTGGTATCGATCGATACTCGTAGCAAGTTACTGCTCCTTCGTCGCGTGGATGGTGTCGATCGATACCGGGTTGGTGTCGATCGATGCTGCTCTTCTGAATCTGCTTTTTCACGTGAAACACAAAACCAAAAACCAAAAATCAAAAACAAAAATAATAGAAAAACGTATGTATAACTTACCAGTGGGTTGCCTCCCACCAAGCGCTTGTTTTTAGTCATTAGCTTGACTTTGGCTCACGTGATCAGTCGGAACGAGGTTGAGAGCTTACTCCCATGCAAGTTCCACAGCTAGATACTTGCAGACTCAGAGTTTTACTCAACATGCTCTCTATAACCTCCTTTCCTTTCTCTTTTAGCTCCGGAGTAAGAATGACTCTAGCCTTGGAGAATGGTTTTGAGGTTCCTTCGCACTTCACGTTGTACCCAATCGAGTCCTCATCACACTTCTGAGGGATTAAAGTCATAGAGGGAGCACCTTTTACTCCTTTGCGCTTTACCTTCTTCTTTGCCTTAGCTGTTTTGACGTCTTTCTTGGTGATGACAGAAGGACTATCTAGAATGTCCATGACAGTTGGCTCAACATAAAGCTCTTCCAAAAGATCAACCATCAACGTCTCTCCTGTAGCAACGGTGATGCAAGAGATATGTTTGGGAGCTCTTCCAGAAGGGATGGCTTTATAGGAGACCTCTTTGTCAATGTATGAAAAGGAGACTCTCTTACTGGGTGTGTCTATAACTACACCAACTGTAGCCATGAACGGTCTTCCAAGAATCAAAGGTACTTCCGAATTGTCACTCATCTCCACAACCTGAAAATCAGTAGGAACCAGACAATCTCCTACTTTAACAGGCAAATCAGAGATGGTACCATATGGAGTTGATGTTGAAGAATTCACGAATGTTAGAGTCATCTCAGCAGATCTAATACCAATTCTCAACCTCTCTGCAATTGCCCTTGACATGACATTGACGCTAGACCCTGAATCAACGAGAGACTCTTTGAATTCAACTCCAGAGATGGAGCATGGAACTAAAAATTTTCCTGGGTCTTCTCTCTTAGTCAACTACTTCAGTCGATGTGGTGTACTTCTGGGCTTGATGAAGAGTGCCTTGATCTCTTCCTCAGTTTCTCTGCAGTTTTGGAAGTAACACTCCAAAGGATGGTTTTCAAAAGCTTCTTCAAAAGATATAGTGCGGGGAATCCTCCTGACCATCTTCTCAAAAGCTAGCAACTTCTCCGCAGTTATGGGTTTCATGAGATGCCTAGATGGTCGAGGGTATGGCACCTTAGGCATGTAAACCCTCTCTAGCGTCAACTCAGGTGTCTTCTCAGTTTTTGGCTCAGTCTGCGAGGAGTGTCGACCGACACCCGATGAATGTCGATCGATACTAGGCTTCTGCGTTGCCACTTCAGCTGAGTGGTTTTGATAAGTTGGTGAGGAGGATTCCCCATGAGATTTCGTTTGAAGAAGCCTTGGAAGACCGACCTCTGTTAGATTTCTTCCAGAATTGCAGAGAGACTCTACAAGAGATTAAAGCACTCTTTATTAAGGCAAGGATCATGATATGCTCAAATTAATACCCTATAAGTACTAAAGCAGTTGTTGTAGTATATGTATGGGTCGAACACAAGAACTCAAGAAAATCACACAATAGATTATTTAGATTCGAATTAAGCTAAACCAAAAGATGTAATTGAAAGCAATGCGTAAATTAAAAGAGTTGTAAGTCAATTGGAAGAAAGATAGGCTCATGGTATTTCTCAGGAATTCAATGAATGTAGATAAACTAACTAACATGATTCAGATTTAGCGCGGTTCTTGAACTCAAATCACTAAAGTATAGCTAACCAACTCTCGTTGCGAAAACTATCTAAGTCTAAATCTTAGAATTTCAAATCTCTTTGCGAATCCTAAAGTCTAAACCAGCTTTTAGTTCAAGTTTGATTTGTTCACAAAACAACTAAACCAAGTCTCTTTGCGAATAGTTATTTTGCTCACCCTAAGTTCTATCAAGTAATTAATCGCACTCTCGTGCCTAATCAATTATTCTAAGATCTAAGTTCCATATTCGTCAACCTAGAATTAGCTATGAGAACAACTTATGGTGAAGAACTAATTCAGATGGTGAATCCTAATTAACTAATTAACCTAACATTCAGAGAAAACCCTTATGAAAACCCTGAACCTAAAGTGGATCTACTCAGACATGATCAATGAAGCAGAAATCATAGACGAATAGAATTGCATAAAAGAAATCAATAAGAAACAAGGGATTCAGAATTGTCTCTCTCTAAAACCCTGTAACAAATCTCTCTCAGAGTATCAAGAATAAGAATAAAGTTTAGCCAACAAAAGTGGTTGAAAAACCTAATTATAATGCTAAAACACGTTTTGGGGCTTCTTGCAATTATTAAAGACTTCTGGACCAAGGTGCAAACTCTCCAGACTTGTAAAAAGTCGCGTTTCCTGTTTTCCTGCAGTGAGTATCGACCGATACTAGGGTAGTGTCGATCGACACTGTTCACTGCTTCTTCTGCTCGTCAGACTGGACTGTCTTCACGAAAACTGGCCAGACTGGACTGTCTTCACGAAAACTGGCCAGACTGGACTGTCTTCACGAAAACTGGCCTCAAACCACTTCCGAATGAAAGCTAATCCATAGATCTGTCTTGTAGCAAATTTTGAGCTCAATCCATCGGTGGAAAGTTCTTCAACTCTTCATTAAAGTCGCGACTCGTGTCAGCTTCAGTGAGTATCGACCGATACTAGTTAGTATCGATAGATACTGAGGCCTCAAATCGGGTACTCAGCTACACGAACTTCTGTTTTGCTCCAAAATACTCCAAAAAGCTCCAAAAAGCTATAATATCTCCAATTATGCTCCAAACGTGCTAAAACCTGGAAAAGACTCTAAAACACTGCAAAATAGTAGAAAGACTCTATAAAACGGACCTATATCATGGCTTAAAAGGGGTAAAAACCATGATATATCAGAGCACACCACCACCAATGAAGCAGTTGTCTAAGATTGAAGACCCCAGAAAGTTCGATGTTCCATGTTTTATCTTCGGAGTCGAATTTAAAGAATCTTTTGTAGATTGTGGGTCTAGCATGAATCTGATGTCGAAGGCTGTTGCAGAGAGGTTGGGAATTGATGATATGAAGACTCCTCAGATGACTCTTGCGTTCGCCAACTCCACTACCACAACCCCATATGGTATCATCCCTGGTTTGCTTGTTAATGTAGGAAATTGCTTGGTTCCTACTGATTTCCAGGTTGTAGAGATGAGTGAAGGTTCTGATATGCCTTTGATTATGGGAAGACCATTCATGGCTACAGTGGGGGCAGTTGTAGACATGCCTAATAAGAGAATCTCACTCTCTATCATTGACAAAAAGGTATTCTACAAAGCCATCCCCGCTAGAGGAGCTCCCAAACACGTCTCTTGCATCACTGTTGTCACAGGAGAGACGCTGGTGGTTGATCCTTGGAAAGAGCCTTATAAAGAGGACGAAGTCAAAGTAGCCTTAGATGATCCTTCTATCATCAGCAAGGGCGACATCATAAAGACTAAGGCACAAGGGAAGGTAAAAAGCAAAAGAGTCAAGGGAGATGCTTATATAACTTTGATCCCTCAAAAGTGTGATGGAGATTTGATTAAGTATAAGGTAAAGTGCAAGGGAACATCGAAGCCATTCTCAAAGGTTAGAGCAATTCTCACTTTAGAGCTGCAGGAGAAAGGAAAAGATGTTGTAAAGGGAATGATGAGCAAAATTTTGAAGCTGGAGATGTTTGATGGTGGGACTTGTTTCGGGGCAAGCTCTCACGCTCTTCCTGACTGATACCCGAGCCAAAGTCAAGCTAGCGACGTTAAACAAGCGCTTGGTGGGAGGCTAATCCATAGATCTGTCTTGTAGCAAAATTTGAGCTCAATCCATCGGTGGAAAGTTCTTCAACTCTTCATTTAAAGTCGCGACTCGTGTCAGCTTCAGTGAGTATCGACCGATACTGAGGCCTCAAAACGGGTACTCAGCAACACGAACTTCTGTTTTGCTCCAAAATACTCCAGAAAGCTCCCAAAAGCTCCAATATCTCCAATTATGCTCCAAACGTGCTAAAACCTGTAAAAGACTCTAAAACACTGCAAAATAGTAGAAAAACTCTATAAAACGGACCTATATCATGGCTTAAAAGGGGTAAAAACCATGATATATCACGCCCCCAGACTTAGCCTTTTGTTTGCCCTCAAGCAAATAGAAGACTAAACCAGAGAAAGAGGTTTGAAAACACGGAGACTCACCTGTTCCTGAAACATTGCAATGACCCTTTTCCCAAGCACCCAAATGTCACCTAACCAGTTCCAAGACTAACCACCATGTACTTCTCCTTAGGCATTCGCAGCTTCCCCAGACTACACACATTATTTCGCAGCATTGTTCAATTAAACCCATCATCGCTAGTTTCATCGCTGTGATTAATACCAAGAACCTTCTAGATTCTTTCCCATACAATATCATGACAAGGAACCACCCAATTTCACATTTTTTGGTATTGTTTTCTCTCCCCCAGACTTATTTCTTATTTTGTTCTCTGTATTTTTTTTCTTCTTTTTTTTTTTATTAATTATTCGCATATACAAATCAAGGTATGAGACGCGAGTATTGATGGTGTTTGCCACCAAATCCCCGGTTCTTCCCTCTCAATGTATCAAAGGGTGTAGGCGAATAATGGCATCATAGGAAAATCCTAGCCTCGCTTCCAACCTTTGTGTGATCATCCCTCACCAAGTAGAATAATGGGATCGCTGGAAATTTTCCTAGCCCTCTACTCAGAAGAAAATCATTTCATGTTTTATGCTCTTATTTATTAACTTATAACAGGGGAGAGAGATACCATTACTTTAAAAACATGGGTTCCTTTGTTAGATATGAATGAGGAATCAAGCTATGTGAATACTAACCACGTCGATGAAGTGCAGAAATTTGGCTCAGGCTTTAAAAGAACTCTGCTGGAAACATGTGTGTCTTCTAGTTAACTGGTCAGCCTTTGGATTTTTCATTAGTCGATCTGTAACTGATTCTGTAAGAGTGGACACTCAGAAGCAAAGTCAGGACAATAGATTCAAGAACAAGATCATAATCTCCAACAGGTTTTGACTCAATAAAACAAATTTTGACTCAATAAAACAAATTTGACACAAAACGACTGACTCTAAGAAAAACAAACACAATGTTAGCGACTACCTCCCCAGACTTAAACAACACTGTCCCCAGTGTTATCTAGTCTAGAGTTGGTAAAATAAATCAGAAGAGCTGAGTGGATTGGTGAAAATCGAAGAAGTTACCCGATATGGTGATGAGTGTCGACCGATACAGCACTGGTATCGATCGATACTCGTAGCAAGTTTCTGCTCCTTCGTCGTGTGGATGGTGTCGATCGATACCAGGTTGGTGTCGATCGATACCGCTCTTCTGAATCTGCTTCTTCACGTGAAACACAAAATTAAAAACCAAAAATCAAAAACAAAATAATAGAAAAACTTATGGACAGACTTACTCCCATGCAAGTTCCACAACTAGATACTTGCAGACTCAGAGTTCTACTCAACATGCTCTCTATAACCTCATTTCCTTTCTCTTTCAGCTCCGGAGTAAGAATGACTCTAGCCTTGGAGAATGGTTTCGAGGTTCCTTTGCACTTCACCTTGTACTCAATCGAGTCCCCATCACACTTCTGAGGGATTAAAGTCATAGAGGGAGACCCTTTTACTCCTTTGTGCTTTACCTTCTTCTTTGCCTTAGCTGTTTTGACGTCTTTCTTGGTGATGACAGAAGGTCTATCTAGAATGTCCATGACAGTGGGTACGTTAGGAGGCTCTTCCAAAGGATCAGCTGCCAACGTCTCTCCTGTGACAACATCGATGCAAGAGACACGTGTGGGAGTTCTTCCAGAAGGAATGGCTTTGTAGTACACCTCCTTCTCAATGTATGAGAATGAGACTCTCTCGTTGGGTGTGTCCATAATGGCACCAGCCGTAGCCATGAACGCTCTTCCAAGAATCAACTGCGTAGTAGATCTTGCACTCATCTCCACAACTTGAAAATCAGTAGGAACTAGACAATCTCCTATTGTGACCATCAAATCAGGGATTGTACCGTGCGGAAGTGAGGTGATACAGTTCGCCTATGTGATGGATATCTTGGGCGGACGAATATCAGCTCCCACTCTCTCTGCAGTTGCCCTTGACATGACATTGACGCAAGCCCCCGAGTCAATGATAGACTCTTTGAATTTAACTCCAGAGATAGAGCATGAAACTCAAAATTTTCCTGGGTCTTCCCTCTTAATCAGCTGTTTCATCGGAGGTGGTGTACTTCTGGCTTTAATAAAGAGTGCCTTGATCTCTTCCTCAGTTTCTTTGCAATTTTAGAAGTAACATGCCATAGGACGGTTCTCAAAAGCTTCCTCAAAAGATATAGTGTGGGGGATCCTCCTGACCATCTTCTCAAAAGCGAGCACCTTAGGCTTGTAAACCCTTTCCTTGACAATCTTTGGTGTTTTCACAGTTTCTGGCTCAGTCTGCGAGGGGTGTCGATCGATACTAGAATGGTATCGATCGATACAAAACTTCTCTGTCGTTGCCACTTCAGATAAGTGTCAATCGATACTGGTAGTGGTGTCGATCGACACTCTTGGTTTTGAAACGTCATGAAGAGCATTTTCTACTGGTATCGATCGATACTGGCTAGTATCGGTCGATACTCGGGGATTTTCAGAATTCTCATCGTCATCTTCAACAGATTGATATCTTTGCATTTTACCCCTTTCATGCATCCATTTAGCTTAGGTTTCATCCCATATGCATGTAGTTTCATAGCTTTTCTTGTTTGTTTTGTTTCCTTTAAGATTTAGGGTGTTCATACTAGGTCATAGGTGTGTTTTCATGTTTTGGAATGTGTCTTAGGTACTTTGGAAGCTCATGGAAACAATTGGAGTCATGGACCAAAAACGAGGCATAGGGGTCGCACCAAGTACCCGAAAGAACAGGCTGGACGAAGGGGATGCAATCAGATTTGGCTGTGGGTTTGTTACTGAGAGTTGTAGAGAGAAGAGTCACCTTGCCTCAGGAAGTAGAATCAGGTTATTTGGATGAACGGTTGAAGAGTTATAGCTGATCCCCTCCAGAGTGTCTGACTGGCCGCCGATCCAGATTTCTACGCCGCTTACCACCGGTCAGTGCAACAAACCGGTATGGGACCAGAAGCTAAGCACCGGCCCAGAGCTCCCCTACGCCGATCTGTTGCGTCCGGTGTACAGTTTCAGGGCATCAACACCGGTTCCCACAAACCGGTGCAACAAACCGGTATGGGACCAGAAGCTAAGCACTGGTTTGTGGTGAAGATTTACGCCGATCTGTTGCAACCGGTACTAGGCCGGAAAGTTGAACACGACCCAGACCCAACCGGGTCGGTACTCGTTTTGTCCCGGGTCGACCCGGTTCGCCCCTCTCTACTATAAATACTTTAAACCTAATTTTTCTTGGGGGATGTCTTTTTTTTATGCAAAAAACCTCTTTTTGAATGTTCTAAGTATTTTGTAAGAAAGATTCTCCTTCTTAATTTATGCAATCTAAGTTTATCCATCAATCTTTTCTTCTCAATCTTCTTTCTTAATCATCTAATCATCTAATCATGGGATTTAACATGTCCTTCATAGGATTTGTTGGACCCATCATGATTAGTGAGTAGTCTCCTAGGATCTAGGGATGGGTTAGGATTAGGTGACTTCCATGGATGATTTGTGATGTTTAGAGATAGATAATCGATTTCCTACTCTTAGGGAGTGTGTCTAATGCTTGATTGTGCTTGAGAAAGTCAAACTTGATCTCAAGGCATTTCCCACCCACAAGGTGTTCGATGAAATGCCTAAGAGAGCTTTCTAAGAGAAATACCCTTCTTAGCCTAAGAGATTAGTTGTCTAAGGGATTATTTAGGTGATCTTGATTAATGAATTTAATGCTTGCTAATTAAGAGTCCACAAATGAGAATTTGATCTTGGATTAGTGATTAGCATAGGTTATTAGTGCCTTGAGAGAGGATTAGTCATAATTAGGATCTTAACCTTCGAAATTGACCTTGATTGTGTATGAGCATCATAACATAGACTTGGAATAGCCTATATCCAATTACCCCATCCTTGGATTCGTTTTTATTATTTGAATTCGCATCGCATTCATTAGTTTAATCTTATTAGGGTGTTAGTAAACCAAACATTTCACCAATTTAGCTTAACTTACTTAAGTACCTTGTATTCTTCATGCTTAGAATTAATCCCAATACGGATTGATAACCTTCTATACTACTCGTATTGGAGTTATTGATACCTCCTTAAGACCGAAAAGTCTTAGTATCACAGATTCGAAATTTTCTGCAGTAACACCCTTTTCTACCACTGCAGTGACCTCTTCTCCAGTATTCGAAGTGATTGCATTGACGTATCCATGCTGTGATTGAACCATCTTTCCCTTGGCAGCTGCTGAAACCTGAGCTACCTGAGTTTCCAGCATCCTATGGCCAGTACTGAGAGCTTCGATTTTCCCATTCAAATCTGCATACAAGGCATCCATCTTCCCACTGAAATCCAATGTCATCTTCTGCTGTCCCTGAATAATCTGTTCAACCATAGATTCAACTTTGGTTTCAGGAGTTTTGGGTGGGTGAGGTGGGTATTGATATCTTTGACTTTGAAATCAAGCACCACCAATGTAGTTAACACCTTTCACTTCATCCTCATCAGCAAAGTGAACAGCTTTCTTCGTCTTACCCATCAGGAGATTGTGCACTGAATCCAGCTTAGCTTGAACTTCAGCAATCTGCAATCCATCAACTCCCCCAGCTTGCTTCTTCCGCTCAAAATCAACATTCTTGGTGCTATTGCTAGACGCAAAGTTCTCAATCAGCACATAAGCATCGTCTGGATACCTGGTGTTGAAATTCCCATTACTCGCAGCATCCAAAGCCATCTGATACCTCCAATCTATCCCTCTGAAGAAAATACCCAGCAACTGAACCTAAGTAAACCCGTGATGTGGAAAATCCCTCTGATATGACCTGAATCTGATCCAAGCAGCCTTAAACGCTTCATTTGGTCCTTGAGAAAACTAGGAGATGTTGTTCCTGAGCTCTTTGGATCTCGCATCATCATAAAAGTTGTTCAGGAACGTGTTCTTAGTCTCCTCCCAAGTAGTCAATGATCCAGGTGGCAATTGCTTCAGCCAGTAAGCTGCATCCCCACAAAGAGAGTATGGGAAAAGCTTAGAGAACAGGTAGTCGTAGGACACTCCATTATACTTGATGCTAGTGACCAAGTCCTCGAACCTCTCAATGTGATCAATGGGATGCTCATGAGGAAGACCATGGAAAGGGTGCTGACCCACAAGTGTGTAGTATGCTAGCTTCAGCTCAAAGTCATTCCTCTGAAAAGTGGGAATACGAATCGCAGACCGATTGGCATATAACTGATCGGGTATGTTGTACTCTCCAAGCGTCCAGCACGATTAACCACAGCATTCCCATCATTCACCTCGTTGTTGTGTGCAGCCCGCGCGACAATCTCATCGACAGCTACTGGAGGGATTATGATGTTTCCCTCACCATCAAGTCGTTG
>PKMM01040509.1:5682-46912 GCA_002933915.1 Eutrema heterophyllum
CGCACAAACTAACGAGCCAATTATAGCATGACCTTGGTTGTTGATAACACCATATTTTGCATGTTTTTAAGGAAGAGCCTAAGATGGGAAAAGAAAAGAAAGAAAAGAAAGCAAGAAACCCTAGGAAAGAACCAAGAATTCAAAGTTGTCCAAACTGTAGATTAATAAAAAGAAAAGAAAAAAAAAGAGAATAAAAATTTAGACTAAGAGAAGAAATCTACCTAGAGTGTCGAAGAAGGAGAAAAGAAAAGAGGTTGTGTACAATGTATATATTTAGCTAAAAGGGCTTTGGGTTTACTTATGGGACAAGAGATGCAAGGAAATGAGCTTAAGATGAAAGCTAGGCTAGGATGGAAGATTTTCTTTGATGCATCGTTGTTCCATTCCTTCCTTGCTTTTTCGTATTGTCATGCATTACGTTTTCATGAGAGTAAGTTACCCAAAAACTGGAACCTCCTCATACATTATGCTTTCAAGCCTTTCCCACCAAACCGATTGAGAATGATTGAGATTCCCTTTGCGAGACCGCGCTTATACCGAGATTAATGAATGTTAAAGAGTTAGTTGATAGGAATGCTTGTGGATTCTTAAGTCTTAGGCACTAGAGTAAAAGATTCAAGTTGCGATAGGTATGGAGAAGTTCGTAAGAGTAGAAGCGATTTTAGCATTATGATTTTTACCTAAGGATATTGAGTTGAAAGTTTCATGTGTTTCCTTTGGATATGAGTCCCCACCTTCAAACCTCTCTTCTTGGCTTACTTTGCTTTATTCGCTTGAGGAAAAGCAAAAGGCAAGTCCGGGGGAGTTGATAACACCATATTTTGCATGTTTTTAAGGTTTAGTTTCATAGGTTCTTAGTTCCACTTTGTATAGCTTTTGAGTTATTTTCATGCATTTGAGTCTCATTTGCATTGCATTGCATTTTAGGTGTCCTAGGTTGTCTTTGCATTCTTTTTGGCTTTATTAAGCCATTTTCAGGTGTTCTTGGAGCAAAGGAGTTGGAGGAGTGAGGAAAACCATTATAAAAGGTCATTGCGATATATAGAGAAGGAGGATCATGCAGAGACGTCAGAAGTTTGGCATTGGATGAAAGACTTCCCACCGATGGATGAAGCTCATATTTTAACACAAGCTAGATCAATGGATTAGCTTTCATTTGGAAATTGTTTGAGGTCATTCCAACTGTGCGATCAAAATTTATGCAAATTTTCGTGATGACAGTCTAATCTGGCGAGCAAAAGAAGCAAGAGGAGGAAGGAGAACCAGATCGATCGATCCACACTTGGATCGATCGATCCCAGATAGCGTTGAATTTCCAGATCGACCAACAATTCCATATCGATCGATTTCAAATTTTTGGATCGATCGATCCCCTCTGGATCGACCGATTCCCCAACCGCGACCGAATCCACCCAAAATGTTTTAAAGATCGACTCAGCAGAACGGTTTTCATTTGGATTTAGCTTCAGCGTTCTTCATGAAAGTTGTAGATATTTGAGTTAGCGTTCCAATGGAAGCGGTTTCAAGTCATTCCGATCTGTGGTGCAAGAGTTATGGCCGATTTAGTGAAACCATGTCGATCTGGTGACTTTCCACTTGACTTTGGGCCCCTCCCCTTTTGTATAAGTTCAACACTTTGTAGTTGAGTTTCAACAATTCTCCACACACGAAAAATCAGACCTCTTTTGTATCTTTTTACTGTTTTAAGTCAACTTCTCTCTTCTCTTCTCTTGTGTTCATGAATCTTTCAAGATCTACACCATTTTAGTGAAGATTTCTTTACTTTCTTTCCATCAATCTTCTTATTTTCATTATGTCTTGCTTTTGTTCAGTTTTCTTTTGTGATTTAGTTAAGTGTGAGTAGTTTAATTATAGATTGTGGGAATGGTTGATTCAGAGGGATAGATGATGATCTTTTGATGTTTAGAGCAAAGTTATAGAAATTTTCATTTTTAGAAGTGGTCTTAAAGTTAGGATTGAACTAGCTACTGAATTTCTAGATCATGGACAGATTACACTTGAGAGAGGTTTGGTAAACTGTCTAGAAGATTTCTAAACATGTTTTTGATGCTTAGCAAGATGAGAATCGTGACTAAAGATCATTAATTGGCTTAAAAGGACTTACGTTTTATGCTTGTTGATAATTCGGTTGCAATTGGGAGATTAGCTAATTCAAATTATCAATAAAAGGTTTAGCATCATGGGAGTGAGTTAAGCTATTTGTGTGTTCCTTGCCATAGAATTTAGCTCATTGAGTGATTAGAAACATCATTAGTGAATCATCGAATACTCATAATCAAATGCCATTTCCTACGATCCATATCTTTCTTTCCTTGATAAAACCGAGTCTAGTGTCTTGTGTTCTTTAATTTTGTGTTCTTTAATTATGTGTTCTGAAAACTAGGTTGCAATAATTTTAGTTGTCCTATATGTTTTTATTTTCTGTATTTTATTTTTAGTTTATTCGTAATTAGTTCTTAGAACAAAGTCCAACAAAAATCATTTAGCTTAGCTTAAGTAGTTTCTTGTATTCTTATTGTGCTGTTCTTTCTCTCTGTGGATTCGATCCCTAAGTACTAAATGACACACCGTTATGATTGCGGTAGTCTACACATTAGGGTAATTGATGTGTTAAAAAACGACTAATCAGTTATTACTTCCATCTTCATCTCTGTTTCCATTTACAAATCCTTCACCAATCCAATATTCTATCAACTGCTCCTTCTCAATTTCATAGTCTTCCGGGAACAAAGAACAATATAAGAAGCACAATTTGATATTTTGATCCTTTAAACTATCATAGCTAAACTTCAAAATGGAAATAATATTTTCTTCCATACCCGGAAACTCGTGGCAAGACAAGTTAAGAACATCAATCGTGTGACGCCATTCGTGTACATCCTCTTTACATGCCATGGCGTTACCAATAACATTGAGTGCAAGTGGCAAGCCACAACATTTCTCAGCAACTTTTCTTGCAAGTGCAAGTATATCCTCATGGCGTTTCAATGGGGCTTCTTCAACAGTATTTCGAAACAACTTTTCTTGCAAGTGCAGGTATATCCTCATGGCGTTTCAATGGGTTTCAATGGACCAGTCAGCCCATGCCCTTTCTTAAAATTTCTCTTCCTGCGATAATGCTTCGCCATCCATGTGAGGGATTAGAGGGGAGAGTGCAATCCATGAAGGAAGCGGAGTGACATTATTTCCCGAATAGGACCCTAGAGATGAGTGCTTGTGGATGAGAGATGAGTCGTGCTCCTATTTTTGCAAGTAGCGAGTCATTAAAGGTTTCAATGTCGCGAAATCTGAGGCCTCCTGCGTTCTTCGTTATCGTAAGTTTATCCCAGGAAACCTAGCTCATCTTTCTTTTGTCCGGTTTATCATTCCACCAAAATCTCGTAAGCACTGATTGGATTTGCTTGCAAAGGGATATCGGAATTTTGAAGCATGACGTCGAGTAAGACGGTATCGAAGCTAGCACCGATTTGAGAATGACATGTTAGCCTGCTACAGATGGGAAACGGGAGGTCCAACTATGAGATCGCTTTCTGATACGGTCAACTATGTGGTGATTCACCTGCTCCAATGTCGACCTAAATAGAGTTTATGTTTTTGAATTATCTAAGAAAAGGGATGTTCTTTGCGTTTCTTTTGCATTTTAGCTGGAAGTTAAGGATAATTTTTTTTTGTAAAGCTTTTAGTTTTAGATTTTGAGACTAAAGTTAAAGGATGACGTTCTTGAGACAAAAATCATTATCTAAAATTTAAAACTCACAATTTCAAACACAAAGTCTCATGGAGACCCACCAATTATAATTAATAACCCTTAACCAACTCAACTAACAAAGTTACTGAAAACGTTGCCCAAAAATTAAAAATTGTAAATGTTGCCTGAAAACCATTGGTTCTAGTTCCAGTAGTAATTATGATAAGAGAGGTCATTAAATGAGTTGAGTGATTAGAAGAAAGGAGAGCTTCATGAAGATTCTACAATATTACATCTTTATTTTGATGGGTCGTCGCAATATCTGCATTATATAAACAATGATCATGATAATAGAGTAGCAATAACTCCTACCATTTAGGTGAGACTGAGATCACAATAATGCGGGCCGGAGCAGTATTTGCAGCAGTTTGTGGAAGAAACCACATTATACGGTCTAGTCGGAAGCTTCTTCCCGGCGGCGATGTGGTCACCATTGCCACATTTTGTTTAGACATTGCTTCATAATTACATTGTCTCTCTGGTCACTTACTTCCTCCTTTGTTCTCTTTGGTGTTTCTACTACCATTGGAAGCAAGATGTTTATTTACCTAAAGGTACGTTTTAGCTCCACCATCTAGTTTGAATGTATTAATTGCAGAATTTTGTAGAGTTTAGGGTTTTAGTTTTTGCATTTTTTCAATTTTTTTTAAGGGTCTAATCCATAGAGGGTATATTGTAGAGTTTTAGTTTTTGGGTTTTCAGTTTTTATATATTGTTTTTTAGAAAAAAAAAACGAAAATTAAATAGTTTTTAAATTTATTACTAAAAGGACAAACGACAAAAAATTAGCTTCTCAAGATTTTAGGGAATAGATTGGATGAGACAGTAAAATTTTGAGTTTTAAAAACCAGAAACTAATATAACAATTATTGCCATCCAACACCAAAAGATAAGTTTTTTTATTTTTCAAATAAAAAAATGAAAATCTAAAACAACTATTTAAACAAAAAAAAAACTAACGTGATGAATCATATACCACTTTTTCATGTGATTTTGTTTCTACCATTTTCAGTATTTAACAAATATCACATGTTAAGTTTTTGAAAGGATGATTCCACTATATAATACGAGCGGATAAAAAATAGGGCAATTCTCCTAAATATCACTAAAAAACTTAAATTTCACTAATTTGGCACACTCAGTTAGAAAATGACAAAAAAAGGATTCACTAAAGGGAAAATGACAAAAAGAGGATCAAAGACTTCATCTACCTAATTTCACGCGATCAAAAAAACTTTTTATCTCCGATCAGAAAAACCTTTCTCCAATCATCGCCGTCATCTGCGATATATCGTTGCCGGAGCTACAAATCCGTCGTTGGACTTTTTGGGCTCAGTTTCTTTGATCGCGAAAAGGTATTTTATCATCTTGGATCTTCGAAATTTTGTTTCAAAAGGGATTTCAAATTTTTAGGGATTTCAATAGGATTTCATCTTTGTCTAGCTTCAATTGAGAGATTTTGTCTTGAAGAGCTTCGATTTTATCAAAGCATTTTGTCTTGAAGAGCTTCGATTGAAAGATTTTGTCTTTGAAGAGCTTCGATTGAGAGATTTTGTTTGCAGTTTCAACTCCATTTTTCATTTCTGGTTTTGTTTGCAGTTTTAGTGATTCATCCAACGATTTCGGCTCTTGCACTTGGTTTGGCTGTGGCTTTTTTGAGGTATTGTTTCAATTGAAGGGAGTTTCGAGTGTAAAGAGTTTCAGCGCGGTGGAGCCATGGTTCTCAAGTAATCAATCTCATCTCTCTTCTTCGTGATTCTTAGCTCAAAGGCATACATTATTGTCAATGATCCGTGTGAATTTGCTACTGTTGAAGATGCCGCTTTGCTAAAATGAATCTCTTTCCGTTAAAATCTGTTTATCTATTTTTTGTTTATTTCGACAGACAAATTCCCCTCAGTTGCTTAATCATATATTCGCCGACAAGATTTCAAAATATGGTCCCAGAAATTGTTGGTTGATTATGTAGAGATTTTGTTTGTATCTCTAGTGCTTATGTCGATTGAGATCATAGATTGATTTAGGTGACATTAGTTCTAGTTAATTAAACATTCCATTGTTTACTCTTTGTGAATTGCAGGTGTAGTTTTGGATTTTGACAGAGCTTTCGAACATTACACCATCTCTTGGGGCTTGTTTGCTAAAGGAAAGGTAACCACTTTCGTTTGGGTAATGGGAATCTTTTACATTTGGAAATCGTTTTGGAAATGGGAATCTTTTTGGTGTTTGATTTGTGTACACGTGTAGTCTTTTACATTTCGTTTGTTTTTCTTGGTGTGAATGTCTTAAACATCTCCTTGTGAAGTGATTTATTGTTAAAGCACTTTGTTTGAGCAAAAATTCTTGTGTAGTTTCATGATATTTTGTTCTCTATGGAAGGCACTAGGATTACGTATGTGATTCTTTTGAATCTTATTTTTTCTCACCAAAGCTCTTTATCTGACTAGAGATACGCGTTTGTTTCAAACGCTAATCTACATTGATTAGATTTTTGGTTCATTGATTTGTACAATTTTAGTAACATTTCTTGCTGATTTAGGAAGGCTTATAACTATTTTAGGAAGACTATCCTAAAACCGTCAATTGGAGTTCTAAACCTTTAAGATTCCCATTACTATTGAATACTAAAAGTAACAGTTGTGAAAAATGTCAAATTGTTTGTTTCAAACGCTAATATGCATTTGACTAGAGATACGCGTTTGTTTCAAACGCTAATCTACATTGATTAGATTTTTGGTTCATTGATTTGTACAATTTTAGTAACATTTCTTGCTGATTTAGGAAGGCTTATAACTATTTTAGGAAGATTATCCTAAAACCGTCAATTTAAGTTCTAAAACTTTAAGATTCCCATTACTATTGAATACTAAAAGCAACAGTTGTGAAAAATATCTAATTGTTTGTTTCAAACGCTAATATGCATTGATTAGATTCTTGGTTCATTGATTTGTGCAATTTTAGTAACATTTCTTGGTGATTTAGGAAGGCTTATAACTGTTTTAGGAAGACTATCATAAAACCGTCAATTTGAGTTCTAAAGCTTTAAGATTCTCATTACTAGTGAATATTAAAAGTAACAGTTGTGAAAAATGTCTAATTGTTTGTCTGTTTTAACAGTTGAAAACACAATGGGAGATTCAATGCCTACAAGGATCAGGCTCCCTGAGCTCCAATTTGCAATAAGAGATGAGCCTAATCAAGTTGCAGGGCCAGCAATAAACCATTTTGCAGTATACAAAAACATCGACGTAGTCAAACAAATTCTCGGCGATGACTTGTTCCAAAGGATAAAAGATTCTTTTTTAGGACCAGTTCTTGGTGTGAATATCTTAAACATCTCCCTATGAAGTGATTTATTGTTAAATCACTTTGTTTGAGCAAAATTTCTTGTGTAGTTTCATGATATTTTGTTCTCCATGGAAGGCACTAGGATTACGTATGTGATTCTGTTGAATCTTATTTTTTCTCACCAAAGCTCTTTATCTAACTAGAGATATGTGTTTGTTTCAAACGCTAATATACATTGATTAGATTCTTGGTTCATTGATTTGTGCAATTTTAGTAACCTTTGTTGGTGATTTAGGTAGGTTTCTTACTGTTTTAGGAAGACTATCCTAAAAACGTCAATTTGAGTTCTAAAGCTTTAAGATTCTCATTACTAGTAAGTACTAAAAGTAACAATTGTGAAAAATGTCTAATTGTTTGTTTCAAACACTAATCTACATTGATTAGATTCTTGGTTCATTGATTTGTGCAATTTTAGTAACCTTTGTTGGTGATTTAGGTAGGTTTCTTACTGTTTTAGGAAGACTATCCTAAAAACGTCAATTTGAGTTCTAAAGCTTTAAGATTCTCATTACTAGTAAGTACTAAAAGTAACAATTGTGAAAAATGTCTAATTGTTTGTTTCAAACACTAATCTACATCGGTTAGATTCTTGGTTCATTGATTTGTGCAATTTTAGTAACCTTTGTTGGTGATTTAGGAAGGTTTCTTACTGTTTTAGGAAGACTATCCTAAAAACGTCAATTTGAGTTCTAAAGACAAAAAAATATATGATAATCTTACTAAAATCTCAAGGTATTTTCCTGAAAACAATAATAAGAGTCTAGAAACCATGAAGTATAACCAGACAGTCAACACAACCTAATATCACTCTTGTCTTGTTCGACCAAACATACCTGAATTTGAACTTTCACTCTAATGCCCATTTTCTCATTTGAAATATTAACTCATCCTTGTTCTTAAAATGTCTGTTCACGTATAATTCAACAGAGGAATGTGAAATGCCTATATTAGAAGGAGAAAGATCTGGAGCAGAACGCAAAACATCAGCAGTCGAGCAGGTTGAAGTGTCATTTCTGATAGCATGTTGAAGCTACACAAAAGAAAAGAAAGATGCAAATACTTTCAGGAAACATTTAGGAATACGTATAACTTGTTTAGGAAAGCATGATTTCATTTGAATCATGCAGAGACGACCTATAAAATCTTTATTACATGTTGATTTCCATGCTTGAATAAAGCATCGACATGAGAATCACCATTTACAGTTCCCGACACGTGTGTGCGTTGGGTGGAATTTGAAATGCATACATGAGAAGGAGGATGATTTGAAGCAAGACGTAAAACATGAGCACCCAAACATGTATTTTTGTTTGCCTTGGATGTTAAAGTGTTACTTCCGTTTGATCCATGAATTGGCTACACAAAAGAAAAGAAAGATGCAAATGCTTTCAGGAAACATTTAGGAATACATATAACTTGTTTATGAAGGCATGTCTAAATGACAAGAAACAGCAAAAAAGCATGATTTCACTTGAATCATGCAGAGACGACCTATAAAGACTATATTACCTGTTAGTTTCCATGTGTGAATGAAGCATCGACAAGAGAATCACCATTTACAGTTCGCAACACGTGTGTGCGTTGGGTGTTATCAACTTCACAAATCTCTTCAATGCATATAGTCTTTGATTGAATGTAATTACCAAAATTCTCAGGACCAAGAATGTTTTCTCTGTCAGTCACATGAACCAAACAAAAGAAAACTTATACTGAAAGTGTGCTAACTGAACTAAAGACTGTAAATTCAATATTTAGGAAGTTGTTACCAAACAGAAATTTTACTCACCGTTACATACAAAAGAATCAGTTCAGGATCTGATTTTATTTTGTTGATGAAACTTCTGAGTTGGCGATCGTTTTTTAAAAACACCGGAGGAGAATTCTCTACCACCAACCTCATCTTTAACGAAAGTCCGTAGCTAAGTGTAACGGTTCTAAATGAGGAATAAATCCCAAAGTCTTCAAAAACCATCTCAAGTAAATCGTTGTGTTTGAGATCCTCATCAAACTCAAACATTGATGATCCTTGGTTTGTATCCAGTACAAAATCCCATTGATGCTTTTCATTTTTTTTCCACTCTCCACAAACACAAAAGATCTCCATCATATTTCACTAACACAATATAACCTATCAAAAGAAAGACCAGAAAAAACTTCAATGACCAACAAATTTCAATTCGTGGCTGCATAAACAAATCATGCTAACAAAGCAAATGCTCCAACATAAAGCAAATGTTACAACATTTCTCTCTCTCTCTCTCTCTATCATGAATCCACACTTGAAAACAAACGGATCTTCTACATCTCTTCTTCAACCATAATTCCCTCTCATTCAACTTTGAGAACGATTCACATTCCCAAATAGTAAAGAACAATACTAGTTCATGTTAACTGAATTAATAAACTAAGCAAAATTTGATCTACTACACATGAATTTGCAAAAGACTTACTCAAAAATGGCAAATACGAATTGAAAAATCTAATAGTCAAAGAAGGTACATGCGATCCTGAAGCGTGATGACAGCTGGATTGTTGATGACTCTGGGCAATTGTCGATAACTAATGATGTGAGAAACGAGAGATTACAGATGGATCGGAGGGTGAGATGGCACCCGCCGATTTGAATCCTCCAAGTCCAGTGTCTAACTCTTGGTTGCTTTCGGAGCTACAGATCGGGATAATCTCTGAGAAATTCGATCGCCGGCGGTGATGATGGATGTGAAATCATCGATGATGAAGGAGATGAAATTCTGCTAGCGGCGATTGATTCAAAACAATTCTTTTTTAATGTTCTATTTTTTTTAATCCCTTTAACTTTTAATAAATGCTAATTTTGGTAGTTTCCCAAATAGGGTGCTATATTTGTCAAGTTTTAGTTTTTTGTGCCATTTTGATCAATTTCTCTAAAAAATATAACTAAAAATATATATTATTAATCTACATAAATATAGGTTTTTAGCGATTTATGACTATTTTACAAAAACATTTCAATTATGTTCGCTATTCAATTATTTAAAATGCAGCTGATTCCCGTTGGGAGGGTCTCCTCCGAAGGAGTGACTTTAACATAGTTTGTGCCCCGCTCCGGGGATGTACAGGCCTACGAGCCCGGAACCTCGGCGATTCAAAAAAAAAAAAAAAAAAATGCAGCTGATTTGCCATTAAAACCCATAATATTCACATTCTTAGATCAGACATTGAATTTTTAATTTTAGAACAAAAACCTTCACCATTCAACACTTAACAAATAAATATATCTTTTTGCAATCTTACAAATCATCAATCTATACTATATGAAAGCATCTATTTGAGGAAGGACTATCCATTTCACTCTAAAAAATTCTTCCAAAAACGTGTCAGCATCTATAATATTTTGTTGTGGAGTTGGCTACAGAAATTTAGCTTTAGATATAAAATCTCACCTCCTCTTCTCCTCATGGGCATACGAAACGTTCTGCTTCAAAGCATGTTCTCCCACCACAACCTTTTCGGTTTCAACCTCTTCTAATCCCCAATACCTTTCCGATGTCTGATTTTTAACACCCATCAAGTAACTTAATTATAGATTTCATTATCTTCACTTCAGTTCTAAATATGATTTTCACTTCCAAAATTGAGGAAAAACCAAGCGGATCATTGGTAAAATATCGCCTTCTTTTCAATTTATGGGGTTTTCAGATCTGCGTCTAACCCATGTATTGAATTCCTTTTTTTTCTCGTGTAGAGGCAACACTCCAATTTGAGTCACATGCTAGGCGAGTCAGAGGCGACTCAAGTGTGAGGTGAGTCAGAGGCGAGACGACATTGTTTGTCGAATCTCCTATTTGTTGTCTTCCCTCTTCCCAGCCAAACATCTTTATGTTCAGATTCTGCTCATTCTGTTCGAAAGTCTCAAATTCTTGGTCAGATTTGACACTCTGTATGTCGATTTCTCAGAACATGATTTTAGAACAAACAATGTCGATTTTTGGCTTAAGTTTTGTTTTTCGTGAGCTGCAGAGTTTGAGAAGCTCGATTACAACGAATCCGAAACTCTTAACGACTTATGAAATCGATATCCTTCTAGCTCAAACGACGTCTGAGATCCGAAGGTAAGTGTTCATTATCACCAGACGAATCCGAATTTTTAAATTGTTTTGTCTGATAATTGCTTTATTTTCAATGGTATTTCTGTTTGATGAATGTTTAGCTGTTCATGCATCACTACATCAGTAACTACATTTCCTCTGTTTTATTCGAAGTTCAACAGCGACAAATCATGGCCACCTAATGATCGGTGCTTACATTGGTATGCTTTTATTGGTCTTATTTTTCATGATCAAATTGGGTATCAATTATATTTTAATTTGGTAATTTCAGACTTGAAGTTAACTAAATTTTGCTTATGTCTCAGATTCCTTAGCCACTTAAAGCAAAAAGACTATCATCATCATGGACCTTGGTCATAGATATTGTGGCCAAGTGAAAATAAGCCTTCTGGTGTTCCAGGCGACAATAATAAAGCAGAGCAAATGACCGCCGTCTCCTCAAATAAATATCATAAGGTATAAACTCTTCTACCACCCATCATAATTATCTATCACTATATTCATTTGTCATCTCATTTCGATTTATTACTTACAAGTATTATTGGTGTTTCCATTGTCTATATTTAGATCAACTTTTAAAACTTAAGCATCAGATTTTCTCTTGCAACGTACTCTATATTGGGATAAGATTCAACTTAAGCATCTATTGTACAGATAACTTACACGAAATATTGAAGGCATCAATCAGCCTGTTTCATCGAGACAAGAATCATACATTGGCAGTGATAGTCAGGGGAGTAAGACAAGAAGTTAATTCCTTCAACATGTCGGAAATGAAAATCAACTACAACTGTTTGCTCCCTACTGATCATCTTTTGGGAGAATCGATTTTGGTCCTAATCATTAGTACAAGGAGAACGAAGACCACAATACTGTTTTATAATGTCACTTCTCAAATCACAAACACACACACACACACTCTGATGACAAAAGAACATTTCTAAAGAAATTATTTCACTTTTAAGTTTACTTACTGGTTTTAAATTTTTACTCTTATAGATTGAAGTCTCTCTGAAGGTTCAAAACAAAGATTGAATGGAAGAAAGAAGATATGATCTCATTGCGGGATGTTTGGCAGAAAAGAAGGAAATACGACAGGGAAACCTGATTTGACATGAACCTAAGCCTAAGAGGGAAACCGTTGGGTAGGCACGAGCAGGTGGACATGTATATGAACATCCACTGTCCACTAATCCACCACATATGTGTATTTTCATGACAAGGAGAAAGGAATGTGTTTTCATTAGATTTGAGAATCTGTACGGAGAAAGCGAGGAAGTTGGGATAAACATTTTCTTTGACCAAGTTTGTCTTTACAGATTTGCTTCATATGATGTTATCTCTTAACTATTAAAATGGTTAGTTATAGAGTAATTTATATTTCCTTGAAATGAACATAGCGCAGAGAGAAATAACAACGTTTTGGAATTTATTGTAATTTTGTTTTTGTTGGTTATCTAATTAACTACCACAATGTCCAAAACATTTTAATAGTACTACTGATCTCGCAAAGAAATTCTCAATGCAACTAAAAATTGAGAGAATGAGCATAACATGTTTGTCACGTAATCGAAATTTCTTTAAAAATATATCATGAACTATTATATCAAAACTAATTCAGAAAGCTTACAAAATCTATACAATGTCTACAATTTAATGGTTACTAACATTTTCTAATCACTCTTAATGCAAAAAATAGTATAAAACTATATCCGCGGAACAACCCCTATTATATTATATATAATAGAAGAGTTTTCTCTTCATCTAGAGTATCCACAATTTCACATCATCAAAAAAAAAAACATTAAAACCAAATTTAATAACTCATCAGATTAAATCAAGTTATGGCCTATAGAAAGTTGGTTCTGTAGAACAACTCCTACCAACTCTGTTTGACTTACATGGGAAAATAAAATACCTCGTGCTCGACCCTTTTTTGCAAGAGAGTCGGCACGTACATTTGAAGCACGAGGAATATGGACTATGCTAAAATTCTCAAAAACATCTCTAAGAAAGTAGATAAAGTCCAATTCCGAAGAAAAAGCTGGCCAGTCCACCGGATTTTTAATCATTTCCACCAAGTCTGAGCAGTCCGTCTCGATTCGAATAGTCGATTACTCTTTTCCCTTAGGCACGACATAGCCCATAGTAGTCCGTCTATCTCTGCATGAAACGCCGAAAGGCTTCGATGACACCCTTGAAGTCCAAAGATCTCTTGTCCCATGTGGTCCCTATGAGTCCACCCTAGGCCGCTGACCGGGCCATGGTCGATCCAAGAAGCGTCGATTTGACAAGTCAGGATTTTTTGGTCCACGAGGGCTCTCGAGACGTCATGTTCCCGTGGGTCTTTCATCTCTTCTTCACCTTCCTTTTGGTTTGCTATCCTCCAACTTTCCGCTTCGAGTGTTGCTAGCTGAAGGGTATCAACCGGAGAAATTTCTTTCCCGTTGAAAACTTTGTCGTTCCTTGCCTTCCATATGTACCATATGATCCAAGGATATATGTCTTTTTGTGATTCTGTGAGACCCACTTCTCTTGTTCTCCAAAATAGGAAGTCCATATTTCGGTAAATAGATGTACTCGGGAAGTCACCCGGAAGGGACGGGAACTCCGATAAAGCCCAAACTTGTAAAGCTGGGGGACATTCAAAAAGAAGATGGTTTATAGATTCCTCTGGACCACCACACCTAGGGCAACTCATATCGGTGCCCATATGCCTATAAGTAAGGCGCTCACCATCACATCCTGAGAGCGCTTGCCACATAAAATGTTTGAGTTTTCATGCCGTGCGTACTCTCCACACCTTGCTCTGTATACATGTGATACTCGGTTCTCTAACTTCCACCGGGTCTTGGCGTAAGTTGAATTTTCGAATCAGATCATATCCCGATTTCACCGTATATATGCATGATTTTGTATGGTTCCATGCGTACCCATCAAGGGCGAAATTACGACTAGGTCTCAACCCTAGGATAAGTGGGATATCCTCGGGTTGGAAGTGTTTTCGTAGAAGGGGGACGTTCCACTCTTTTGTATCTCGTCTGATAAAAGAGTGGACAAGGAGCTGAGGGTGCCTATCCCACCTGAGCAGAAGCTCTCGCAGGACGAGCTGGCTTGTCTGGAACTCAAGGTTCACTCCAGACCCTAGTTTTAAGGCCGGATCCAATAGTTTTTCTTAAACCGAGTTTCAAAAAGGGCTTTGCGGCAAGGATACTACGCCAACCATAAGATGGTGAGTAAACCATGCGGTCTTTCAAAGGTCATGATCGATTATAATAACGTCCTCGGAGGACCCGCGCAAAAAGAGACGAGGGAAACTGGATAAGTCTCCATAATTTCATAGCGAGCAAGGCTATATTGAAATCATGAAGGTCTCGGAAACCAAGTCCTCCCTTGTTTTGGGGGATGCTGATATATCATGGTTTTTACCCTTTTTAAGCCATGATATAGGTCCGTTTTATAGAGTTTTTCTACTATTTTGTAGTGTTTTAGAGTCTTTTACATGTTTTAGCACGTTTGGAGCATAATTGGAGATATTGGAGCTTTTTGGAGCATTTTGGAGCAAAACAGAAGCTTGTGTAGCTGAGTACCCGATTTAGAGTCTCAGTATCGATCGACACCTCCTGGTATCGATCGATACTCACTGCAGCAGAGCACGAAGCGCGACTTTAATGAAGAGTTGAAGAATTGCAAAATTGCCCAGAAGTCTTTATTATTTACAATTTAGCCCAAAACGTGTTTTATGAGTTTTAAGTTAGGTTTTAGCCACTTTGGCAAGAACATTGAGTTTACACTTGCTTTGATTCTGAGTTTTTTGAGAGAGCTTTTCTGAGGGAGACAAGTCTGAGACTCTGTTCGTCCGAGAGAAGATTTCGAACCCTCTTGTTACTCTCCTTTTTATTATTTATCTGAGTATTATTTCAGTCATGTTTATTGTTTCAATTACCATGTCTGAGTAGTTCTCTTGTTAGGTTCAGGGTTCTCATAAGGGTTTTCTCTGAATGTTAGGTTAATTGAATGATTATGATTCACCATCTGAATTAGTTCTTCGCCTTAGGTTGCTCTCAAAGCTAATTCTAGACTGATCACATGGAACTTAGATCTTAGGATAATTGGTTAGGCACGAGAGTGCGATTAATTACCTGACAGAACCTAGAGCGAGCAAAATAACTATTCGCAAAGAGATTTGGCTTAGTTGTTTTGTGAACAGATCAAACCTGAACTAAAAGCTGGTTTAGACTTTAGGATTCGCAAAGAGATTTGGAATTCTAGGATTTAGACTTAGATAGTTTTCGCAACGAGAGTTGGTTAGCTATACTTTAGTGATTTGAGTTCAAGAACCGCGCTAAATCTGAATCCTGTTAGTTAGTCTATCTGCATTCATTGAATTCCTGAGAAATACCATGAACCTATCTTCTTTCCCATCGATTACAACTTGTTTAATTTACGCATCTGCTTTTAATCACATCTTCTTGGTTTAGCTTAATTCTGATCTACATAATCTATTGCGTGATTTCTGGAGTTCTTGTGTTCGACCCCTAACTATACTGCAACACTGCTTTAGTACTTTTTAGGGTATTAATTTGAGCATATCAAATTTGGCGCCGTTGCCGGGGACTCAATTTCGCCATTAGATTTTAGTGAAGAATTTTGTCTAAATCGTCGAGTATCGATCGATACCCCTTGGTATCGGTCGACACCCGACACGTTTTTTTTTAGTCACTTACGTTCTTGATCTTTTGTGTTTCAGGTGTATGCCTACTCGAGGAACCAGAAGAAACAAGAACACTCAGCTAGTTGATTTGTCAAACGAGCAGCTAGCACAGTTGGAACGCACACTAAGAAGAGCAAAGAAGCCAGTCGAGATGAACAACAATCCAATGGTTTTGATTCGGGACGAGGCTGGTGTTTTCAGAGACCGAGAGGGTCATTTATGCAATGAGGCTGGACAGCGACTTGATGGAGAGGGAAACATCATAATCCCTCCACCAGCTGTCGATGAGGTTGCCGCGCGAGCAGCGCGCAACAACGAGGGGAATGATGGGAATGCTGTAGTTAATCGAGCTAGGACAATTGGTGAATGCAATAGACCTGACCAGTTCTACGCAAATCGATCAGCGATTCGTATTCCCACCTTTCAGAGGAATAACTTTGAGGTGAAGCCTGCGTACTACACTCTTGTGGGTCAGCACACCTTTCATGGTCTTCCTCATGAACATCCCGTGGACCATATTGAGAAGTTCGAGGATTTGGTCTCTAGCATCAAATGCAATGGAGTGTCCTACGACTACTTGTTCTGTAAGCTTTTCCCATACTCTCTAGGTGGGGATAACACGCCCACTCACCGCCCTATTATGCAAGGAGACTCACTTTGATTTCACACCATAATGTCTTGCAGCTTTTGAGGAGATTAAGAAGGCATTGGTGAGTGCTCCTATTGTGCAACCTCCTGATTGGACTTTACCTTTCGAGATTATATGCGATGCCAGCGATTTTGCTGTGGGTTCTGTTCTGGGTCAGCGGAAAGAGCAGAAACTTCATGTTATCTATTATGCCAGTAAAATGTTGGATGATGCTCAGAGGAATTACAGCACGACAGAGAAGGAATTACTTGCGGTCGTCTTCTCCTTCGACAAATTTCGGCCTTATTTGATTGGGAGCAAAGTGATTGTTCATACAGATCATGCTGCTCTCAAGTATTTGATGCAGAATAAAGATCTCAAGCCTCGTCTTTGTCGTTGGGTTCTTTTGCTCCAAGGGTTTGACATTGAGATAAAGGACAAGAGAGGAGTGGAGAATGGGGTCGCTGCTCATCTTTCGAGGTTGAAGCTCGATACAGACGTGCCTATTGATGACCAACTACCTGAGGAGTCGATTTACTACATTGAAACTGGTTTCCAAAGTGGATTCACCGAAAATCAGCAATTCCCACGAATTGCTGGTTTCGGTGTCGATCGACACTCACCTGGTGTCGGTCGACACCCGTCGGCTGCTGCACCTGTTTTGACCGTGGAACACCTTGGTGCTTCCGAGGAGTACCTTGTTGCTGAAATGGATTCTGATCTACCATGGTATGCTCATATTGCCAACTTCCTCGCTGCAGGTACAGAGCCAACGCACCTAGACAAATATTCCAAGAAGAAGTTTCTGCGAGATATAAGGCGATACTTTTGGGATGAGCCTTACCTGTATAAGCATTGCTTTGATGGTATCTACAGGCGATGCATTGCTGAATCAGAGGTACCTACGGTTTTGTTTCATTGCCATGGTTCTGAGTATGCTGGACACTTCGCTACTTTCAAGACAGTGTCCAAGGTTCTTCAAGCAGGCTTCTGGTGGCCTACTATGTTTAAGGATGCTCATATCTTCATCTCGCAGTGTGATGTGTGTCAGAGGAGAGGGAAGATCAGTAAGAGACACGAGATGCCACAGAATTTCATCCTTGATGTTGAGATTTTTGATTGCTGGGGTATCGATTTTATGGGTCCTTTTCCTCCGTCATACAAGAACCAGTACATTCTAGTTGCAGTGGACTATGTCTCTAAGTGGGTGGAGGCAATTGCTAGCCCAACCAACGACTCTGCGGTGGTTCTTAAGCTGTTTAAGACCATCATCTTTCCACGATTTGGAGTGCCTCGTATTGTTATAAGTGATGGTGGCAGTCACTTTATCAACAGGGTTTTCGAGAGGTTACTGAAGAAGCACGGTGTGAATCATCGTGTGGCTACTCCATATCACCCCCAGACCAGTGGGCAAGTCGAGGTCTCCAACAGGCAAATCAAGGAGATTCTGGAGAAGATAGTGGGAACTTCTAGGAAGGATTGGTCTACTAAGCTAGACGATGCGCTATGGGCCTACATGACTGCTTATAAGACACCATTGGGCACTACACCTTTCCATTTGCTGTATGGGAAAGCATGTCACCTTCCTGTGGAGATCGAGCACAAGGCAGCATGGGCTAATAAGTTGCTGAATTTTGATATCAAGCCTGCTGCTGAGAAGCGTTTGATCCAGCTGAACGAGCTGGATGAGATTAGGCATCATGCCTATCAGAACTCAAGGTTGTACAAGGAGCGGACTAAGGCGTACCATGACAGGAAAATCCTCCACCGCATTTTTGAACCCAATGATCAGGTACTTCTGTATAACTCTCGTTTGCGTTTGTTTCCTGGTAAATTGCGTTCTCGTTGGTCAGGTCCTTTCACTGTCAAAGAGGTTAGACCACATGGTGCACTTGTCCTGACTAACCCCTATGGCGAGGAGTTCACTGTCAATGGACAAAGGGTGAAACACTACTTAAGGAGAACTGAGATCCCAGATGGACACATGATGCCTCTGGATGATGCACCCGCTGCCTGAACGGCAGTACAGTCAAGTTAATGACGTTAAACGAGCGCTTGGTGGGAGGCAACCCACTGGTGAGACTGTACATATCTTTCTTTTTCTTTTTACTTTTAGTTTGTGTTTCGTTGTGTCACGTGAACCAGATTCGGACGAGACGTATCGATCGACACCACCTAGTGTCGATCGACACCCTCGATGCGCCTAAATGCACCGACTTGCTACGAGTATCGATCGACACTATCTAGTATCGGTCGATACCCACAGCCCAGGTACGTTTCCTTATAAACCTTACGGGTTTTCCTTTTTCTCACAACACCTCTATCGACCGACACGAGCCTCTCTCTCACCAAATTTCACCAAATCTTCGTTTCTCAACGCTTTTGAGTGATTTTTGTGTCTATTCCGTGCGGTTTTTCGTGCTCAATCCCTTTCTCTCATTCATTCTAACGATCTGCTAGGTATGTAACACGAATTTCAAACTTTTGGTTCCATGCACCAAGTGTAGATTTTCGACTTTTAGGTTCTTAGAACTCGTGTTGTTCGATGATTATCACTTGATTATTGTGTTCTAGGCCTAGTTGAACCCTGCCTTACGCTTCATTACCCTTGGTTTGCAAATTTTGGAATTGTTGGATTTGTGTTCTTCGTGTCTGCTCGATACTTGTCTGAGTATCGATCGATACCACCTGGTATCGGTCGATGCTCATAATCTGCCTTAGCCGATTTTGCTTTGTTTGTGAGAGATGTTGGATTTATGCCTTGTCTTGTGTTTGTTAATGATGCAGATGGCACCAAGGAAGAGGCCAAGAGCTGCTGAAGCCTCTAGCTCTAACCCGTCTAGTGAGCATCCGATCGAGTACGTTGTGGGCGCAAGTGTGAAGATTTTCGACGGTTTCACTTGGAAAGGAGGGGTTGTGAAAGCTTGCCTTCTCAACCACCGCTATTTGGTGAGGATAACTGGCGCAGAGGCGGATCTTGATCTTCCACACACTTCCTTACGCCACATTCCTCCACCTCCTCCACGTCGTTCTTCTCCACCAGCCACTCCTGGTTTTGCGTGTAGAGCTCCTTGGCCTAAGATCAGTGAGAAGGCCAGGATCAGATTGAGAGATGATTACGAGGGCTCCGATAAGGAGATTACTGAGAGCAGGGCCTGCACCCACATGCCGATTTTAGAGGAGTGGGATGACTACGACTCCATTTTCTACAACGCCTGGCAGGACGTTGATGTGCGCCCCACTCGCTTTGTGGATACGCATTCTATGAGGCGACTGGGCTTTGATCGAGAGCTTGATGGTTTGATCAGGAAGATTGGACTGGGGACGATGCCTACGCGGCAATATGACTTATACCCCGACTTTGTCCGCCAGTTCCTCGCGTCTGTCCGCGTTTACTACACTGGTGAGCCTCCAGTGACTGCCCAGCATGGTGTGCTGACATTCTTGATTCGTGGTGTGCGCTACAGGATTTCCTTCTAGGAGCTCTGCGACATATACGGTTTTAACAGGGATTTCTCGAGATGCGAGCTTCCTTGCCGGTTCTTGGATATTGATGCCTTCTGGTCTCACTTCGGGCATGGGGTCTACGACTGCAAGACCACCACGCAGATGGATGTGCGACATCCTGTCATACGCTGTCTTGTTAGGATCTTGAGCAACACCTTGTTGTGCAAGATGGAGCCTAACAAGATGCGAGTGACCGAGCTGATTGTGTTGTCCATTGGGATTGGGGACATCATTGATGATGAGGCATATGAGTGGCCTGAGATGGACCTTGCGGTCAACTTTAGCGCAGTTTTTGCGCACCATTTGGAGTCGCTGAAGGTGAAACCTTTTACCGGATGCGGCAGGACCTCTACAGCCACGAGTCGTCGGAAGACAGAGACGGTAGACAGTTTACTCACTCCAATTTTTCTGCATCTTGGGATCAACACAGCCAGTTGTTCGATCTCGACTGCGCGCGAGCTTATGGACTTAGCGCACCTGGAGCATCTTCGCTGGCTTAAGCCAGATAGGCGTTCGGTATTTAGCACTTCTGTTGGGGACTATCTTGTTCAGCTCCCCAACACTGCACTGACAGACATTGGTGGCAACCCTGACCAGCTATTCTTCGCTCCTGCTGGTGAGGACATGGAGCTTGCACCTGCCACTAGACGTCGAGGCTCCACCACTAGAGCCCGTCCGCCTGCTTCTGGCCCTGCTGGGGGTCGATCACGCGCGCGCCACACACTTGCTCCTACACCTACTCTTCCTCCACCACCTGAGATGGAGATGGATCCGTTCCAGCGCTACGTTGTTGAGAGTCTACAGACCATTTGGAGCGCTATATCTCGCTGCAGCTGCATGGCGTCTCAGAGCCCTATTTCCCCACCTCCGGCTGGACCATCTGGCACTGCTGGCGATGACTCTGACGCCATTGAGGAGGATTAGTCCTCCGTTTATCTGGTTTCACGTTTGTTTTTCTTTTCCCTTTTCTGTTTCTTTTCATTTGGACCTCTGTTGGTTTGCGTCTTATGTCAGCATCTTATCATATTGTACTTTGTGGAACCTATGCTTTTATGATTTTTGTTGCTTTTGACTTGTGTTTGAGTGATCTAACAGTGCTAACCATACCACATTTGGATCGTTTGACACACTTTTTGGGCACCTTTATCGCTGAAAAGAGGATTTCTGTCGACCACCTACTGGTATCGATCGATACCAGTTCAGTCGCTGACATTGTGTTTGTTTTTCTTAGAGTCAGTCGTTTTTTGTGTCAAAAATTTGTTTTATTGAGTCAAAATTTTGTTGGAGATTATGATCGTGTTCTTGACCCTTTTGTTCTGACTTTGCTTCTAAGTGACCACTGTTACAGAATCAGCTACAGATCGACTAATGAAAAATCCAAAGGCTGACCAGTTAACTAAAAGACACACATGTTTCCAGCAGAGTTCTCTGAAAGCCTGAGCCAAATTTTTGCACTTCATCGATGTGGTTAGTATTCATAGAGCTTGATTCCTCATTCATATCTGACAAAGGAACCCATGTGTTTGAAAGTGATAGTATCTCTCTCCCCTGTTACAAGTTAATAAAAAGAGCATAAAAGATGAAATGATTTTCTTCTAAGTAGAGGGCTAGGAAAATTTCCAGCGATCCCATTATTCTACTTGGTGAGGAATGATCACACAAAGGTTGGAAGCGAGGCTAGGATTTTCCTATGATGCCATTATTCGCCTACACCCTTTGATACATTGAGAGGGAAGAACCGGGAATTCGGTGGCAAACACCATCAATACTCGCGTCTCATACCTTGATGTGTATATGCGAATCTAAAATAAAAAAATAAAAAAAAAGAGAACAAAATAAGAAATAAGTCTGGNGCCTCTTTTGCAAGAGAGTCGGCACGTACATTTAAAGCACGAGGAATATGGACTATGCTAAAATTCTCAAAAACATCTCTAAGAAAGTAGATAAAGTCCAATTCCGAAGAAAAAGCTGGCCAGTCCACCGGATTTTCAATCATTTCCACCAAGTCTAAGCAGTCCATCTCGATTCGAATAGTCGATATACTCTTTTCCCTTAGGCACGACATAGCCCATAGTAGTCCGTCTATCTCTGCATGAAACGCCGAAAGGCTTTGACGACACCCTTGAAGTCCAAAGATCTCTTGTCCCATGTGGTCCCTATGAGTCCACCCTAGGCCGCTGACCGGGCCATGGTCGATCCAAGAAGCGTCGATTTGACAAGTCGGGATTTGTTGGTCCACGAGGGCTCTCGAGACGTCATGTTCCCGTGGGTCTTTCATCTCTTCTTCACCTTCCTTTTGGTTTGCTATCCTCCAACTTTCCGCTTCGAGTGTTGCTAGCTGAAGGGTATCAACCGGAGAAATTTCTTTCCCGTTGAAAACTTTGTCGTTCCTTGCCTTCCATATGTACCATATGATCCAAGGATATGTGTCTTTTTGTGGTTATGTGAGACCCACTTCTCTTGTTCTCCAAAATAGGAAGTCCATATTTTGGTAAATATATGTACTCGGGAAGTCACCCGGAAGGGACGGGAAGTCCGATAAAGCCCAAACTTGTAAAGCTGGGGGACATTCAAAAAGAAGATGGTTTATAGATTCCTCTGGACCACCACACCTAGGGCAACTCATATCGGTTCCCATATGCCTATAACTAAGGCGCTCACAAGTCGCAACACATCCTGAGAGCGCTTGCCACATGAAATGTTTGAGTTTTCCTGCCGTGCGTACTCTCCACACCTTGCTCTGCAGACATGTGATACTCGGTTCTCTAACTTCCACCGGGTCTTGGCGTAAGTTGAATTTTTGAATCAGATCATATCCCGATTTCACCGTATATATGCATGATTTTGTATGGTTCCATGCGTACTCATCAAGGGCAAAATTACGACTAGGTCTCAACCTTCGGATAAGTGGGATATCCTTGGGTTAGAAGTGTTTTCGTAGAAGGGGGACATTCCACTCTTTTGTATCTTGTCTAATAAAAGAGTGGACAAGGAGCTGAGGGTGCCTATATCCCACCTGAGCAGAAGCTCTCGCAGGACGAGCTGGCTTGTCTGGAACCCAAGGTTCACTCCAGACCCTAGTGTTAAGGCCGGATCCAATAGTTTTTCTTAAACCGAGTTTCAAAAAGGGCTTTGCGGCAAGGATACTACGCCAACCATAAGATGGTGAGTAAACCATGCGGTCTTCCAAAGGGCATGATCGATTATAATAACGTCCTCGGAGGACCCGCGCAAGAAGAGACGAGGGAAACTGGATAAGTCTCCATAATTGCTTAGCGAGCAAGGCTACATTGAAATCATGAAGGTCTCGGAAACCAAGTCCTCCCCTGTCTTGGGGGATGCAAATCTTATCCCATGCAATCTAGTGTAACCCCTTGCTATTTTCCTTGGAACTCCACCAAAAGTTTGAGATGGCGCTCCTAAGTTTGTCAATAATGCCTTGTGGTTGCAGAAAACACGACATAACATATGTCGGAAGTGCTTGTGCGACATATTTTATTTAAACCTCTTTTCCCCTCCCTTGGATAAGAGTCTTGCTGACCATGAGTTGACCCGGTTATTAAGACGATCTTGGACAAAGGAGAAGACTTTCATCTTTGATCCGCATATTTGTTCAGGTAGTCCCAGGTACATCCCCATCCCGCCTTCTGTTGTAATCCCCAAAAACTATAGAAGATTTAGCAGCATTTAATCGTCGGCCCGAGGCATTGCCATAAGTTTCTAAAATCTTCAGAATCTCTACACATTGCCTAACCTCCGCTCTGCAGAAAAACAGTCTATCATCAGCAAATAAAAGGTGAGTTATGCGTGTGCTCGCTCTTGCGATGCGCAGCCCCATAATGTGTTTCTCTTCTTCCGCTCCATTTAGAAGGGAGATTAGAGCCTCTGTGCAAATGATGAACAGGAATGGTGATAAAGGGTCTCCTTGACGTAGACCCCTCGCAGGTTTGATCTTGCCTCTTGGTTCCCCGTTTAAAATAACTTGGTATGAGACCGAGGTAATGCAATACATCAGTAATTTGACCCATCTCTCCGCGAAGCCCATCTTTAGCATTAGGGCTTCAAGAAAACTTCATTCTACTCTATCGTATGCTTTGCTCATATCCGTTTTGATGACCATGTAGTCAAATTTACAGCTAGGATTAGTGCGGAGAGCATGAAAGTTTTCTTGCGCTAGCAGGATATTGTCTGTGATCAAACGCCTAGCTATAAAGGCCTATTGGGTCTCCGAAATCAAGTTCGGGAGAGCCTTCTTCAATTTTTTGCACAACACCTTGGAAATGATCTTGTAGCTTATGTTACATAGGCTGATCGGTCTAAATTCGGTCATTGCTCTTGGTCTGTACTTTTTGGGTATAAGACAAATGTTCGTTTGGTCTAATCTCGGGTCAAAACTTCCCGTCTCAAAGAAATCTTTCACCAGCTTGATAATGTATTGGCGTATAACTTGCCAGAATCTTTGGTAAAACCTACTCGTCATGCCATCCGGTCCCGGAGCCTTATCCGGGTTGATATCGAACAAAGCATTTTTTATTTCTTCTTTTGATGGTTCCATGACAAGTAGGCGGTTAGTAGAAGTTGAGATTTTCTCGGTAATGTATTGGAGGGATTCACCCTGGTCTGCTGGAGAAGTGGTGGAAAAGAGATCCTGGAAATAGTTGGTTGCTACTCTTTCTATTCCGCTAGCACTTTCCACCAACTTCCCATTGTGGTCTTTAAGGCTGATGATCCGATTACGGGCCCGTCTTTGTTTAGTAATAGCGTGATGAAATTTTGTGTTTCTATCACCTGCTTGATGCCATTGGATCCGACTTTTTTGCTGCCATAAAAGATCCTCCTCTCTAAAAGCTGCAATAAGTTGTCTCCTCAGATCTTCGAATTCCTCCAAAGTGGTGTTGTCATCGTCTTGGGCCATTACAATTTGATTTTTCAGATCCTCAATCATCCTAGCTGTGTTTGTTGGGGTCGTTCTCTTCCAACTAGCGATGTTACTACGGCACGAGACTATTTTTTGATGGAAATCCGACGTGGGATGCCATCAAAAGAGCCCCACCCCGAGATCACTGCTTCTTTGAATCCCGGTTTGCCCATCCATCTTTTGTCAAATCTAAAGGTCTTCTTGGATCTTCGAGGACTCGACTGAATACGAGCTAAGACAAGTCTGTGGTCAGAACCCCACAATTTTAAATATTCTGTCGTAGTGTGAGAATAGAGAGAGTGCCATTCTTTGTTTGCAACTGTTCTATCCAGTCTGCATTTGACTTTTCCTGACCGCCTTCTTCCCACCCACGAGAAGGAATTTCCTTTATACGAGAAATCTATCATCCCACAATTATCGAGCATCGTCCGAAAAAGAATAAAAGTGTTTTCCGCTCTCCTAGGTCCCCCACATTTCTCGTGGTTACCCGTGATGTCATTAAAATCTCCAATCATAAACCAAGCATCGCGCCGGTTTAGACTCATCCTGGTAAGACGTTCCCCACAGGATCTCCATAAACAAAAGTCATAAAAATTTTATGCCCTTCAAACGTAGTTTCGATGTCAATCATACGATCGTCCGCATATACGATAGAAACTGATGGATCATCCATATAAAAAAGAGCTAGACCTCCGCTACGGCCTATGGGATCAACTGTACACACTTGATCATAACCAAGAGATACTTGCAGATCTTGCAGAAAATGACGATTGTTTTTAATCTCCGATAAGAATAAAAAACTAGGGAGGAAGCACCGCTTCGAGATGTTCCTTCGTCAGATCGGCTCCCGCCCCCTGACAATTCCACGCTATTGTATTCATCTTGACCTTCTCGCCATAGGAGAATTGTACAGCCCAATAACAAGAACTTAGCACTAGGCTAGAAAGCTTATGGAAAAGGAGATTGCGTTGTTCGAAGACTTGATTTGGCAAAAGAGCTGCAACTATGGCAGAGATCCAAAATTGTTAATTTTTTTTTTTTTTTTTTGAATGAAGATCGNTTTTTTTTTTTTTTTTTTTTGAATGAAGATCGTAACGCTTCAAATCTTCCGGAAAGACTTAGCACAAGGCTAGAGTAGTTTAAAGTCGGACAAGAAGCTTCCGACAGCGAGAAGGAGGAGTGGAGGAGGTGACAGTGGTTTCGGAAAGGCTTCGATCTTCAGACTAAGAGAATCTCGCCGGGAAAGACAGAGTCGGCGGAGGGGAAGTTCCCGTAGGCTTGACGGTGGTCTAGGAGAGATTCAGAATTCGAATTTCTCACAAGGCTTGACGGTTGTTCCAGGGGTACTCAAGAGAAAAAAACGGGATAAGGAAATGCGGTGACGGAGGCGGCAAGCGATTTTAGACGGAGACGCCGTCTTGATTTCCGTGCTTCGTATGAGGAGTCGAGGTTTTGTTGTAGATTTCTTACCCAGCATAGAAGGAAAAAATCATAGCACTTGCTAGATTAGACACACGAAGCATATTTGGTCCGATTTGTTCTTGACGGTGGGCTAGGAGAGATTTAGAAATCAAATTCTCTCTCTACAAAAGCGGTTTGTTGTAGAAAACACGCCAGGAAACTTTGGAGTTGCGCGGTGTTCTTGACGGAGGGTTGTCGAAGATTTTACGAAATTTTGACAAAAATTTGCTGATTTTTGGAAAAAGAATTCTCCGCGTAAAAGCAGAGTGGAAACGTGGACAAATAACCAGTGGATAAGGATCAGACAAGCTTCGATTTGGTCTTCAATTAAGAAGCTCGCCGGCGAAAATCTGATTCGGCGGAGAGACAGCTTTGACGGTAATAACTCAATTAATTCACACTTTTGTTATATTATCATCTACTCATCTTCATTAAAAGAAAACAATAATTCACAAAAGAACTTACAATACAAACAAAAAAAACGAAAAAAAAAAAATTTAAGGTGACTACAAATAGAAAAAATAAACATATCACACAAATAAAAAATAAGAGAATTTAATCGAGTAAATAGAATGCATATTTTAGAAACTTTTTAAGGGAATACGACACATTTTTATTTAATTTATATGTAATAGTAATGCAAGATGTATAAATTTTAAGTTAGAAATAACAAATAGTTTAAAAATACATTTTTGAATATCTAGATTATTTTTAATAAGTTCTTTAATTTTGAGGAAGTAGCTTTAGTCAAATAGTTAAAAGTTCATCTCTCCGGCTTTCTCCACTAGATTTTTATTTCAAATAGCTTTACAAAAGGTTGGAAAAATAATCAAGTTGTCCCGATGACCAAAAAAAATAACAATTAGGTGTAGATTAATAATTAGAATCATAATATACTTTGAATGTTTAAAAATAGACGTATGTGAGGAGAGAATTTTGGTTTCTTCAAACGGGCATGTTAAAATGTAAGGTTTGACGGTAATATCTAATGTTTGGTAGATATGAACGGGTCCAAAATGAGATTCAATATGTCGGAATCAAATCTCACATGCATCACAACATGGTTAGAGAAACTTCGCAACTTCGCAACAACAAGTGGATATCTCTCCAAAAATTATTTGTCCTTCTAGTTAGTAAGAATTTGAGTTTCTTCAATCGATCATGTTAAAGTTGGTTTGACGGTGAAATATGATGTTTGGTGGATATGAACGTGTCCAAAAATGAAATTCTATATTCAGGAATCCCAAGAAAAATTTAGCGATTCGTTAATCCGTTTTTTTTCCACAACGAAAATATATTCTTCAATAATATCTTTGTTGTATATCATTTGGTAAAATAAATTTGCATTTATACATAGATTTGTCTTTTAAATTTTAGAAAATTATATTTCTATTCAATGATTCGTAATGTTAACAATTAAAATTTGAAATCTCGCGCAACACGCTGGGTATAAATCTAGTTAGTACTAATGATTAACTTACTTATCCATACTGCAGAATTTATTCTTTCGAGACAATAATGTCGCAAATAAATGTAGCGATGAAAGCGATGCCATGGGTCTCACTAGTTCCAACAATCTCTGAATATTTTATAGAAAATGGTTTTACGAAGTGTTTTTTTTTTAGGTAAAACTTTTACGAAGTGTTATTTCTCCATAAACGCTTGCATCACTCATATAATTATTCACATATCATTGGCCGAGTTGTGGTTATATTGGACGCATAGAGTCTTCCATGACGTCAAGCCTCTCTACAAGCATTTTCACTTCGTTCATCATCGCTTTAACAACAAGACCTCTCTCTCACCTTTTGCAGGTACTTAACTCTCCACATTTTCTTTTCTTTTAGTTCTTATCTACTCGGAATCTATTTGATGTCAAATCAATTATTAGTCTTTGTGGTTTTAGTTAAAACACATCTTATATTATGAAACATAGTGAGTATTCAAGATATGATGCACTCTTTATTTGTAGGAGCGGCAAGTCATCCCGTGGAGGCTGTACTAGACGCACTACCTTATACTATCCTCCTCTTCTTTGTTCCAATGCACTTTAAGACCGAATTAGCCCTTTTGGACATTTTACAGTCACGGTTGTCTCGAGACCAATATGTGGCCGATCATGACTGCTGATTATCATACAATGCACCACATCATGCATCGTTATAACTATGGCAATTACACACTTCTGATGGATTGGTTGTTCGGAACACTTCGTCATCCTCACTCCACCGTTGAGAAAGCCTAGTCGAAGTAATGTGTGTTAGACAGTAGATATGCATGTACCATGTTTATATGTATGAGTTAGATGTTTGGGTTTTGGATATAAGAACATGTGTAGATGTGAAATAAAACTATCGTTCACATGTTTTTACGTTTTTCTAAATAATAATGGACAATTTCATAGATATAGATAATGAATTTCATATCTATATTGTTGTGACATGAGAGTCATATAATAAGACAATAAAAAATAGATTATTTAATTTGAGCAAATTATGTGGAAGAGGGGTCCATCTGACACATTCCCAATTAAAGAAGTGATTACACCTCTCTGATCTTCAGCCTCTTTCCTTGTTGCCCATTCATCTGCATCTGCCATGGTTTTCATCACAATGTCATGTGCATCATGATCTACTCCCAAAAAACACATATTTATTCCGGTTTTTCCACAATCTCTATGCAATCCTTGGCACTAACATTGACGAATCAGCTTCCCTGGGATGATCTTTGGAGATAGTCAAAACTCTATAGAGGTTAGTGAATAAGGAATTAGCCATTTCCCCACCTAGAGAGATGGCCCTCACAAGTCTTTTTTCAAAAGGACATTGAAAAAGTAGATGGTTAACAGTTTCATAACCATTTTGATATTTAGCACATATGAGATCTCTTGAAAAATGGTCATAATCTGTAGATATATGTAGTATGTGACAAGTACGGTCATAATTTGACATTGAGTGCTTAGTAGATCTCACACAATTGATGATCTGACTGGTGTATTCAGTTGGATGGAGCTTTTGGCTGGGGTTTCTTTCCTTCGGAGAAGATTTATAATTTGTTTTAGATGCTTAGTTTTTAGTCGATTCTAGTTGTTTATCTGGTTTAGGTTTTGCAATGCAAGTTTATTTCAGTGGTTCTTAGAGCGGACTTCATCGAAGCTAATTCTTCCAGAATAAATCTGACAAAGGCAATCAAAGAAGGATACCTTATCTTAATCATGAGAATTGTTATTGTATTATCATCAAAAGTATTAGAATCTTGTCTGGTATTGTGTATATGGAATGCCTTTTGTTGACCTTTTTCAGGCTCGAAACAAGTTAAGACCGTCTAGGTATCGCCATCATCAAAGAAATACGTCATCACTAAAATTTTCGAAATAATAATGGACAACTTTCATAGATATAGATATAGATCATGAATTTCGGATCTATATTTTTGTGACTTTAGAGTCATATAATAAGAAAATATAAAAATAAATTATTTAATTTGAGTCAATTATGTGGAGAAGGAATCTATCTGACACATTCCCAGCTGACAGAAGCGATCACACCTCTATCTTCAGCCTCTTTCCTAGTTGCCCATTCATCTGCATATGCCATGGTTTTCATCACAATGTCATGTGCATCATGATCTACTCCCTTAAACACATATTTATTCCGGTTTTTCCACAATCTCTATGCAATCCATGGCACTAACATTGACGAATGGATGATTCTTGGAGATAGTCAAAACTCTATAGAGGTTAGTGAATAAGGAATTAGCCATTTCCCCACCTAGAGAGATGGCCCTCACAAGTCTTGCAAAAGGACATTGAAAAAGTAGATGGTTAACAGTTTCATAACCAATTTGACATTTAGCACATATGAGATCTCTTGAAAAATGGTGGACTTTTGGATTTGCTTCCATTTTCTAGACCATTTGGTAAAGGCTATCCTGATCTGGTTAGAGATTGTGGAGCTTGACGTTTGTGGGTGTTTTTTTGTGCAGAATTCACTTGATAGAGATCTTAAAACACGCAAAATCAACTAGAATTTACCTTAATTCACCGCCTTATGTTTTTATTTAGAGATTTCTGGGAAATAATACAAAACATTGTGATGTCATTTTATTTTATTTAACATCTCCGTTTATAAATTCATGTTTGACTTTTTGAAATCCGATTTTGCATAATTAACCCAGACTTAGAGATTTAATATGTGTATTAGTGTATATGATGTGCACATGATAGTTGAGAATAATCTGTCAATTTTAAATATCTTATTATACAAATATAGTAACTCGCCAGATCGTTACACATGTCAAGTTAATCGATTAAATTTTGACACATGTTTAATAAATTTCCAATTAGATATTGACACATAATATTAACAATAAAAAAAAATCTAAACTTAATCTGAAAAGTAAAATTAGCCGACAAAAATACAAAAAAGGAAAAAAGTAGTTATTCCAAAAAGCCAAAGTTCAAAAAAAAAGTTGCGTATAGATTAAGGAATTTTTTTAAAAAGTTAAGGAAAAAAAGGTAAGTAACAAAATATTGTTCTATTAAGGAAAAAGCTAAATACCGTTTTCATTTTTAAACAAAATAGATTTAAGATCGAAGAAATTATTCTTACATGCTAGAGTTTATTTTAAAAAGTTCAAAAATTAGTATTTCTAATAAGAATAAGGAAATAAAAATTAGGATAAAGCTGAATGTTTCAAAGTTGCTAACCCACGACACATGTGAAGTCAAAGTTGGAAAATTTTTAAATCGATTAATAAAAAATTATAAAATTCAGAAAATTTAATAACAGATTCATAATCTTAAAAGGCAAAATTAATATAAAATGGAAAAACAATTCCTTAGTTTTCTATTTAAATTAAGGAAATCAATCTTAAAAGGAAAAGAATTCTAATTTTTCACCTCTATATAAACTATAATTTGGTAGTATGACAATTACACACCAACAAAATAAAAGTCCGATAATCGTATCCAAAGTTATTTACTGCATATGCATCACCAAATTTTTCCTTCAAGATATATATTTATTTCATCGGAAACTTCGTTTCTAAAGTTATGTATTATATATTTTTACGGTTGATCTAATTTTGTTTCCTATTTTTTCGTTTTTAATTTTTTTTTACGAATTATAAAATATTAAATTACAAACCCGCATATATACGGGTACTTATCTAGTTTGAATATAAATGATTATTTCTAGTGGAATTTGAATAGTATTTTTAGAGCCAACTAAAATTAATAAACCGGAATTAGATTTCATTTAGGTTAAGTCCGGTTTATATTTCAATTACTCATAAGAAAACAGCAAACTCTTACTAAATCTTTTCACCTAAAACCCCATTTTCCGGAAGATTCTGGACGGAGATCCAAAATTTTCTTGGGAAATTTCGAATCTCATATTGAAATTGGAAGCGCTTTGAGGTCCACCTTAGGCGTCTTGAGCTTGCTCCAATCATCTTCATCCAAGCTAGTCTTACCATTGCTAGCTTCATGCTCAACGTGATTCTCTATCTCAACCACACTTATGTTGTGCGCCACTTGAGCCAACTCCAAGTATCTACTCTCTCCATCCAAAGCTTTGTGTGAATCCAAAAGCTTCTTGTACCCTTCACTTGCCCCATGTAGATACCCATGCTCTCCATGATCTTTGGTCAAAGCAACTTGCAAATGGTCTTCAAGGTTCAATTCTTTCATGAGCTCATCCGCTAACTCATCCATCACCTCAATGTAGAACATTTGACCATCAATTGTGGGTTTCTTCATCACGTCGTTGATGTCAAATCTCAAGACATCGTTCTTCCCCAAATGGAGATTGATCTTGTCTCTCCTCACATCGATTATAGAACCGGCGGTAGCTAAGAATGGTCTCCCAAAGATAAGTGGATCCTTAGGCTCTTCATCCATCTCAAGCACAACGAAGTTGGTAGGCACTACAAAATCCCCAATCATGATAGGCAAGTCTTCAAGCATTCCAATAGGATGTCTTACCAATCTATCCGCTAGCACAAGGGAGATCCTACAGCTTTGTATCGAACAAACCCGAGACTTTTTGCAACCGAAAGCGGCATCAAGCTAACACTTGCTCCAAGATCACATAAACACTTGTTGAAAGCTAATGGTCCAAGAGCACAAGGGAGAGTGAAACTACCGGGGTCACCAAGCTTCTTTGGGATAACCTTCTTTTGAATGATGGCACTACATTCATGAGTTAGCACCACGATGTTTTCCATCTCCTTCAATTTTTCTTTGATGGCATCCTTAAGAAATTTGGCATATTGTGGCACAAGTAGGAAAGCATCAACCAATGGCATGGTAAGTTCAACCTTTTCCATTTGTCTATCGAATACCACCCTATACTTCTCCAACAATTTCTTCTTGAAGCGGCCCGTAAATGGTAGCTTTGGTACGTAAGGCGGTGGAACGAATGGAGTTTCCTTCTTCTTAGGCTTCTCTTGGGTAGCAACCTCTTTCTTCTTGTCATTTATATCCTCAAAACCATTCTTAATCACACCTTCTTCGGTTTCAAGAGTCTTCCCCCCAACTTGGACATCGATGTCCTCATCGACCTTAGGGGCTTCACGAGGGGGAAGTTCCTTGCCACATCGAAGTGTGATGGCGTTCACATATTCCTTAAGATTAGTCTCGGGCTTGCTCGGAAATTGACCTTGTGGCCGTGACGAATAACTCACTCCCTTGTTTTCAAGTTGCTTGATTTTAGAGCTCAATGTCTCAAACTTAGACGTGAGATCGTTGTAGGAGCAATCCACTATGTTGTGGATCTCCGCCATCTTCTTACTAATATCCATTGCTCCATTGGCTTGCCCTTGAAGAATTTGTTGGAGAATGTTCTTCATGTCAACATCTTGAGGTGTAGAGGCGTTGCCTTGAGCTTGTGGCATGAAACCGGGTGGAGCAAAAGCTTGCTCGGTTTGAAACCCGCCTTGGTTCCCTTGGAAAGTGTTTTTGGGAACATAGCCTTGTTGGTGGAAGTTAGAAGCTTGACCTTGTTGGTTGAATTGCTTTGGTTGTGGGGCTTGGTTGCTTTGAGGGTAGACTTGATCTTATGGATTCTCCACGTTTGGGTTCCGGTAAGAGAAATTGGGGTGGTTGCGGTAGTTATTGTTGAAACCGCCTCTTTGGTAGCCTTGATTACCCACATAATTCATCTCTTCTTGGATACCCATGTCCCGTTTTTCCTCTTGGTAACCTTGATTTTCTTCAAAGTCCCCAACAAAGTGAACCAGTTTTTGAGAAGCGCTAAGGAGCTTGTCTATCATAGAAGCTTGCTTGTCCATCTTCTCGGTGAGAATTTTCATCTCTTTAGACCTCTTGTGCTCATCAAAATCACTAGTTGTCCTAGTGGCTCGGTCATAATCGTCCCCATAAGTCCCGTCGCTTTGATCTAGATTCTCAACTAGTTCCATGGCTTCATCAACATCTTTGGCCAAGAAGCTCCCATTGGAGGCTGTGTCTAGAAGCATCCTTATCTTGGGCAATGCACCTCGGTAGAGGGTGCTTAGGAGAGATGCATTTGAGAAACCGTGATGAGGGCATTGAGAAGTGTAGCTTCGAAATCTTTCCCATGCCTCCTTGAAAAACTCATTTGATCGTTGGGCGAAGCTCGAGATTTCGTTCCTCAACTTGGCGGTTCGAGCCGGTGAGAAGAACTTAGCAAGGAAAGCTCGCTTGCAATCATCCAATGACGTGATTGAGCCTTGAGGAAGATTCTTCTCCCATTGATGTGCCTTATCTCCAAGGGAAAATGGGAAGAGTCGTAGCTTGAAACCGTCTTCGGATACACCGTTCATCTTGGTTAGCCCGCATATCCTATCGAATTGATCAATATGATCCAACGGGTCCTCCATAGTGTAGGCCGTGGAATTTGTTACTTTGAACCATATTGATCAATCCCGCCTTCACTTCAAAGTTGTTGTTCTCCACTGGAGGGGTTTGGATCCCTTGTATCCAAATCATACATGCTCCAACCTTTTTTCCAAAAGGATATCCACTAAACATGCATCTTCTGCTTCTAGATTCAAATTTATCTCCGCCTCTTCTTTGATTATGTGCAAATGCCAAGCACCCAAAGACTCACAGATTTTCATAACTCGGTGGAGCTCCATAAATCAACTCATAGGGAGTCTTTCCCTTCAAAACTCGTGAAGGAGTTCGATTAATCAGGTAAGCTGCCGTCAAAACACTCTCACCCCAAAACTTGACCGGAAGGGAAGACTGAAACAAAAGTGCTCGTGCCATGTTTCAGATGTGACAGTGTTTCCGCTCGACTCTCCCATTCTGTTGGGGCGTACAAACACACGGAGTTTGATGGATAATTCCTGATAGTAAGATTTTGTCTATCTAGATATCAATTCTCTAAATGCTAAGTAGCATAAGAGGTATCGAATCCAATGGGTTAAGTTCCAAAACACCAAGAATACATAGAACTATTCAAGTTAAGCGAATATGATTGGTTTTGGGATTAATTTTAGCAATCTAATTCAGAAGAAACAAGAAACAAGAACTAGCAATATTAAAACAAGGCTAAATGCAATATTAAAAGGCGAATCCAAGGATGAGGTTATGAAAATAAGATGATCTCATAGCTAATTCATGATGCTCAATACTCAAACAATGCTAATCCCTAGGTTAGGATCACTAATTATGACTAATTCTCTCTCAAGGTACTAATCACTTTGCTAATCACTAAATCAAGAACAAATTCTCATTTGTGATAGAATGATTAGCAAACATTAAATTCAACATTCAAATCAACCTGTAAACACCCTAGACAACTACTCTCGTAGGCTAGGAATGTTCATTTCTTACTAAGTTCTTTGGAGAATTTTATCAAACACCTTGTGGGTGTGAAATTCCCTAAAACCTAGATTGATTATCTCTAACCTAATCTAGCATTAAGCACACTTAGCAAGAAGGGAAATTGGTAAATCTAACCCTAAACATCATGAATCAACCATTGGATCACCATAAATCTATCTCATCCCAAGATCCTAAGAGACTACTCACTAATCATGGAGAACCCAACAAATCCTATGAAGAATATGTTAAATCTCATGATTAGATGATGATTTGATTAAGAAAGAAGAGATAGAAGATAGAAATCAAGAAATCCAAAGTTAAATTGCATAAATAAAAGAAGATGTCTCTTACAAATCACAAAAACACTTAGAACCCTAAAAAGAAGGTTTTTAGCTTAGAAAAAAATTTAGATCATAGAAAATTAGGTTTTAGGCTTATATAGTAAAAGTGGGCGAACCGGGTCGACCCGGGACAAAACGGGTGTCGACCCTGTCGAAATGGGTCGCAAAGGTTCGGTGGTCACTTACACCGACCGGATGGTTCGGTGCTACGGATCGGTGTAAGTGCTGGGAATCTGCACCGGTTTGTTGCATGGGATGAGCAGGTCGGTGTTGAAGTCTTTTGGCTTGAGCAGGGACGGGCACCGCTTGGATAGATCGGTGCAACAGCTCGGCGTTGAAGGCAGGCAGGTCGAGGAGAAGTGAGACGTACACGGCTGCACGGATCGGTGTGGATGAGTGCTGGATCGGTGCTTAGCTACTGTTGGTACACCGATCTGCTGCACCGGTTGGTTGGAGCGGTGTAATGCCCTAAAACTTGGCGCCATATGCAACAGACCGGTGTTGAACGGTCTCGTGCGGTGCTTAGCCACTGTTGGCATACCGCTTTGTTGCACCGGTTGGTTGGGTCGGTGTAGTCGTCCTCCAAGCTTCTTTGTGCCTGTAGCCTCTTCTCCTTGTTACCAATCCGAGTGGTCTCAAGTCCAAAGCCTCCAATCTTCTCTAAAACACCTAGAATACATTCCAAAACATGCGAAACCCTCTAGGACCTAATGCAACATCCTAAACTCTAATAAAGACCTAAATGCTAGACAAAATTATGATTATGCATGCAAATGACTAAGAAATGCTAACTAAAGTGCATGCTAGAACATGTAAATTATGAGAATATCAATTCCATTTTCTCTGAATTCAGATGTAAGACAAGTGAATTCTGTCCCATTGTCACTCCGGAAAATTTTCACATTCTTCCCAAACTGTCTAGGGACCAACGCAATAAAATTTCTCAATGTATGTCTCACTTGTGCCTTGTCATGAGGTAAAAACACCCACACTCCTCTCGAATAGTCATCAACAATCGTCAGAAAGTAAAATGAGTTGCACAGGCTAGGACTACGATACAGTCCCCACAAGTCACAATGTATCATATCAAATGCTTCATTGCTTTTATTCTCACTTGATTGAAATGCGTCACGGCAATGTTTGGCTTTGACACATATCTCACAAACTGAAACATCCTTACTTCGACCACCAACAATAGGAAGCAAATCTAAAACTCCATCAGGCGGATGCCCAAGCCTTTGATGCCAAATATCCTCAGCTCCATGTTTATTCAAATGGAAGGCTCGAAAGGTTGTTAAGCGACGGAAAAAAGATAACCCATCTATGAGCTCACTTGCTCCACTCAGACTTCTTGTTGTACGATCTTGAAGCACACAACATTTGCTAGCAACCTGCATCACCACATCTAGATCTGCGATGAGCTGAGACACATATATCAAATTGCATTGTAATCCTTGCACAAACAACACATTCTTCAGCTTAAAATGTGCATCAAAAATCATTGTCCCTTTTTCTCTTGACAAACTATGCTCTCCATTCGGAAGGCCAATAGAACATGGCAACATATATTTCCGATCAACAAGGATATCGCCAAATCCCGTCATATGATTTGAGGCTCCTGTATCAAGTACCCATTCAAGAGACAATTTCTTACCGTCAATACACGGTTCTGTCCCGTGTTTTCTGTCTAGCAACCTGATCAAAGTGCTCCACTCTTCGTTGCTAAGACCCGTGTATCCATACTTTTCTGCCTCTGCACTTCTTCCTTTTCCATTGTGAGCAAGTGCAGCGTTTACGCGTACCATTTCGCGTCCCTTATGAGTCCCTCGACTACCGTTATTGCCAATTTGTGTAACACACGATTCCTGTTGTGTTACACACACCACCTGTGATGCTTGATTCACGTCAGACGACAGATCCGTACTTGTGATGGATGTATGAACCCCTCCAAGCACCATATCATCTGAACCAAGAAATTGACGAATCTGTTCTTCTTCCTTCTATTTTTGAGTTTTGCGTTGAGATTGCACAAACAATCTCCGCACTTGCACACCAAATTTTCCTCCTAATTGGTCATCTTCCCACAAGACTCGCAGCGCCGTCCGCACCACTTGAGCCCATTCTTGAAAGTTTTCTTTATTGAATTGCCTCTGTCCAATCAAGGCTCCAAGGTTTTCATTCGCAACCAATTGGCACTTTTGTACCACGTTCTTCATCTTTCCCGCAACATCATATGTTGCTTTTGATTCAGCCATCATCATTTTCGGATCTGTTTATGTCGGCTCTTATGCTTGGGCATAAAATCCATACCCGAAATCCAAACCCGAACCCGAACCGATCTAACCGAACCATTTAGGCTTCGGATATATCCAAATAACCGATCGATTTTTGATTTCATGTTTCTTCGGTTTTGGTTTCGGATCGGTTATTAACCGAAATCCGAAGTATAACCGAAGCGTGATACACATATACACATATCTAGGTTTCATAATTATGTCTGATGTCTCAGCTTTGCAGAGATTTACGGCGTCGGCGACATGCAATCAATTTTCCAACGATTGAGCTTCTCATTGATTTCTCCTTTTCCCCAAATCGAATACCCTAGGTACAAGAAAGCTCAAAGACAGCAACTCTGGCTTCTTCAGCTTCTTTGACTTTCCCTTACCATCCTTCTGTTTCTGGAAATTCCAGAAATCGATCTCAGTCTCAGGTATGTGCATCTTCTTATTTGACTTTTCATCTCTCTCTACTTCTGAGTTTATACTTCTCTAGCTTCTGATGAAAGTTCTTTACTTTGTGAAATTTTAGTCATATGATGATATTCCCACTGAATTGCTTATTGTTAGATCTTTGTGAGGAAGCAAGTAGCAAAAAATTACTGGTCTCTGTAACAACACTATTAGCGGATATTATCGTATAAGTTACGATATATCCGAATATCTTGTGATATACACACATATTTACATAAACACACGCATATTTACATAAACACATACATATTTACATGAACACATATTTACATATCCGAAGATACACATGAACACGCAGTTTTATATCTCCATTCTCTGATTTCATAAAAGCATAGGATGACGATTTAGTTTTCTGGTTTAATTGCTTTCCTTACTCCCATTTGCATTTGACTCAAAATAGCTGATCATTTTCTTACATTTATAGGATATTCTGGTTTTGTAATCATTTAAGTTTGTCTTTATCTTGTCTGTGATTTGATTCTTGAATCATTCTATTAGCATATAAGTTTGTCTTGTTCATGTATGTTAAACGATTATCTTGTTTAATCTTTATCTTGTTTGTAAATCGATTTGATTCTTGAATCATTCTGTTTTTGTTAGCAATTTTTTCTATGTTCTAACTTATATTATGTCTCTGTTTTCATGTACTGTTTTGAGATGGATTCATCATCGCCTTCATTCCAAAATAACAATAATCAACAAGAGGCTGATCGAGGGAAACGAAAAGTACATGATGAAACTGGTGCAAGTGGAGTAACTTCTCAGCCTAATAAGAGGACTCTCCCCACAAGGTCCACTGTATGGTCGCATTATACAAGGCTTTCGACTAACCGTGACAAGTGTATCTGCCACTACTGCAAGAAAGAGTATTCGTGTAATAGCAAGTCTGGGACTTCAAACCTTTTAAATCATCTTCAAATCTGCAAGCATTACAAGGCGTGGGTAGAAGGTGAAGCCAACATTCAACCTATTATTAATGATTCAGGAAACATGCAGAATGCAAAAGTGACTGAGGAGGTATGCAGAGAAGCATCAAATGAGATGCTTGTGATAGGAGAGTTGCCATTGGCTTTCATTGAAAGCGTGGCTTGGAAACATTTCTGCAAGAAGGTTTGTTATTTTTTTCCTTGTTTAAACGTCTATTTTACGGCAGCTGGAAACAAAGAAACAATCTGCTTCACAAGCTGCAGGTTATTCCACCATCTACGGTGTTCAGGGACATTGATAGGCTGGTGCGAAACACAATCACCGCTCGACGACATAAACGCAGATTCTCAAATCTGATGCAACTGTGGCTCCAATGAGAATTTTTCATAACTTCTCTTCTTTATGCTTCCTTGTTTTTTATTCTTTTTTGGCAAGGTAGCAATGTATAGGTAAACAAACTTCTTGTAAGCCTCAACTTTCATTCCTTAATGATATTTACAATTTGTCAAAAAAAAAAAACGTCTATTTTGCTATTTATTAGTGGTTTCTGATTCTGTTTAATATGATTTCACTTGAAGGTAAACTTGTACAAGCCTCACTCAAGAAGGACAGCAACAAAAGACATTGTTAAAATGTATGTATCAAGGAAAGCAGCTTTGAGGGAATGGTTTAAGGCCAACAAGCAAAGAGTTTCACTAACAACTGACATCTGGACTGCTTCTACAACAGGTTATGTTCTTAATCATTTGTGATTTTGTGTTAAATTTGAATTTTAGTAAAGAATCTCATTTTCAAAATTTGATATCAGCAGGTGCTAGTTATATGGTCATCACAGCACATTTTATTGATGTATATTGGCGGTTGAAGAAGTTGATCATTGGCTTTAGGTATGTCTCGGATCACAAAGGTTTGACAATACCTAATGTGCTTCAAGAGTGCTTAGCTGAGTGGGGAATAGAAAAGTTATTTTGTGTGACTGTTGATAATGCTACAGCAAATGGTTCTGCGTTGAGGAATTTTAGTGCTCAATTCTCCTTACTCTCGCATGACTCCTTTGTATTAGATGGGAGCTATATGCATGTCAGATTTTGTGCTCATATTATCAATTTGATTGCGAAGGAAGGATTAGATAATGTGAATGAGAATGTGAATGCCATTCGTAATGTTGTCTTATATGTTAGATCCAAGACAAATAGGCTGCATTCATTTGAACAGAAGGTTGATGCTGCTAAAATTACAAGAGGAAGCTTGCCATTGGATATTAAAACTAGGTGGAATTCAACCTACTTGATGTTAAAAAAGGCTCTCAAGTACAAGGCAGCATTTGGTAGGATGGAGATAGAAGACAAGCTGTACAATGATCACTTTAATGAGTATGAATTAAATGGAAATAAAAGGGTTGGGCCTCCTAGAGCGAGTGATTGTACTGCAGTTGAAAGTTTGACAAGGTTTCTTATCATCTTCTATAACGCAACATTGGTAGTCTCGGCTTCATCTTCTCTGAATGCATACAAGTGCTATGGTCAGATAGTGACCATAGCAACCAATTTGAAAGATCTAACTTACAGTTTTGAGTCTGAGGTGAAGGTTAAGGCAGCTGATATGTTAGACAAGCTTGAAAAATATTGGGATGGTATGAATAACATCAATAAGATGTTGAATATGGCCACTGTGTTTGATCCTAGGAAGAAGATGCAGTATGCTAAGATGTGTTTTGATGAGCTGTATGGGAAAGATTCTTTAGAGAGCAAGGCATTATGTGGTTCAGTCAATGATCTTCTTCGTATGATGTTTACAGAGTACAGTGGCAGGTACAATAGGGATTTAAATGCTCGACAGTCGTAGTCTCAGTCACAGTCTCAGCCTAATTCTCAGTCTCGGTCTCAGGAAATGGGTCAGTCATCTCAGTCTACTCAAGATAACTCAGTGGAGGAACCAATTCTGGGTTATAAGAACATTGATTT
>PKMM01040576.1:2817-14869 GCA_002933915.1 Eutrema heterophyllum
AATATTATATATCAGTTATTATTTTTTTTACATTATAAAAATTATTTTGTGTGATTATTAATATATTAGTAGTAATAGTATTTATAAAATGTATAACATATATAAAATAATAAAGATAAAATAAATAAATATAATGAATTTTATATGATGGAGTGACGTGGAGAAAAAAGAAAATGATTTGTGTTTTTTATTGTGGAGTTGAGTGTGAATTAAATAAATGAAATGATGTGGAGGGAGAATAAAATGATGTGGAGGGAATATAAGATGTGAAATTTCCTGGCAAAAAAAGATATTACCAATGTTCTTGTTAACCGGCCAATTAAGCACACCGTTAGCAAACTTAACATAATTATTCGTTAAGTAAAACGACGTCGTTTCATCTCGTCTTGAGATTTACGAAAATGACCCAAAACAACGTCGTTTTACTTAATATTGTAAAATTTGCACATTCTTGGATTTGAACTCGTGAACTCTGGATCAAATAATCAAAGTCTTTTGCCATTGAGCCACTGACACTTTCAAAAGTATGTCTAACAAATTTTATTTTATTTAGTAGGGATGAGCGTTCGGTTAAACGGTTTGGGTTCCTTTCAGGAAATTCGGGTTTCAAAAAATTTGAAATATGAAGAATATGTCTGAATGAGAAATTTGAAATTTGGGGAAATTCAGATTTCGGGAAATTTGAAATTTCGAGAAATTTGAAATTTCGGGAAATTCGGGTTTCGAGAGTTTCAAGAAACCCGATTTTGAAATTTTTCGAAACCCAAATTTTCAAATTTTAAATTTCCCGAAATCCGAATTTCCCAAAATTTCAAATTTCCCGAAACCCAAAATTTCAAATTTCCCAAAATCCGAATTTGAAATTTCGGGGAAATTCGGATTTCGGGGAAATTCGGATTTCGGGAAATTTTAAATTTGAAATTTTGGGTTTAGGGAAATTTCAAATTCGGGTTTCCCGAAACTCTCAAAACCCGAATTTCCCGAAATTTCAAATTTCCTGAAATTCGAATTTCTCCAAATTTCAAATTTCCCATTCGGACATATTCTTCATATTTCAAATTTTCCAAAACCCGAATTTTCTGAAACGAACCCAGACCGTTTAACCGAACACTCATCCCTATTAAATAAAATAAAATTTGTTAGACATGCCTTTTAAAGTGTTAGTGGCTCAATGACAAAATACCTGATTAATTTCTATTTCTAACAGTGTGCTTAATTGGCCGGTCAACAAATTTGATGTTTTTTTTGTCGGTCTAAAAGATCGGATTTTTTTTGACTAGATTGACAAAGTTGGGGAAACTTGCGTTGTGTACGGGATCTATTTATATATATGCATCTGTAATTCTCTATGTTACGTATGGTTTATTTTTTTAATGGAAAAAGTTTCTGCAGCTTCTCACCTTTCATCGCGTTTAATGCTTTCCTTTAGTGGGTGTTCTTCGTTGCGGTTTCCTAAGTTTTCTCTCCTGAGACGTAAGGCGACAACTCACTGTTTTCTACCTGCAAAACTGAATTGCCCCATAGCACGCACTCTCTCACTATTTAGAATCTGCAATTAAGAAGAAGAAGCTCCAGGGTTTTAACTTTTAAGGCCAATTCTCGTCTCACAGGACTAATGACTGATGACTGGAGATGGAAGCGGCGATGTTGGAGGCTTCATGTCCTCGTACCTGTAAACATTTGAGTCTCTCAGCTCACATAATAAGAAGTAATAACAATGTAACACACTTAGAGCCAGAATGCTTCTCTTTCTCTATGTTTCTCACATTGTGTAAGGTGACAAAAGTCTTGGCTTTGGCTGATCAGCTGCACTGTCTTCTGAAGTAAGGGAAGTGTCTGTCACATTATTAACAGTTGCTGCACTGTCTTCCATCACTATCGATGACATTGTATTCAAGCTCGAAAGTGTTTAGCTCCGTCACAATTAATTTCTCAGCAACATCCCATTAATCATGCATGTAGTTCTCCACTAAAGGCACCAGTTTACATCTAATCGCTTCAGACACGGCCTCCTTCCAATGTTCATAAAAACAATCAGAATTTTTTTTAATGATCGTATCTAGCATGGGTATTAAGGAGTACCTCCTTGCATTATTAAAAACACTGTTCAAAGATTCCACACAGTTGCTTGTGTCTATGTTGTATCTTTCTCATGGAAAACAACACCTTGCCCATTTTTCTTTCTCGGTAGTATCTTCCAGATACTTGGCCGCAGAAGGATATCTCGTCTTAAAAGAACAATAAGCACTGTTGAACTCAGCCGCTGTGTAAAGTCTACTGCACTGTATGAATCTCCATGCGACTACGTCTTTGTTGCAGTTACTGACATGACCTTTCACATTTTAGGACAAATGCCATATACAATACCCATGATGAGCCTGGGGATACACATTAGCTATGGCGTTGATGAGGCTTGCATTTCTATCACTATAAATACCAATTCGGAAGAGTCTGCTACAACGCTTTTCAGTATCTCGAAAAACCAGGTCCAACTTGCATTATTCTCACCATCGAGTACACCAAACGCTATGGGATAATGGTGACGATTAAGATCTTGAGCTGAGGCAAAAACTAGTACACCACCATCTCCGTTCTTGAGAAAATTTGCATCCACAATTATCACTTTCATCATGACTTAAAACCCTTCAATGCTAGCTCCCAAAGCTATGAATAGGTACTTGAATTTTTCCTTCTCATCCAATTTCACATTTGTTATTGTACCAGGATTGACTTTCTCTAATATGTACAAATAACAAACATCATCTTGTAGCTTTCTTCCGGCCTACCACGCAAATCACAAACAGCTTGCTTTTTCCCTCTCAACGCTGTGGAATATGATATCTTCACACCAAATTCTGTCTGAACAAGACCAATGATACTGTTAGGAGTTGGAGTTTCCATTTGACCTGGAAAAACATCATGCAAAAGAGATGCAACTAATTGTGGTGTGCCTTTCCTCTTCATATTACATGTACTCTGACTAGCCCGAGAGCATGTATGCATCTTGGTGTACCTTTTAATCGAGAAGGTATCTGTCTTTGGAATCCTTGCAGCTCGTAAACGCCATTTACAGCTTTCTTGACGACATTTTAGCACTAAACGCACCTTATCCGACTTTGTTATAGCAAAACCAAAATAGTTAATAAATGCGGCTCTATCCACCACCTCTTGCAATGCCTGCTTATTTGGAAATTCTTGATGTACACTCACACCCAAACCGTTTTCCCATGCCTCTATAAACTGACTAGATTCTACAACAGGTGGAAGCTCAACATATTCATCACGCATATCCGAATCATCCTCTTTAGTATCATCATCATCCTCTATCGCCTCATGTTGGTTTGCTTGTTCCCACACAGTTATGGCATTAGCTCCGATTTCGTCATCATTTGAATGCAACTCGTCATAGTTCATACCAAAAGAACTTTTGCCCGCTCTCGACAGTTGCTTGGGCAATTCCGATATAGTGATGACCTCCACAAACAAAATATATCTACGATTCTCTTTATCAATGGACGTTAGATAAACACACAGATCCTCATCATCAGAAATAGCAAACTGTTCCTCACATCCCACCAGTAGTGGAATGTAACTAAATTGCAATTTAACCTTACTTTCATCTAACGCAAGTTTCTTGTATATCCTAGCTTCTATCATCGGCAAAGTTATCTCCTCCACTGATGTCTTCAACATTAAACTATACATATGACCTTGGCATTTAAAATGTATGCTGACGTTGTTGCTCATTGTATCATGCCAAAACAATCCAAAAAAACTCAATCAGTAATACTAGTTATACTACATTTATCACTAATACCAGTTTTACTAGTTATACTACATTTATCAGTAATATCAGTTTTACTAGTTATACTACATTTATCAGTAATACTAGTTTTACCCAGTTCTCCTATCTCAAGAACTCAAAATGGATGGTTTCGGGTTCTAATCTACTTACGATTCAACCACTGAAATCCATTTCATACCAATTTAAAGTCCTAATCGACCCAAAAACCATGGTAAAACACCCAATGCGCATACCAAAATAATATGCATAATCAAATCCAATTCAATCCCTCAATTTACAAATCCAAAATCAACTACTCTTAGGTTGAAGAACGAACCTAGATTTTGAAGCTCGATGCAGCTAGAGGGAGGCGATGGAGAGTTTGACGGTGGAGGAAACGGCGGCGAGAGGACTCCGGCGGTGATGGAGAGCGAGCTCGATGGAGGGATCGGAGCGAGCGCTCGATTTGTTTTTTTTATTTTATTTTTTTTCTTTTTTTCTTTTGCGATTTGTTTTGTTTTTTAAAAATATTTTTTGAAAATGAGCAAGGACATTTTTCGTTTTCACACATTTCATTAAAGATGGGGGGATATGAAGATTAGTTTGGGATATATGAGATTTTGGTTTGAGAAATAAGGAGCAAGTCCTTGAAGACGGCCAAAACTCACTGGATGATAACTCGCCATTGACGGAGCTTCAGCTTCAGCTTCTGCCTCCTCCTCCAGGTACAACACTCGAAACACGAATCTCGGAATCCCTCGGTGAAGAATCTTCTTCTTCTTCTTCTTCTTCTTCCGATCCATGGCTCGGACTCATTCCCGCTGCCAATACTCGCCGTCGGCGACGTGTCGTCCTCACTCTCTCTAAACTCGGATCAATTTTAATATGGAAAAAAATTTGCTGAATTTAAAAAGTAAAAAAAAAAAGTGAAAAATTAGAGTGCTCACACATCGGATTTTGCGTACGTGTCAAGCTGATAATAATTCTCTCTTACTTGTGTTTTATATAATAAAAAGATCATATATATTAAATGAGAAGTGATTTTTTGGCTTAAAGCTCTCTCATTCACCCTCAGGCTGGTTAATTATTCTGTTGTTCCTCTGCAAAAAGTCGTTAATACCCTAATCGATGGTTCAAATTAAGTTATGATTAAAATTATATTTTTATCATACCGATTATTATACCGATTTCGACGAAAATGTTTAATTTGGATATTGGGCCGTAGCCCACAAGGTATTGTCGGCTGCGAGAAACCCTAATCGCTCTTGCCCTATAAATATTGTTTGTTACCTCTAGGATTGTCTTTTGATATTGCCGCCATAATCAATTGCTTTCTTCTTCTTCATAGTTTTTCAGTGGTCCGACCACCTTTGGAGCTCTTAATTCTCGATTTTGGATTGTCATGGCTGTTTATAGCTGTAGGAATATGATTGTCTGGCTTCCGACGAGGTTTGTTCGATTAAGCTTTTCTCATTCATGCCTAATCATTTACTTCTGATGATAACACAGTTTTAGCATTTAAAACTTTGTATGGGAGGATACTCACAGATTACAAGGATCTACTTACATCTTGTAGTTTATGGAGACGATTTTCTCTTAGAGAAGCCTCTTCTTAATCCTGCAATTTTGGTTTTGGTTTATATGGTTTAAATTCTGAGGACTTCGACATGCATGCATAGGTGAGCAGAAATTTTCGGTCAGTATTGTCACTCACTGTACTTTTACTGAGGAGCTCCATTAAGCTAAGTAGTTCACATAGGGTCATCTGGTTTGATGACATTGCTATGAAAAAAGTTAAATATGTTGCTCTTTTCAGCAACACATGGGAAAAAGCCTGCAAATATGTGCAGTCGTTTGGTGTTTAGTGGGGGGAATTTCAGCAATTTCACATAACAGTAAATATGATCTATGATGGCTTATCCCTTTAAGTAGGGGTATTTTCACAGTGCATGAAGTTCACAATGGGCCTTCCTCTTCATCTGGAATTTCTTCGGAGTGTGATGGCAGTCTCAGTTTTTGATTCTCCAAGGACTTTGTTTTTGGCATCAGAGACTTACTGGTAGAATCAGTGTGATTCATATGAAGTTGGTCAAAATTGCTTGTCCGTTCATTTTTCATTTGGTTTCTCCTTCAATGGTTCTTGACTACTTCTTCCTGGAGATCTATGCTTTGACTGGTTTAGTACTTTCGGACAAATGGGTGGTTTTTCGTCTTTCAAGAAATTTGTTGATTAACGTGGCTTCAAGATTCTATAGACCCTTTTGGCTGACTTTATCTGTTCTACTGAATAGCTTGCCTGCAGGAAGAGGAGCTTAATTGCCATGGATTGTGGATTAGAGAGAAGAAAGATGAGATCTGCAAGGAACTTCAAGCAGCTTTGGGTACAACAAAATGGTAGGTATTGTATTTATTTTAGTTTCTACACAATATTGTTTCTTGAATCATCCCAGGTTAAGTGAGTGTGTGTGTGTGTGTTCTTGTGGAGTTTTCAAGAACAGTTGTGTCTTCTCTCTTTTATAAGTTAAAATTTGAAATTTTGAAACTATGAATCAGTTGGAGGAGTTTGAGAAGGCAGTCAGATTGAGCCATAGACGGTGTGGAGATGATTCTACATCGACACGGCATAAACAGTTTGTTGCCGCAATCGAAAAACCAGATTTATCGCGTGGAAACCTCTCTGCAAGAGGCTTACAGTGAAAACAGAAAAGAACCTCTCTGTTGGGTTAATCTCAGTGAAAAAGAGCGAGACGTTATGGCCATGTTTCTCTCTGGATCTCCTCAAACCTCACAGAGCTTTGATAGTGAGAGCATCATCAAGTCAGATGGAGCAAGCATTCCAGCTAAAGTAAACTGCAGAAAAGAGACTTCTAAGGAAGTTAGGTGTTACGGTAATGGCTCTGAATGTGTCATAGACATTGAAGAAAGTGTAAAACCGGGAAATACAGATGCTAGGATACGCCAGGCAGAGAAAACAACTGGGACAAGAAGAACATGGAGTTCCCAAAGTTTCAATCCTTTGAGGATTATAGAACCTGGTGACAATGAAGAAGTAGAAGAGAAAGAGAAATTGGTGGCACAAATCGAAGCCACTCCTAAAGCGAAAGGAATTAAGCCCGTATTGTGGATGCAGAGACTTCCTTATCATAATCATGTTAGTTCTCACAATCAGTTGATCTGATAGCTTTACTCATTATAGGGTTATATACTTGATGCACACCAGCGTTGAACCGGTGGCGAATCTGTGGTTGGTCACTTGGGTTCAGGTTATCATCATGAAACACTGGTCTTGGAGGGAAAGACACGCCGATGACACAATCATCAAAGCCTCTTCTTCGTGTAATTTGTTCTGTTGTCTCATTGCTAACAGAGAATCGAACTCGCATAAATCAAATCCTGATAAGAACAGGTAAAGTTTCAAACTTTAAGCTAAGTTATTATATATGTAAGGTTTCACTTGTCCCATTTATTTATTTATTTTATTTTGCAGGGGATGGTGGACGTGATATACTGATATTTCTAACTGCTGGTTTAGCATCTACAAAATATTTTCTAAAGCATGTTTTTAGGCATTTCGCTTTACTACGACTTTGTAAGTGAGTGTTCTTATGTCCACACTTTTTCTGTCTCAATACAAACGTTTCTTAACGTTTGGTTTTTGTTTTTGATTTTGCTTCATGATTGGGTAATTTTGCTGAGTAATGAGCTATATGCTTTATTCTTGGATGATACCATGACTTATTCATCTACGGTATTCAAGGTGACAATGAGATCTCCTCAGTTTATTTTCTTTTCTTTTTCTGCTACTGTATTGTGACTCTGACTTTAATATTTTGCTGTTTGTCCGATGATCGATGAAGATCTGGTGACTGCACAAATGAGAAAAAATGTCTCTTCTCATTGATAAGGTGACATCTATAGAAAGAGCATTTCTTGATTTAGAACAAGAACCTGACATTTCTCTTTTCTTGGATATTCACAGCGGGAATTTCAGGCAAGGATAGAGAAGATGTTTTAGAGATTGGATGTGGATGGGGAACTTTGGCCATAGAAGTAGTGAGAACAATTGTATGTATATAGTATTACACTATCCATCGAACAGCTTAAATATGCTGAAGGAAAAGTGACAGAATCTGGACTTCAGGTTTTGTCTAATCCATCTCTGAATATGGTGTATGAATTAACACCCTTTAGCAACTCCATGACCGCCTCAGGGTCCTCGATGCAAACACATTCAGATTCATTACAGATCAAGTACGTTCCAAAAGGCTTGATACCCTTTGTGATGGGAGTTTGTGCAGCATCAGCCACGTGAAGGAAACATGAATTGCTCACAGAATTCTCTAGAAGTTGTCTTTAAGAACACGACATTCGTCCGCGATGTTGCTCCTAAGTGTGAAAATATAACCTTCGATTATCCGATTTTTAAAGATATTGTTGTTGCTACAAGCGTAGATCTCTCCGTTTTGGAAGGATAGATGCGTCTACTTTACTTTTTTTAAAGTTTTCATTCTACGTGGTCTTCTGGTTTTCATGTTACTTTTTTATTTATTTGTTTTTGTTAGATTTAATTGGTGATATCTCATATGTTGGTGATCTAATGGTCCACAGTGGAGGCACTTACGCTATTACTTTAAGTCTCATAGATGTTGTTGGTGATTATTTTTGTTCACTTATTATTTGATAGTTTTGTGTTTTCTTTTTCAGTGATAATGTTGTCACATGTAGTGCGTTTGGATCAATTGCAAGAGATTTCTATGATCTTTGGGCTATGGATGGATGGGCTATGGATGGAAAGTATGGTGACATAATGTTTTGTGATTTTGGCGATTTGAAGTAACACATGGTGTGTAATTGTTGTTTTGGTTTGTTTAATTGTTTGTGTTTGTTTTTCGCTGATTTCGCATGGGTGATTTTTGATGGTTGTACTCATAAACTAGGGTGAAGGAAGAAATAAATTCATTCATAAACTTAATGTATACAAATAATAACTTATTTAGAGATAGAACTTACATTGCATCAAAACTACCAAAGGGATTGTTTACATATGCTCTGATACCATAGTTTTGTGCCCACGTTTGCGAGAATAATAAGAATCGATGAGAAGGAAAGACAATTCCAGTAAAACAGGAAGAGGTTTCCGGATAGGAAGAATGAAAAATGAAAATAATTCATAAACTTAATATATACAAATAATGACTACTTTAGAGATGAAACTTAATTATCATGGTATTAAAACAACCAAAAGAATTGTTTACTTACGCTCTGATATCATGGTTTCGTTCTCGTGCTTGCGAGAAAAATAATAACCAACAAGAAGGAGAGACAACACCCGTAAAATGGGGAGAGAGTTCCAGCTAGGGTGAAGGAAGAAATAAAATCACCCATAAACTTAACATAGTATCAAAGCTACCAAATCGATTTTTTACCTATGCTTTGATTCCATAATTTTGTGTCCGCACTTGCGAGAAAGAAAAGAACCGACGAAAATAAAGGATAATTCTGGCAAAAGAGAGAGAGAGTTCCGACTAGGGAGAAGGAAGAATACAAATCCCACTAAATTTTATGTATACAAATTATGACTTATTTAGAGATGAAACTTAACATGGAAGAAACAAAAAACGGATACAGAATAAGAAGAAGAAAACCAGAAGATGGAGAAGGTGAAGATGAGGAAAGAGACCGAAAATATCATAAGAATAAGAAGTTGGAAAAGACAAAGACGATAAAGAAGAAAAAATAGAAGACGAAGACGATGAAGAATGAGAAGGAAAAGACGAAGAAGATGAAAAACCAAAAGATAAAAAAGAAGTTGGAAAAGACAAAACCGATAAAGAATAACATGAAATATATGAGGAAAAAGACGAAGAAAAAGGAAAATAACAACCAGAAGAAGAATAAGAAGATGGATCGATTATGAATGTATGGCGACAGATATGATATATTGTTTATGATTTAATTGATAAAACATCTCTGCCCGCGCAAGGTGGAAGAAGGAAATGACATGGAAGAAAAAAAACGGATACATAATAAGAAGAAAACCGGAAGATGGAGAAGGTGAAGATGAGGAAAGAGACCGCAAAAATCAAAAGAATAAGAAGTTGGAAAAGACAAAGACGATAAAGAAGAAAAAATAGAAGACGAAGACGATGAATAAGGAGAAGGAAAAGATGAAGAAGATGAAAAACCAAAAGATAAAAAGACAAGTTCGAAGAAGACAAAGCCGATAAAGAATAATATGAAATATATGAGTAAAAAACTAAGAAGATGAAAAACTAAAAGAAAAAAAAGAAGTTCGAAGAAGACAAAGCCGATAAAGAATAATTCGAAAAATATGTGGAAAAAGACGAAGAAAAAAGAAAATAACAACCATAAGAAGAATAAGAAGATGGATCGAATATGAATGTATGACGATGAATATGATCTATTGTTTATGATTAAATTGATAAAACATCTATTCCCGTGCAAGGTGGAAGAAGGAAATGACATGGAAAAAAACGGATACATAATAAGAAGAAGAAAATCAGAAGATGGAGAAGGTGATGATGAGGGAAGAGACCGAAAAAATCAGAAGAATAAGAAGTTGGAAAAGACAAAGACGATAAAGAATAAAAAATAGAAGACGAAGACGATGAATAAGGAGAAGGAAAAGACGAAGATGATGAAAAACCAAAAGATAAAAAGAGAAGTTCAGAGAAGACAAAGCCGATAAAGAATAATATGAAATATATGAGGAAAAAGACGAAGAAGATGAAAAACCAAAAGAAAAAAAGAGATGTTCGAAGAAGACAAAGCCGATAAAGAATAATTCGAATAATATGAGGAAAAAGACAAAGAAAAAGTAAAATAACAACAAAAAGAAGAATAAGAAGATGGATCGAATATGAAATAAATGGCGACGGATATGATATATTGTTTATGATTTAATTGATAAACCATCTCTGCCTGCGCAAGGTGGAAGAAGGAAATGACATGGAAGAAAAAAAGCGGATACATAATAAGAAGAAGAAAAGCAGAAGATGGAAAATGTGAAGATGAGGAAAGAGACCAAGAAAATCAGAAGAATAAGAAGTTGGAAAGGACAAAGACGATAAAGAAGAAAAATAGAAGACGAAGACGATGAATAAGGAGAAGGAAAAGACGAAGAAGATGAAAAACCAAAAGATAAAAAAGAGAATTTCGGAGAAGACAAAGTCGATAAAGAATAATATGAAATATATGAGTAAAAAAGACGAAGAAGATGAAAAACCAAAAGATAAAAAAGAGAAGTTCGAAGAAGACAAAGCCGATAAAGAATAATTCGAAAAATATGAGGAAAAAGACAAAGAAAAAAAAAACAACCAGAAGAAGAATAAGAAGATGGATCGAATATGAATGTATGGCCGTCATTGATACTTCAGACACAAGCAAGATCGATAATATGGTTTATACTCAAGAATATCTTAACAGTATCAAAGTCTCTGGTTTGCCTAATCACAGTCTAAAACTAAAGATTGGTGCTCATGTTGCTTAGGAACATTGATCCTAGAGGCGGTTTGTGCAATGGTACAAGATTGATTGATACTCAATTGGCAAAACATGCGATCGAGGCTACGCTTATCAGTGGCGATAAAGTCGGAAAGAGAGTTCTGATACCTAGGATGTTTGTTTCACCGTCAGAAGCAAGGTTTCCCTTTAGAATGCGGCGTAGACAATTCCTCATTGCTCTAGCATTTGCTATGACTATAAATAAAAGTCAGGGCCAGACTCTACAAAAGGTTGGATTGTATTTACCGAGGCCGGTGTTTTCACATGGTCAGCTCTACGTTGCCGTTTCTCGGATTACGCCGAGACAAGGTCTGAAGATTTTAATTACTGATACAAAGGGGATACTTCAGCGAAAGACACTAAACATTGTTTACAAAAATGTGTTTGAAAACATATATAAGAACTCGCGTTTGTCTTAGTTTTTAAAGGTACGTGGAATACATACAATTATTTAGTGTTACCTTTTGGGTTTTAATGTTGAACGATATTAATTTGGTTCCAATTTTTCAGCAGTACAAATGATATATAACATCTAACAGCTATAATATCAATTACTAAAACACAATCACACTGCTTAGCGCACACACATCTAAGGCCTACATCACAGAACCAAAGGCTTAGACAACGATTTCATCATCGATCAAATAGCTAATAATTACTAAAAGTATGGTTTCATAAACCATGGTTTACGACACTTCATCTAAAAGAAAAATGAAGTAAAACTTTATGCTAATGGTAATGATT
>PKMM01040874.1:6141-39628 GCA_002933915.1 Eutrema heterophyllum
TATATATATATCGAACATAATTTTTCGTTATCAAGCCGAATCGAACCGAATTTTGTTCAACCATTAAAGTTTAAAAGACTAAATCAAATTTAGTCTTTATCGAATTGGTATCAAAATCGAACATAATTTTTAGCTATCAAGCCGAATCGAATCGAATTTTGTTTGGTTCTAATTCGAAATCCAATTTTCTATATATGGATTACCCGAAACCCAAGTATCCGAATCTAACCGTGCGAGTTCTGTTGAAAGGGTTTAAAACTCACGTGCGAGTTTGTTTTCACTGTTGAAAGGGTTTAAAGGACCCAAAGCTTCTATTGAAAGGGTTTAAAGGACCCAAAGCTTCTGTTGAAAGGGTTTAAAACTCACGTGCGAGTTTCTTCTTCTTCTTCTTCTTGTGATCAATTCTTTACGCATTTTGTAACAGTTAGAGAGAGAGAGGCTAGTAATCGAAGGAGACTCAAGTTTGGGTAAGAAAATATTACGCATTTTCTCAATTCGTTTTCTCATTTCAATGCGATTCCGTGAGAAAGATCCAAAGCTTCTTCTTTAATCGATTCTTCTTTACGCAATTTGTAACAGAAAGAGAGAGAGAGATAGAGAGAGAAATTGAGAGAGAGGCTCGTAATCGAAGGAGACTCGAGTTTGGGTAAGAAAATATTACGCATTTTCTCAATTCGGTTTCGATTCCGTGAGAAAGATCCAAAGCTTCTTATTCCGTGAGATATTGAGAGAGAGGCTCGTAAGTCGTAACCCAAGTTTGGGTATGAAGAGCAGGAAGATTGAGTGGTGAAGGGGGAAGGGGATGGGGATGGGGGAAGGCAGCAAAGCAAAGGAGAAGGAGGATGGTCGCATGGATGAGGTGTCAAATGCAGCCGATTTGAGGCGAACATTGCTCGAAATGGGCTTGCCCGAAGCTGATGTGGAGAAAACAGTACGCGAGTCTTTCCCCGATAAAGTTCCCAAAGCTGATGTGGAGAACACGGTACGCGAGTCTTTACCCGATGAGGTTCCCGAAGCTGATGTGGAGAAAACGATACGCGAGTCTTTCCCGGATGAGGTTGCTCTTGCTCTTCCCTCTTTTGCTCAAAGAGGAGCAAGTAGCTCACACATATGTGAAGGCCTGGAGTGTTGCCCTCACGGTACTATCTGAATATCATAAAAAACTTTTAGCATACAAAAATATTGTTTAGGATGTGTATAGGAAACATCTTCTGTGCTCAAATTGTTGTGGTAGAATCCACAGTCTACGTGTCATGGCTATGATGATCCTCTATGATCACGAGTCTTACTCTGTATTAGTCTATTAGATCAAAACTGTTAACAGTAGTGGATGAACTATGAACCTGGATATTAGTGGTTTACAGAATGAGAATGTCAAAGTTTGCCTGAAATCTCATTTTTCATATTTTCAAGATGTTATCTCTATGTACGTTCACATTATCATTCATCAAAGTTGCTTATGTCAGCTTCTACAAAAATAACAAGTACAAATGTATAATATATATGGTCAAACCATACAAAGGAACATCAAACAGCTTTTTATATATTTAGATTTTTAGAGACAGAGCTTCAAAAGATCTACTACAACGTTTTCCTTTCTTCCTCCTAAACCTTACTCCTTGAGCGTATTCAGACAAACCCTTATATACAAAAACGAGGTGGGTGGGCTTATTTTGAACACTGCATCAAACTACTCTTCTTGCTCATCTTTAGGACCTAACTAATATTCCTCATTTCTCCACCTCCTCTGTTTTTGCAAACCTTCCTCGGATCCTCGGTTGACTGCCTGCAAGGGCCATCCCGCAACCATACCGAAAACAACCCAGAACTCAGTTTCCAACAAAACGGAATTGAGATAAATATCTCTTTCAGGTCTTTACCTTGATGTTACGCCCGGAATTCCGTCTGCTCTTCTTGTTTCTGTATCGAGAAAGCTTCTCACGGCGGTCCTCAGAGGTGCAACTTACGATTACTCGATCCAATTGAGATTGAATAAGACCCGCGTTTCTAGTCCACAGTGTCTGTCATAAAGCAAAAGATCCACAAGTGATGAACCATATACATGAGGTCTTTTGCCAACAGCATATATATATAGATATATTCCATCTGGGTCAGCGAAAGCTCACAACTTTCTCTCAAATATCGATGATTCCACAAGAAAGATCACAGCTCAAAATCTAGCAAACACTAGTATACATTGAGTTAACTGTTCAAAAGAGTATTATTAATAATTTCGGCTCGAACCTGTATATCGCTTTTGCTAAAGGCTCTTCTCATTCCATAATCCACTGGTGGGAAATCGGGGAAGCTCGTTCTTGGGAATTGGGACATCAGAGACGGCTATACTACTACTCTTCATAACATTGTCCACTTTTGCTACTAAAGGGATGTTCTTGATATCTAGTACCTCAGAGAGCGGAGACTCCATGGCTGATTTCACCAGGAGGTTCTGCTCACACTCGTAGAATGCCTTGTCTATAAGCTGTTGGTCGCTCTGCAACGACCCGTGATCGCTGAGCTCAACAATCTCTTGAGAGAGTGGATCAACGGCTAGCATTGGTTTTTAGATGATCGGCCCAGGGGCTTTGACTAGGTCACTCTCTTCTCCAAAATCATACTCACATGCCTCAACAAGATTGTTCTGCTTCAAAATCATAAGAAAGAAAATCAACACAAAATGAGCAAAACAGAAGAGATAGAACCAAAACCACAAAAAACAAAGATGACAGCTCAAAACTTGTTTCCTTCAAATTTAATTACCAGTAATTAAACGTTGAAGATGAAAGAGATGGTCGGTCTAGAATTAGTATCAGTTATGCTAGAAAAATTATTCAGATAAGGTAAATTTGAATAAAGAGGTAGCAGATGCAATGCTCCTCCAGAAAATGTTGATACACGCATTTGACGTTCGCAAAAAAGAAACGCAGAATGTTATCTTAGTTGTTAGTGCTGATTAAGATTTTGGGTGGATGTTAAAGATTTAGTGGATGATACATATATTGTGTTGTTATCAATTACCAAGAATTCAAGTCCAATATATTATAAACAAGCTTATGATGTGTGGTATTGGGAGCAGATGAAAAAGGAGGAAGGCTCATTTTAGAGGTATCGACCTTAGCTATTTTATTTTATATTATAAATGCATTTTCTTATGTTATTGTTAAAGGAGTCATGAGATATTGTTCCAAGTTATCCAAGATATTGTTGAAGAGAATATTATCAATTAATTTCTCAACCTTTTCAAATATTTTTTTTAACCGGGTGATATACATAAAGACCAAGTGCATAGTTTCAAAAAGAAAACGATAAATGGAGATGATTAATTTTTATTAAGATAACATTCTATACCAATAAACAAACGATATCAATAGATCAAATCAACTTTTTATTAAAATGGTTAATAATCCTTAGAACTACAAAAATATTAAAGTCCAAAAATCCATATTTGGTATGTTTATATCGAAGGTCGTCTATAGATATGAGTTATGTAAAAAAGAATGAAGTTGGACTTGGAAGTGAACAATTGAAACATGTTTATTGATTATGAGGGTGAAGCATATGATGAAATCTTATACTACTTAAACACTAAAAAATACAAAATACAAAAGAAAAAGAAAACAAACAAACAAACGATATTTATTTATTGTTTATATATATATATATATAGAAAAACAAGATTAAAAGCAAAAAATGTGTTTCATGTGGAAAATAAACAGTGGTTCAATTGTTTATTACTTACTATAAAGAGGTATTGGGCTACAAAAACAGAAAAGAAAATTAGAACAATGAAATAAATAAAAACAGAAACAAAAACAATATTCAATGATAGGCATTGACTAAGGAAAGAAAATGGTAGCCTAAAAATGGGTTAAAGTGACGGTTACTGATTTACTAGGGTCAACAAAGTTATTTGCACACCGTTTTATCCATTTTTTTTCACTTCAAAATTACGGATGAGTAGATCCTTTGATTTATAATAAAATATAGAAGTAAAATAATTTAATTGTGCGTTACATTTGGAGACGTGATCATGAGCATATAAGACCACTCACTCAAACCACCACCCTACAAAAACTTGGACAAATTGCAGAAACACATAACACATTTATTGTTAATTATTAATAAAATGTCCAGGCCAAAAGACAGCTCTAATGAGCGATTGCATGGTTGACACGTGTTCACTTTGAGCGGCGTTAAAAGATACGGTCTACGTAGTCATGCACACACCCCAAATTTTCTATCCATTTTTTTTTAATTTTCTTTATTTATTACAGAATCAAACGGCGACGGTTAATATAATATTTTTTTTTGACATTTTTAAATCGACAAGATCCAATTCATAACCCTAGTAGAAAAAATGGATAAAATGGATCCAATTTATTATGAAAAGTAACGTGATCTAGTGGAATCGAACCCTAGTAGAAAAAATCGGAGAACTATACCGTTAACCACTTGACTGGGGAAGTGGCAAGAGTTGATTACTATCACACAAAATTTTCAACCTCTGTAACAGAGAGATCCACGCTGTCACTTACAAACTTTAGCTGACTTTTTTCTGTCTTCGTAGAAAATTACACTTTTTCCCCAAAAGATGAAAAGATTTTTTTAATAAACAAAATAAGAAATTTCATAGAGGAAAAAACCAAAATAAGAAAAAGAAAAAAAAAAGTCTGGCGTCTTTTCCTGCAGAATTCACATTTGGTGTCTGCTGGCTTTGGTTTTTCTCTTTCTCTTTCTCTCTCTACTTTTTTTGGTTCTGCGATTTCCATCAAACCCTTCTCGCAATAATCTTGGTTTGGCTTCTGTACAGAGAAAGAAGAAAGCACAAAACCCGTGTCTGGTTTGTACAATAACTCCTCTTACTTCTCTCCTGCTCGAGCTGCTTCTCCTCAGATTAGAAGCACTCCTGAGATCGACAGGTATGTCCAAATATCTGATTTTTTTCCTGTCTTCGAGACACTTTTTTTATTGTTTTCATGTCAAAACCAATATGTGTTTCGTTTCTTGCTTGAACAGCTCTCAGTACTTGACGGAGCTTCTCACCGAACACCAAAAGCTTACACCTTTTCTGCCGATATGTAGCCGTCTGTTAAATCAAGGTTCGTCTTTTTTATTTTGATTCTGATTCTGATTCGGATCTATGTTTTCAAGTGTATATACCCTTCTAGCTCTGTCTTCTGTTTGCAACAGATTGGGGATGACTTAAAGTCATTAGATTTCTTTTATTTTTTATCAGCCAATTTTCTTACAAAAATGTTCAATTATTAGGTAATCAAATTAGTCAGGAGAGTGAGATCAAGTTCATTGATTTGATTTCTTCAATTTTTCTGATTAAATCCAGCATTACCTACTTTTTACTACTAGCCTTTTAGTGTCAATTGCCTTGTGTTGTGGTTCTTATAAAGCTTTCTTGATTTGCAGAGATGTTCAGGGTATCTGGAATGATGTCTAACCAAGGATTTGGTGATTTTGATAGACTTCGACACAAAAGTCCCAGCCCTATGGCTTCTTCTAATCTTATGTCTAATGTCTCTAATACCGGGTTAGGCGGCTGGAACGGCCTCTCTCAGGAGGTATCATCATCTACCTTTTTAATACAACCATTCTCTTTCATAACACTAAGTATTCAATTTGCCTGACTTATTCATTTACACAGTTGTATACTTGTATAGTCGGTGATCTGTTTTAAGCCATGTTCTAATGTTGTCTAGGGTTTCACCTTTCATTCACAGTGTCTTTGTTTATGCCAGAGTACTAGAATGCTTTTACGCTAGCTTCGGTTTAGCATTGTGAGATAAGCTAAAAATACTCAGTTTCTTACAGAGACTTAGTGGTAGTGGAACACCTGGAATGACAATGGATTGACAAGGTGCACCTGGAAGCCCCAGTTCATACACCGTCAAAAGGATATTGCGTCTGGAGATTCCTGTAGATAACTTTTAGTAGTCATATTTATGTGTGTTGTTCATCATATGCTCCATCATATAGATGGTAATATTTCTCAACTCTCCGTTCTTATTTCCTCTGTTTTGTCAGTTCAATTTTGTTGGACGACTTCTTGGCCCTAGAGGCAACTCGTTAAAACGCGTTGAAGCTACCACAGGTTGCCGTGTCTTCATTAGAGGGAAAGTGTCAATCAAGGATCCTGAAAAGGTGAGAATCCATGAAACATTTGGGGACTTTGTCAAACACTTTCACAAATTAACCAACCAGTTGAGTCCAAATTGGTGTTCGGCATTTAAAAGAGTATTGAATAACATGTCGTGTACTTGTTTTTTTGATGATACAATGTAGGAAGATAAACTAAGGGGAAGACCGGGCTATGAACACCTGAATGAGCAGCTTCACATCTTAATAGAAGCAGATCTTCCAGCGAGTATTGTGGAGATACGTCTGCGACAAGCTCAAGAAATTATAGAAGAGTTACTATAGCCTGTGGTAACACTCATTTTCCTCCTTACTTAAGTTATTTCTTCTATAATATGTTTTGGTATTAGTACAAGGCATTAAGAGAATAGTCTCGTCTTCCTTGGAGGTTATTAAATTGAAAGGACGCGTTTTTATTTTAGGTTTTTCCGTAGCAGTTTTGCCTCATTGAGACTCTATAGTTATTACCTGTAGGGCCTCTATTGTTTTGTCTCAGCGTTCATATTTCAGTCTATTCTTTAGAGTTTGTGGTTAGTGTTCAATTATGCAGACATGTGTGACCACTACAGTGACCACTAGCACTAGTCAAAGTAGCAATTGGTGTAATCGCAAACGCCAAAAATAAGCCATCTTCTATTCAAACATTTACATTGTTATGTCTTTGACTATTCTTTGTTATCAAAATGCGAGCACTACAGGAAAACTTGGATTCCAATATTATAACATTTTTGTTTGTTTGTTATAATGAAGGATGAGTCGCAAGATTTTATAAAGAGGCAGCAGCTGAGGGAACTAGCGTTGCTAAACTCGAACAACCTGAGGGAAAAGAGTCCAGGTCCAAGCGGCGGAGGAAGCGTTTCGCCTTTCAGTTCAAGTGGTAAACGTCCCAAAACAGGATGCTAAGAGGCGTTTTGTTTGTCTCGCCCGAAACGATCCTCTAAAGCCTTTTAATGGTTTCTTCAACCAAAAGTACATCAGTACATGTCTGCATGCATACACAGACACGTGTATATTTGGTTTCTCCAGTAGTGGCTGCAATGTGGTGGTGGTCTGGTCTAAAGCCTCCTTGATCTCTCTCTGGTGAGTGACCTTGTGTGGCTTTTTTCCTTTTTCTTCCATTTTGTTTTTTTTCTTTGGTCGTCTTTATGACACGACATCAGAGATTCATTACAGATTATTTTAAAAAGATTCATGCAAAAAAAAAAAAGAGATTTAAGGAAAAAAAGAAGTTATATATATATATATATATATATATATNTTCATTTCAAATATTATATTATATTTATTTATTTATCATTTGTCAGATGTTATCATATTATTTTAACAGGAGGTATTTGCTATAAATATTAGAAATTGTAAAACACTAAAACTAACACAATCTCTTTTCTAGAATTACGGTCTGATTGGTCAGACTAGCCCTGGGACTTTGGTTCGGTTTTTTTGGTTTTCGGTTTTTCTGGTTTTTGAAAATAGTAACCATTTGGAACCGAGTGAGAATTCAGTTCGGTTCGGATTTTGGAATCGGAAATACCGGAAATACCCAAAAGGCAAAAATAACCAAAAAATACCCAAAAATACCCAAAAATATCTAGAATACCCAGATTTTTCGGTTCCATTCGGTTTTCGGTTATTAACCGAACCAAACCAAAAACCGATTGGTTATCAAATTTGGAACCGATCGATTACTATGCAGAATCCGAAACCGAACAGAATCCCATATTTCGGTTCAGTTTGGTTCGGTTTCGGTTTATATTCCCAGGGCCAGGTCAGACATTGATTGTTGTAGAACTCGTGTATAGATAAAGATAGAACTTGAGTTGAGTCTGTTGAGACATACCCTTGTGTATGTTGTACATGTATTTTGATTGGTAGAAAATGTTTAAAGTAAAAGTTTTAGGGAACGAAGTACATAGGATTAGGAATCTTGAAGGTGCGATCCCCTGAATATTCTCCTTGTAAGTAACTCCACTGGTCGCCTACATTTCCTCATATCCTGTAACTTTCTTCCATCATTTCCTCTCTGATTCTTTATTGCGCTTTGTCTTTTGTTATCTGCTGTCCTGCAAGAAGAATATTTGTCCACATTGAATGTGACTTGATCTAGGAAAAAAAATCTTTAAACTAAGTGAGCTCTCTTTACTTTACCTCATAACCAATCTTTCATAACCGGTGAACCCTTGATTATGCAAATTTTCTAGTGTTGCCTGGCGAAGGGTCTCTTCCGGTTACTAGGAAAACTTTGAAGCCTGTTTCTATCAGATAATTGAACAATTCAAGAACAGGTTGTATTACTGGAGACTCTCCTTTCATCGCCCAAGTTCTAAATCCGGTTGGATCATAAGGATCGCATCTACATGTTAACATTTCATCAGCCACATTTTTCTACTTTTTGGTATCCGACAAGTTTCACCGAATCAGAACATTTTAAATTAGTTTCCTCCTCGATAGTAATAATTCATTACTTTAAAGTGGTTTTTTGGTACACCAGTTGAGCTACCAACAATCGTGTACGTACCCGTATCTCTTAAGCTGATAGTAGAAGACGTTTGACAAGCAAGTATCATCAATATCCAAGATCCACGCGTCCATGCCATCACCAGGAAGGACTATCTCATTGAGATAAACCTTGATTTGGTCCACAATTAACTGGACGTCTCTGTCCTATTGACCAGCAAGCATATATACCTCAACGTAACGGAGACATTGCAGAGGAACAATGCGCCACGCACGTACATTGTTGGTCTCTACTGCTAGTCTCCAGCTTAAGCAATAGCTAGCACCATAGTTTCCGTCCATCGGCATCCATGGACTTGTGCTGGTTGCCACTGAGGATATTGTTAGAAATATGAGAAGCAACGTCTCTCTCCTACACTTGTGATCCATTGCTCTTGATTCTTCTACTTTCTCTACGTACGTACCCGTGAAGGTTTTATGCAAAAATAGGTAGAGATCATGAGTATAAAGTGTATGGAAAAACTAGTGACTAGTGAGCAAAATTTGTTAAGAAAGGAAAATGACATACAACAAGAGCAGAGAGTTCACACAAAGATAGAGATCGAGAAAGAGAGCTTGGTTGGTGAAACAAGAAGACTAAGTGAAGATCAGAGTAATAATACCTAGATGTGTTGGTGGATCAGCTTAATTAGTATTGTAGTCGTGTTATAGACTAGTATTTAAAGAGTTTTGGTTCGGTAGAAGATTCTGGATGAGGTTTCATCCACTAAGTCGCACCATTTTTTATGACCAATTAACTAAATTATGAGGTAAGCAAAAGTAGTATATATATAAATTCTTGAAATGGGGTCAAAATTAATAATATTTCAGTCACATATTTTTTTAATCCAAGTTGTTCATATTTAAGTCATTAGGTAGGTGTAAGGCTAATGTCGAACACAAAGTTATGAATATTATAAGCGAATAAATGTACTATACGACATAAGTGATCAATTTTTTTTTTTACCACTTCAAAACCTCATTCATTAGCAATTAAAAGACATCTTGTCCACACAGATAGGATGGTTCTTAAACCATCCGAAACCACATAATCAATGGTAGCCGAATAGAGAGTATTATGCAGTGCTGATTTTGCTAGAAAATCAGCTGCAATGTTACAAGTCCTAGGGGAGAACACAAATTGATGAACAATGGAGGGAGAGGATGAAGATCCTAATATTTCCGAAGTGAATGTGCATTGGCGTGGCCATAGCTCCGGTGCCTTCAAAGCCTTTATCAGGGATAGAGAATCTGATTCGAAAATGATGAAGTTGTACCAGAGATTTGTGATGCATTTAACCGCCCAAGCTAAGCCTGTTGCTTCCGCTTCTAATGGTGCTGATAAGAGAGGGAAGGTTTTATTCCCACAGCACACCATATCGCCTGTGTAAGTACGCAAAATCCATCCTATCCCGGAGGAGGTTGATGAATCCGACCAGGAGGCATCACCGTTACATTTCAAGTATCCTTGTGGGGGAGGAGACCATTAAGGTGATCAACTTACGTACACCTAATGACTTAAATATGATTAGTCATTCTTAAAGACTAATGAAAAAGTTATGAATATCTTATTATATAAAGCTGGATCTCTCAACGTGAGCGTGACACGTAGGATAATTCTCACTCACAAGATTGTGATATTTGTCACGGTTAATTAAGATTGCGACATGTGTCAAAATAATAATATGAATAAAAGGAAAAAATAAAAACGGAAATTAAGATTCTAACTCACGAGATCGTAACATGTGTAAAAAAAACGGAAAATAACAATGTAATAATATAAACTTTCCTATAAGACAAAATACCAAAAAAGTAAAAATAGATTGTGTTTTATTTAAATAGAAAATAATAAAATCAAAAAAATAAAGTAAGAGAAAAATAGAAACTACAAATCAAAAAAAAAATGTAAACTATAAAATTTATATAAGATTTACTTTATATTGTTATAGCAATTAGTCTTTCTTTTCATTCGTTTTATATTCTAAAATTATGTAGTTATATATAGTTTTGTAGTTTTTCGTAAAAACTAAAGGGAAAAAGAGTAGTTATGTTTAGATTAACGAAATTAAAAAAAATATATAAATAAAAGCCAAATTTTTTAAAAAAAACATATTTTAGTTTAGAATAAGGAAATTAAACAATGGATTATCATTCTAAAAAGAAAAAGAATAAAAACCAAAGTTTATAAAAAAAGGAAAAACCATATTTCAATTTAGAATGAGTAAATTAAACAATAGCTTACAATCCTAAAAAGCTAAAATTTAAAAAAAAGAAAAAAACAATTAGTATTTCTATTTAGATTAAGGAAATTAAAAAAAAAAGAATACAATCCTACAAAAAAAGGAATTCTCATTCTTCACCTCTATATAACCAAATTGATAGTTTCTCAATTTTACAAAAAAAAATAATATTCATAACATTTTTCGTCCATAAACTGCATGTAATCTTTTGTCTAATAGAAGAAAACTAAAGTTTTTATAAAGGAAAAAACAATCAGTATTTCTATTTAGATTAAGGAAATTTAAAAAATGGAATACAATCATAATTTTTTTTTATTCTCCACCTCTATATAACCAAATTGATAGTTTCTCAATTTCACAACCAAAAAAAAAAAATTCATAACATTTTTCATCCATAAGCTGCATGTAATCTTTTGTCTAATAGAAGACATGATTACATAATGAGAAAGTTCATGTTACGTAAAGAGAAAAACATGATTGCGCCACGTATCAAGTCAATCGATCAGATTCTGATTGTGTAAAAAAAATTTCCAAAAAAAAATCCAATTAGTTTTTGACACATAATATTAACAATAGAAGAAAAAGTTTATAATCAATTCATAATCCTACAAAATAAAATTACTAAACAAAAACTAAAAATAAAAAGTAAATTTATCTTAAAATCCAAAGTTGATTAAAAAAATAAAATTAATAATTAATAATAGAAAAACTTAAAATCGATTAATAAAAGAACTTAAAATTCGGAAAATTTAATAACTGATTCATAATCTTAAAAGGTAAAGTTACTAAAAACATAAAAAATATTAAATTTATCTTAAAAGGCAAAATTAATATAAAAATGGAAAAAAATATCTTAACAATTAATTACTAATCCTAAAAGGAAAAAATACTATTTTTTCACCTCTATATAAACCACAATTTGGTAGTATATCAATTACAAAAAAAAAAAGATTCAATAATCGTATTCAAAGCTATTTATTGCATATGCTTCACCAAATTTTTCATTCAAGGTATATATTTATTTCATCGGAAACTTTGTTTCTAAATTTATGTATTATATATTTTCATGGGTAATCTAATTTTGTTTTCCATTTTTTCGGTTTTAGTTTTTTTTACGGGTTATAAAATATTAAATTACAAATCCGCAGCGGATATTATACATAAGCGAACATAGGTTCCATGACTTTTTCCTTACAATTTAAGGTAATGATTTATGTTATTTTTCCTTAAAACTTACTTTATGTTTTCTTTTAATTAAAAAGTAAACTCGGAGTTGTATCTGTATCTATAGATCCAGACAGATTTCAAGTCTCTCATTTTATCGCCTATCATTATTGTCTCCGCCGCTTCCACCACCGTATTGTGTGGAGTTTCCGTTCCAGAAGGCGTTTCCATCACCAAACGAAGCGTCATCTTCATCGTGTTTCAGCGTATGGATGTTACTTCCAATCCTAGAAGTGGTTGGTCTCCTGTTCCTAACGTTGCTCCTACCTTCTGATGGATCTTGAAAGGAGGAGCCCAGTTGTCCCCGATTGTTTCTAAGCTCCGTATTTGGTTCTAGAGACAAAAAAAGAGAGAATCAGATTAGCAATTACATGACTTTTTGCATTAGAAAGGATTTATATGAACTCACCATACTCCCACATACTTGTTTGACGTTCTGGACCAGAGCTTGATGCGCTGGCAGTACCGCCGCCAAAATATGAAAATGGGTTTGCATAAGACAGTAATCTTATAACATAAGCAAAGTAACCGCCACTGTTAGGGTCTGTGTTGTTATTAGACTCAGAGTTAGATGGTCCTCTCTGATAGACGGTTGCTCTTTTACGTGGAACCACTATAAGTGCTTGTCTATCAAACAAACCCAGCTCGTATAGAGACTTCTCCAGATCTGTAGAGATCAATAGTAACGGACTTACGTATCCACACAAACGCAACCTGGCCAGAAAAAAAAAAAAAAAACTAAATGGCAGAAAACATCATCTTCCATCAAGAAGAAGCTGGTTTTAAGGTAAACGTTCTTCACAAATTTTTTTAAATCTATTGGATGCATTGGAGATTTTACGTACCTTGGTCACTATACACCTTACGGGGGTAAGGAACCGCAAGATCGTAAGCACCCAGTCCAATTGTTTGGTTACTGTTCACATAGTCCTTGACCATTCTCAATATACTTGTCACAGAAAACTTCTCTTGAAGGTTAGCACCATCAGGCAATCGAATGTTTAAATGAACATCAGATGATTTTCTCAAACTTTTTCCATCCTCTCCTTCATCCTTTGGCTTTACAGTCTCTTTTGTACATACAGATTTTACTAAATCTGTGTCCCTTTCACTACCACCTGAACCACTATCAGCTTTGTTTATCACGGTTCCCTGTTTACTTTTTCTATCGGTAGAAGATTGTACACTGGATGTATTATCATTTGGTATTGGGAATGCAGGACGAATTGGCTCCTTTTCTTCCCGAACACGTGCAGGGGTCTCTGTCGCTCCATGTTTGACATTGGCCTGAGTTCCATCAACAGAAGATGCTGGCTGATTGAAAGTAGTATCTGACAGATTACTGGGTTCAGCAGATTCTTTCCCCTGTTTTAGAACAAGACCGTACCATGTAAGTACAACATCAAACTTAAGTAATGTGGAAATGGTTTTAGCTCAAGGGACAACCTTAACTGCAACTGTTCCATCATTGTTTTCTTTTGTTGATGCAGATGTCACCGTTGACTTTGTCTCTGAGGGTTGAACACTAGAGGCCATTGATGGAGATGCAACCACTGTATCTAAAGAACCGCCTTCAGAAGGCAATACAACATTAGAAGCACTAGAGTCAGCTTGCTCTGAGTTCTGTGATGCAAGTGCTGCTGAAAGGATACTAGCAGTTGTTTCCTGAAAATGAGAAATTTCTACGGCATTAAAGCAACAAAAAGAAAAACATCAAATGAAAATGTATAAAAGGATACACAAGATCATGAGTGAGATAGAAGTAGCTATCACGTACCTGGATATGAAGTCCCAGCCACGCCTTCTCTAAACTGGATGCAAGGTCTTCAGCAGCAATAAATCCTTCTGAAAAACAGAAGGGATGGAAACCCAACTTGAGCATGTTTGCTTGACTGTTACATGTAAATACTCTTATCTAAAAATACATACGGTCTTACCATTTTTCCAAACTTGTGTACCACTGAATCCAATGGCAGATATACAAGGAACAGACGAACATGGGTCTAGAAACTGATGTAAGGATCTCAATTCTTTTCAAAGTGTTGCCTCAAGAAAATCAATAGAAAAGAACTTGCATTACACATATGGCAGGTAAAGAGATAGACTTACTACAGACCTACAAGGCAGATTTTATAGAATGTCTGTTGACACGCAGCTACAATCCATAGAAACAGCTTTATAACTAGATCAGCAATCTCAAGTTCTCTCATAACAAGAAAGGATACATATTGCCGAGAAGTTTGTGGCGTCAACACTTCCAGCTTGGATATGCACTAAAATACAATACTTGGACAGCGACTCTGCCACCTTTACTAGGAAACATACGACAATATTATGAATGAACAATAGCCTTGTTTGCATTTTTAACATAACTGAGAATGCAAATCATAGAGGAAGAGAATGCGTAAAGTATAAACAAGAGAAACCTACCGATGCATCAGTCCAAGTCAATCTGTTCAACTTATCCGACTCTTCATCCTCTCCTAAAATTTTTAAAAACAAATCCATTTTACTATTTAGAGATAATGAATAATGTATAGGCATTCTAAAACGAGAACTAACTGGATGTCATATATTCGTGTTATTAGGTTTATGCAACGTTTATATCTATTTTCTTGTGTAAAAATATTAGAGAAGCCACTAATAAACACAAATTGTTAGAATTCATTTTAAATTCTGAAAGTTAGTGTAGACATAGGAGTGAGTCAGATATCCATAAAGAACAATATGATAATATGTAGAAATTAGGTCTGATTTTTTATATTTACAGTATAATTGGTTGATTATATATGTCATTTATGCAATATGGGAGACAATCAAGCATACACACAAGTGCACTACTTAGTGATTAGTGAATTTTGTTTCTTCAACTAATGAAATATGATCTGAGGAACAATTGTGCGCAGAAACTCAATACCTTTCTTTCACTCTCCTCTTGATAGTATCTCTCTTTTGGCATATATGTCCGGTTGTATTTGAGCAATTTGCCATCACATCATAACGCCAAAAAGTGAAGCAAAAACTCTTCTAGCAGTTTAAGTTTACATTTTCAGCTATGCCTATGCACCTACTTCCACATATAAACCCAATTTTCCGGTATGCTTCAAAGTCCGAATATTTTTTCTTTTAACAATTCCGGTTTGCCTAAAAACTAGAAATGCTTCCACAACTTTTTTGATAGTTATGTTTAGAATTCCATTGCTATAATTGTGAAACATCACTTAGAACCTGCAGGGACTATCACCATACTTAACTAATTGTTACCATACATGCATATGATTGAAGAAACAAGAATGAAAAGAAAGTTGTAAAAAGAAAATTCCACTTTATTGATGTTCCCACATTCTAAAATGAATGACCTAATACCAAAAGCTTGATATAGAAACCATATTTGACATTACCAGTATCATAACATGTCATCTTAAGCTTTTTATATATACACAAATGAGATTGTACTAAAATCCCAAGTGAACAGTTGCTGAGTTGTAAAGCTTTAAAATGGTAAAAGAGGATTCTATGAGAATCGCTCATGCTCATGATTTTTAGAAATTCTCATGGGAAGTGAGAAAAGATGAATCTTCTGAGTGGCACAGTGACTACGATGTCACAAATGCTACTTGATTTTCCACTTAAAATGTTCATTGTTGGGATTTGAAAGCATCTTCATGGTTGAGTCATATATAGAAAGTGATCAAGTGGTATATGCATGCACAGCACAAACAACATGAGCAAAAAGGGTCCAAGATTCGCATTATATTGATATTTTAGAACAAATCCTCTCTGAAACAAGAAATCATACATTAAAATGAGATATTTTAGAACAAATCCTCTCTGAAACAAGAAATCATACATTAAAATGAGGAATATTGCAATGCAAGTGAAATAAGTATAATCCCAAGTATGGGATTATTTTCATGCACAAGGACCTCCTATTTTCAACGCCTTCCAATACCAGATACCACTAAAACGCGCACGAAGATCAGGGAGTTTCCTCTTCCATGAATCTTCATCAGGTATTACCAGCAATATTTTGAAGCCTTTGTCGCTCAACTCTTCAAGAGTATCAAGAAAATCTTGATCACCTGTTATTACCATAATGTACCTCGGTGTATTGCGAAAAGCGTAATACTCGATTGCGGAGAACAGGATCTCTGTCACCAGAAGAGTATCTGCAACGTCGGTTTTACGCTCATGGGGATCATCTGAAAACGAAAAAACAAAACAAGAAAGAAAAAAAATCAAAATAAGGTTTAGCAAAGATAAAACATATGAACCAATGCTATAAACTTTGTAAACTTGAATTTTTTTGTGTATTACCGTCATTAGGATTAGCTGAGCTTCGAAGGGAACAGTTGCAACCATCACACAGAATTGTTTTCGTTTCCACATCCTCTAAATAGAACCCGTTTTCATTTAGAATCTTAACAGCTTGACGGTTAGAATTTTTCACTTTGCCCAGTGAGCTAGGCGATGGCCTAGGACCACCATATTTTTTATGTTTTTATGGGTCACATATTTAGTTTTAGGTTAATAGTATATAATGCACAAAATTTGAACTTCATGTTTTTATTTAAAATATTATTTTGTAACTAAAAAATAATTGGTTTGTGTTACATAATTATCTATCTAAAGACCGCTAGTTTAGAAAAAAATGCAAAGAGGATTATTTTTCAGAAATAGTGTTTTGTTTTTTTTTCCGATTTGCTGTATTTTTTTAGAATTGCAAAGATGAGTTTTTTTGTTTAACTACCAAATTTGTAATTTACAAAGGGCCACATTTTTTATCTTATCTCGAACCACTATTTTTGTTGGACCGGGGCTGATTGTGAGATCAAGAAGAACTATGCGAAGAAGATCAGAGAGTTGTTTTCGGCAACTTTTTTTACACTTTGCGGCCAACTAAAACCTGTCAATTCGGACTGATAATCTTAGGGTCGGGCATTAACCACCATGATACGTCTTAGACCCATGGCGAGAGGGGCGGTGGCCCTAGGTCCAAGGCCCAAAAATTTTTTTATGTTTCAATATTTGATTAAAAAAGGCCCATGGTTTTATAATTAATTTGTATTACATGATCTATTAAAACCTAAACAAAAACAAGTAGAAACTACAAACTACAAAGCCGCCGTTTTATCATCCTTAGTTTGAGATACTCAAAAACCATACATATTCACTTTTAATAGATCATCATTGATTGCAATTTCGTTTTGTCATCATCGATTGCTTCCATTTGAGGTAAGTTTGAATGTTGATTGTTGAATTATCGTTTCGGACTTAGTCTAAACCTTACAATTTAAAAATGAAAAAAAGTTTGAATGTTGATTGTTGAATTATCGTTTGGGTTTTTGGTTATTTGATTTCATTGTTTATTGCTGAATGAATCATGTTTAATTGTTTATCTTCTTTTTGGAATCTGGTTTGATTTCATTCTTTATTGCTANGACAAAAAAACAAAAAAAAAAACATTTTCTTAAGAGCTCATTAAATAGGGGAATGGAGATCTAGAAGAACTCCTCCAAATTCATGCACTAACACAACATCTCACGTTTGAGCAAAAAGCGCTGAAGTTACGAGACTGAGTTACGCAAAAAGAAGGCAAAATAATGGGTCAATATGTCTCAAATACATGATGGGCATAGCCCAACCAATTGTTTCACCCAAGCCCAATAATTTTTTTCGGTTTTAAAATACTTTACCACCTTTCTTGTTAAATAAAAGAAAGACTTACAAAACCGAATAGATTTTTGGGTTTTAAAGACTTTACGACCAATTGTTGCACCGACGAATTTATCGCAAAACCGAATAGATTTTTCGGTTTTAAAATATTTAACAAATTACTTTACCACCTTTCTTGTTAAACAAAGACTTACAAAACAATTGTTAAAAACTTAAGAAAACTAGAAAGTTTAAAATTTTTTACCTCGTTGGAACATTTTATTGTGTTGTTGAATCGCTATATAAGAAAATAAAAGGGCTTGGCCTGAAGTTTTAAAGAATTTGTTTTTATGTATAACTTATGAACTAGGAAGATTAGCTAAGTTAATCCAACTGGTATTGTCTTGCAGCACAAGAAAGTTATCGGATCAGGACTAGTCTCTGGGTATACCGAGGTCGGTGCTTACGGAGATGTTGGTTGAAGGCTTGAAGCCAGCGAGGGAGGCGCTGGGTCTGATTTTTGGGATTGGATTGGGCTATTTGTTTTGGGCCAAACTTTTGTGACTCAATCTTCTAAGTTTGTCGATCAAGTTAAACATGGGAAGGGAAGTTGGCCCATGTTGGAAAACAATTGATGTTATGGTGTTTTTAATTTTTTACTTTTTGCATGAAAGGCAACTCCAATGTATATATGTCCCATATTTCTATATTGTAGATACAATTTAAAAGTTGAAAAGAAAAAAAAAAAATTCCAACCAGTTGCAGATTGCATGTTTTATAGTTTTTTTTTGCAGTTATAATACTGCATATTAGATGATCCAATGTAAAAGTAATTAAACTCCTTTACTGAGAAAAATACAACTTTATCAAATATATTAAAATCATCTTGATGTAATGAAGACAAAAAGTAAATATTTATTTCCCTCTACTACTAATTAAGATATAATTGGAAAACAAACATACCTTGTCAGCTTATTAACATAAACGTTAATTTTAGGCTTTAGCTGTGAATTTTCTATTTCTAAAACGATTTTCTTTTTGGTTCTATTATGGTGTGATATGATATCATACACTTATGGAAGTTTTCAATCTTATTTTGGAAACAGTTTGTGCGGATATGGTGAAGAAAACAGAGCCGTGTCCGAACCAAAGCCTAAATAATTCACATCTCTTTCTTGTGAATCCTTAGACGGATCTTGAACAAACATGCGTGGGGTTTTGCTTTATCTCAAGAAGTCTATTAGCTGCTGCAATGCACAGAAATCAACTTACGCTGGTGATCCAGACAAGAACCAAATCCAGAAGACTAAGAATCCAGCTGGGTGCTAAAGATCAATGTCGAATCAGAGAAATGTCTTGGTCACTAATGGAGATGGACGAGCTATGCAGAATCCAAGCTGCTCCAGCTCACGGTCTCTTGAGAGACCCAAGTTTATAAACACAATAAAATTTGAGGGCAAAGCCGATAATTCTGGCAGATGTAAAGGTTCCCTGGTCTCGAAGGGAATGAAGGCGAGAAGACGGCGAGAAGCATGGTCACGAATCTCGGAGATTACTTCAGGGACAGTTACGAGTCTATCAGCGAAGTTGGTTAAGCTCTGGCCTCCTTCAATCACGGCGTTGGCGTCAACAACCGCCGTAGATATTCCCTTTGTGGATTTGCAGTTTCCGACCATCCCGTGAATCGCTTCCGGAGCTCCATCGCTAGGTGACGGCTTTGGAGGAGGATCTTTCTTCTCTATGTTGCTCCACATCGAGCTCGGATTCGAATCCATGTTTTGCGTTTGAGTTTTGTGATTTGCCGTGAGAGAGAGGAGAAGAAATAGCAGAGAGAGAATAACCTAAAAGGCTTACGTCGCTTTTTTGTCACTTATTTATACATGGGCCTTATTCCGGCCCAAAATGATGGGTCTTTTCACAAATCAAGCCATTGTTTTAGCATCTATTACTAATAAAAGTTAATGCTATAAGCCTCTAAAGCTGTCCACATAGGATTTTAAACAATCGATTTTATTGGTCCACATCAGCGTTTATAATAAATTCATACTTGCCAAATATAAAAAAGGAAAAACGTCAAAAACGAAAAATAATGGAAATTATTCAAAATAATGAGTTTTACAAAATAAGGAAATCATGTCTTAGTTTCTTAGTCTATTAAATTCATTCCATATTCATCTATTGTCTTGCTTACAAATTAAATTGGTCATGAATTTCATAGCAAAAGATGTACTTATTAATTTGTTTTCAACTAATAATTAAATGTTCACATAGTATTTTAAACAACCACTAATAATTGTCTACGTAAGTTTTTTGAATTCAAATATATTTGAACATTAAATTGTTAAGTTGATTTTGTTTGATGATAAAACGATAAATGAAAATTTTATTGGTCCTCATCAACTTTTAAACAATCAATTTTATTGGTCCTCATCAACATTCAAGATTTAAAAAGTTTTCAAATTCTAATATGATTAATAAAAATATAAAAATAAGAAAATTATGTATAAAATTTCCATTAACAACAAAAAATCAACATGATATTAGTATATGAAAATTTCTTAATTTAAAATAGTGGTCTCAATTATATAAATAACTAAGAATAAATATAATCGTAAAATCTCTTTACATGTGTGTATACGGACACGTTTAGAGAGCAATTTTTTTATTATGATAGAAATAATTTTATCACCATTTTTGTTACAAAAATGATTTATTATCTATAAAAAATATAGGTTACTTATAAAAGTTGAAGTTATTTGATTATAAGGTTTTCCACATATGATTTTAAATAACCAATAATTATAATGTACATTAGCATTTACAGTTTTGCCACACGTCCATAAAAACTTTCCACACGATTGCATGAAATAGATAATGCATAAAAGATCAAAAAATCATATTTTCATATTCGGATTGAGATTGTCATATGTAGGAGTTATTTGTTTTGAGTTGTTCTATTTGTTATTCATTTTTCTGAAAATTTACGTACGTTGTATTGATTTTGCCTACTTAATTGTCTTCTTGATCAAAGTTATGCTCTGATGGAATTAAAAAAAAAACGTTCTGAGAAAGAATTCACTCATGGATTGAGAAAAACGACTATAATGAAGGAAAAATGACTATGTGTAAACCAATCTTCTCAGATATAAAATAATGTTTGTTATTTCAATATTATTTGCAATGACCCCTAAGTATGATAATTAAATCCTCATCGCTTAGGTTTATGATCTCATCGAAAAACTATTGAAAAGTTACCACAACCAATATGTCACCAGACAAAATTTCGGCTTCTATATCTTCAATGTAAAGTTTACAAAAAGTATATTTAATTTGTCGGTTTTTTGTTATTATAAATTTGTTTCAAAGTTCAATTCATATTTATATATTGTTTTGGTTTCAAAATTGATTTTTTTCATTGATACGAGAACAAGAGTTTTGTTTATTACATGTTTTCCGATTTGTAGATTAAATTGAAATTTTGTATTGATTAAAGTAGCTGAGGAAGGAAGATAATTTTTGACTTTTTGTTTTTTTTGTTGTTTTTATAGAAAACATATATAACGAAAATGAAAAATGAATATGATGAAAAACACTTATTCACTATGATTGGAAGAAGTAAGGTACAATCATTGAAAAATCATTTAAAAGTTACCACAACCAATATGCTACCAGACAAAAGTTTGGTCTTTACCTCTTTAAGATAAAACTGACAAAAAATCGTCGATCTTTTGTGATTTTAAATTAGTTTCGAAATTTATTTCATAGTCATCTATTGTCTTAGTTTCAAAATTAAAGTTGTCATGAATGTGAAAGCAAGAGTTGTGTTTATTAGTTTTTTTTTCAATTTAGTAGACTAAATCAGAAATTTGTATTGGTTAAATTAGTTAAGGAAAGAGAATAACTTTTAATTTTATTACTTTTTTGTTGTTTTCATAGAAAACATATATAACGAAGATGAAACTGAAAATGATAAAAAAAAAACTTATTTCATTGATTTAAAGAAGTGATGTATAATATTTTATCTTTGTGTCAATATTATGGTTATTAAATAGCATTTGATTATTTTGTTACAGTTTTAGTTAGCTTTGGTATACTAACTTATAAATGTTCGACCATATAATACGTTTTTCAAACGGGACACATATAGATTCAAAACAAAACCGTTGAAACCTCACAAACTATATATAATTACTGAGATTAAAACTGTAATATTTTTAATATATATTATTAGAATCACCATTATACACAAAATAATATTTCAATAAATATAATTGCTTGCATATGATTTTTATCAAAATAATATTTAAAACAATACTCACGCGTAGAGTGGATGCAAAACCTAGTCTATTACTAATAAAAGTTGATGCTATAAGCCTCTAAAACTGTCCACATAAGATTTTAAAAATCGATTTTATTGGTCCATATCAGCGTTTGAATAAATTCATATTTTTCAAATATAAAAAAGGAAAAACGTCAAAAACGACAAATAATGAAAATTACTCAAAATAATGAGTTTTAAAAAATAAGGAAATCATGTCTTAGTTTCCTATTCTATTAATTTCATTTCATATTCATCTATTGTCTTTGATTACAAATTAAATTGGTCATGAATCTCATAGCAATAGTTGTGCTTATTAATTTATTTTCGACCAATAATTAAATGTTCACATAGATTTTAGACAACCAATAATAATTGTCTACGTAAATTATTATTTCGTGCTCAGATTAGATTAAACAACCAATACATTGGATGGTGCACGAAGCACTAAAATTGATTGTTCTTTGTTAGATTAAACAACCAATACATTCGGGTACCCGTTCGGGTTCGGGTCGGTTCTTTCGGGTTTTGGGTATCCAAATTTTAGGAGTCTAGGACCCATTCGGGTATATCCTTTTTCGGATCAGGTTCGGTTCGGTTCCGCGTGGATTCGGGTAATCAAAATTTATCCCAATTCTCGAAAAAATTGTTTAATTTAAATAAAATTTGGTTAAATTTTGCAAAAAATTATTTAATTTTGACAAATATAACTAAAGATTTTCGAATATTTCGAGTATTTTGATTATTTCGGTCTAAACATAACTAATATATTCGGTTTATAATTATAATTTTGAATATTTTGGTTATTTTAATTGTTGTCGTAGGCGAAAACGGCGAAGCAATTGTTTTTTTAATACGGATAAGATTTTGGATTTGAGGTATATTGGGTTCGGCGTAAGATGTTGTAAATACTTATTTGTTATTGGATTTGTTTTTTTCGATCTAATGAATTCTCATTTGTTATTGGATTTGTTTTTTTTTTGTTGAAAGAAAAAAGAAGTAAGATGTTGTAAATACGGAAAACGTAAAAACATATTTTCCACTAAATTTTATTAAAAAAATGTATAACACTAACATATTTATACTTATATTCTCTGATTTATACATGGGTGACATTGTATTGTCAATATATATTTGTAAATTTGTATTCTTTTCAAAAAAAAGTTAAATTAATTAATAAAAAATTATAAAATAATACAAAAGTTTTAATTTGGAAGAAATTCTATAAGATAGTAAAAATGGCAGTTCTGCTAGGTGACTCTACGAGCTTGAAACCTTCTTTGAAAAAGATTATGGAACTGCGGTGAATCAAAATAACGGAACGAGAACATCCGACTACATATTTGTATTTTGGTAAATTAATTATGTAATTTTGATAAAATTATTTATGATTGCTCTATTTGAAATACCAACATCTTTAGTTTTAACACAAATATGAAAAAAAAAATGTAAATCATGTTTTCAATATGTTTTAATTAAAATTAATCCCAAAACATTTATCTTTATTATTATGACATTTATTTTGACAATCTAAATAGTATAGATTAAAAAATTCGTTAATCTTATATAATAATTTTACTCTAGCTCAACCAAAATATATATTAAACCAATTTATCAACACGTATCCGCGCATAGCGCGAAAGAAAAATCTAGTTGAGTCAAAAATTGATGTGATACCTCCTAAACAAAGCATGGTTATAAAACATTTTATTTTCATAGCAAAAACTTAATATGGTTGATATAGTCTCAAATCTCAATGGGACCCAAAATATCAAAAAAAAATATTAAGTCTTTTTTCGAAAATCAAAAGCATGTTTGCTTAAAACTAGTTCAGCTTAAAGTTCCATTCTACATAACCATAAATATTGTTCCAAGAAGGAATGATGATAATACAGTATATCATCATTGGATACTAGCCGATTTTACATCCGAGTTCAATAAGCTAACCGTCTAACCGATCGATCAAAATCTCACACACTCCGTTACAATGGCCTGTCTTATCATCGTTCAAGAGGAATCAGAAGCGGCTGGTTCTTGTCTTGGTTTCCTCTGCTGCTCAGGAGGTGGACCATCTCTTTTTCTTTCGTACCTCTTACTTTGATACTTGGAGTTATTGCGCTGCTTTGGTTGGTATGTTGGGTATGTGCACGGGATAATCTCTCCATTGATGTACTTGTCACCTAAACCGAACAAAAACCCATCCAATTATCAGAACAGGGACATGAGAGAGAGAGAGAGGAAGAGAGATCTTAGACGCATTGTAATCACTACTAATAAGGCTTAGATGGGTTACCTCCATAGTCCTTGTTCTTGACATCTATGTAGGAGTCAGGCAAAACCCAGAGAACTCCAGGCAAACCTGTTGAAAATTGAAAGACTGAGCGGTCAGTATCTTGAAGGTTTTCGACGATTACAAGCATATACACTTTCAGTAAGAGGATTAAAGCTTTTCTTGATCACTAACTCTAACTCACCCTTGAACTTCTCAGAAGTTTCTTCGTCAATGGTGCATTGGAATCCAGTATATGTGGTGGTACTGAATGCATACATGTTCTTCTTTGCCTCTTCCATGCTGGAAATTACACTCAATAAGCATACACAAAGAATTTGTTATTCTAGAAAATGGACACAAGTAACACTAATTGGTTAGTACACTAAATGAAGTTTTAGTAATTTCTCGCCAAAAACAGTCATCACCCCCCCCCCCCCCCCCCCCCCCCCCCCCCCCACCCCCCCTCCGNCCCCCCCCCCCCCTTATCCAGGAAATTCTTACTCAGGAGTCCCAATCTACTGCTATTTACTAGTGTACACCTTTTTCCATACATTACTTGCTTGCACTGTCCACATCAATTTTGACAAAGAGACACGATGGACAACATCTGCAATTTATACATAGCTTGATGGAAAATATCCAAAAACAGATGTTTCTGTTCCTCCCGCAATTTTTGATTCACAATTACACTAATGAGTGCCAGTTTTGGATGCTCCAAAGTACACATATGAACACTGTGTTTTTGCAGCCAAATCCAAGACGTTTTGCTTTTCATATGGATAACTGGAATAGCTCGAGATCGCCTACTACTCTAATTTGGGTTCCCTTTCTCTATATCGTGTTTGAGTTCGAGAAACTCAAACATCATTTTCAAGTCAAGTTCAAATACATCAATGTATTTGCCCAAAACTTGCTCACAAGCTATATCAGGTGTTCAATATGTTTGCACATCTCAAGAGATTAAGTCAGACTAAATGTTACACTGATATATTCATAATAGATGAACGTCAACCTACTTTCAACCCTCAGGTAAAGTTTAAGAACAAATCTGGAAACTAGGTCAACTTCAAAGAAAATTTCAAGCTTAAGGTTTTACTCAGTTCAGTGAAAAACCCAAATCTCATGAATCCCAAATTTTCCAACATTGTTTCAAAGAATCATGACGAGTCTATTGAGAACACAATTACAACTTACATATGTCGATATTAATCAACAGCGGAGAAAACTATTCAGAAGAGAAAACGGACCTTCCAAGAACAGTAGCAAGAGTGTTAAGGTAAGTATCAATCATCTGCTCCCTGGTGGGCGCTGGATCCTTGGGGAATTCCATTACAATAAGCCAGTGATTGTAATCGCACCCAGGAAGCATAATCGTCTCTCTCTGCTCGTTGCTACTGCTCCGTTTTGACGAGTAATCCGAATCCACTGTCGCAGCCTTGACTATCGCCATACGACGCCGAGACCCGGCAGCGGAGATACTCCGGAGCAGAGGATTCCACGTGCCGCATAGGCGGATACCGGAGAGTGTAGGGAAACGATTCAGGTGGCTTACGGGAAGTAGGGTTTTGGGGAGAAGCGAGGAAGAAGAAGAAGATGTTGTTAAGGAAGCCATTGCAACTGCAGAAAGCCAGAGGCTGTTCCACTCGACTCTTTCACGACAGAAGGGGATAAGGTATTTTTACCTGCTCCGTGTCCATTCCAAGACTTAAAACGACATCATATTATAAAATCTATCATAGGCTTGTGGCCTAGTGTTTGGGCCGAGCTAATGTTCAGCCCATATGAGCGAATGGTTACACTTATAAAATCGGTTCTGTTCTTTCGGATTTCGGTACTAAAGGTGTAGGACTCATTCGGGTATTTCTTTCATTCGCGTCGAGTTCAGTTCGGTTCTATCTAGATTCGGTTTGGTTTCGGGTTACCCGAAATTTATCCTAAATACTTGACAAAAACAAAAAAATAGTTTAATTTAAATAAAATTTGGTTAAATTTTGTAAAAATTGTTAAATTCTGACAAATATAATTAAATATTTTTGGATGTTTTTGGTATTTTGGTTATTTTTTCTAAACATAACTAATATATTCGGTTTATAATCGTAATTATGGGTATTTTGCTTATTTCAAATCTAAATATACATAATATTTTTGGGTATATAATTATATTTCATATATTTCGGGTACCCATTCGGGTTTCGATTAGGGTATCCAAAATATTTTATAAATGTAACCATTCGGGTATTTATGAAAATTCGGTTCGGTTCATACCTCTTAATTCGGTTCAATTCCGGTTTAGCTGTTTTGTACGAATATTTTGCCAGTAACATGTATTGAAATTAAGTTGTGTTATAATTAGATGTAACTTGCCCTGAAAATAACAATATTTGTTTATTGTGTCTAAGTTGTATTGAGTTAACTTACATTTTTATAGTTATGTTAATTGATTATATAACAATATTTGTTTTTAAGAAAAAGTATTCTAAGTGATGTCAATCAATCCGATTCCAATCAATTTGGTTCTACTAAGTATGGAATCAGTTTCAGATTGTTTGTCTGCTTTTTTTAACTCAATTCAGATAAAACTAGGACTTAACTCGCGCTAACTATAGTGCGGAGTAATTTTTTCTTAAAAAAAGTTTTAAAATTTAAGAAAAATTGTTTTTACTTTAATTTTATAATATGTTTAATTAATGATTATATTTCGAGATGTAAAACCGGACTAACCTGTTTATTTAACTCGTTTTGCAATGAACTAAAATATTATTCTGGCTAACCCGTAAAAACCTATAATCTTGAAAACATAACTTTAATATGCAGCGTTTAATGAATTTGGTTTTTGTGGTCAATCCACGAACACTTAGAAAAAATATATATAGATTGTTATTATTTTAAAATATATATAATATTTTTAATATAATAAATAATTAATAAACTAAATAATAAATACTTTCCAAATTCTCTTCCAAAATTTTAAAAAACAATTATATTCTTTCTTATTTCAATCATTTTTTGTTATTTGTAATGACATAATATATAATAACTTACATATTAAACTGTAAGTTATATAGCGCGGGATAATTTTTAAAAAATTGTTTGAAATTTAAGAAAAATAAATTTATCTGAATTTTATAATATGTCTAAACTAATGATTATATATAGAACTGTCAATCCGGACTAACCCGTTTTGCAATGAACTAAAATATTATTTGGGCTAACCCGAAAAAACCTATAATCTTGAAAACATAACTCTAATATGCATCGCTTAATGACTATGGTTTTTGTGGTCAGTCCACAAACTCTTAACAAATCAAATTTTTCGTGTCTAACTCTTTATAAAATTAGTAAAATATTTTTCAAATTTTTGTTTTGACATATATTCAAATAAAATATAATAATCATAGTGTAAAATATTGCAAGATATCAAATATATTTTCTTTGAATATGAATGGATTGATTATTATTTAATAATTAAGAATCTAAATAGTAAATAACATCTTTAATGTGAAATAACTTACTTTCCATAACCTCATCAATAATTAAAAAATACAATCATATCATTTCCTATTTCAATTATTATTTCTTATTTGTAATGGCATTTTTTGTAATAACTTACAANAAATAACGAAACGAGAACATCCGACTACATGTTTGTATTTTGGTAAATTAATTATTTAATTTTGATAAAATTATTTATGATTGCTCTATTTGAAATACCAACATCTTTAGTCTTAACACAAATATGGAGAAAAAATGTAAATCATGTTTTCAATATGTTTTAATTAAAATTAATCCCAAAACATTTATCTTTATTATTATGACATTTACTTTGACAATCTAAATAGTAAATATTAAAAAAAATTCATTAATCTTATATAATAATTTTACTCTAGCTCAACCAAAATATATATTAAACCAATTTATCAACACGTACCCGCGCGTAGCGCGGGAGAAAAACCTAGTATATAATAATGAATGGATGAATTAAAGTGGATAGTTAGATAAATGATTAACATTGAATGGTATGTAAGATGCTTGTTTGCGGCGAAATTTATTATAAAGAATATCAAAGCTAAATTGACACAATCTATAGTTGACCTTAATAAATGTATATAGCACATAGAAATTTATAAAAAAAAAGAAAAAAAAAGAATAACTAGTGGGTATTTGATTGGAAAGTATTATCTCTCTAGTGTTGCCAATTTGCTGGATGGCACACTTCATTGCCATTGCCAAAACGCTAATAATGGGAATTTCACATGGCCTTTTAATTCTAATAAAAAATCAACTTTTCAAAACTTTTGGATTATGAATAATGTATAGACATTCTAAAACGAGAACTAACTGGATGTCATATATTCGTGTAATTAGGTTTATGCAACGTTTATGTCTATTTCATTGTAAAAATATTAGAGGAGCCACTAATAAACACAAATTGTTAGAATTCATTTTAAATTTCTGAAAGTTAGTGTAGACATAGGAGTGAGTCAGATATCCATAAAGAACAATATGATAATATGTAGAAATTAGGTCTGATTTTTTATATTTACAGTATAATTGGTTGATTATATATGTCATTTATGCAATATGGGAGACAACCAAGCATACACACAAGCGCACTACTTAGTGATTAGTGAATCTGAAATTACTAGTGTTCGAATGTTCGATATTCACGCATATATATTGGTACGTGATACAGTAGTAAACCCCATAAAACATATATGTGGATAAAAGTGTATCGGTCTACCGTCTATAAACGGGAAGTGTTGTAATCTAGTGGTCGAACCCCATGTCCTCTGACAAAACTTGAGAGCAGATGTGGATGAGTCTACTCCAGATTATGAAATCATGGATTATTGGAACAATTTCAATGAAATCATACAACAGTTGTGTGAGCTTAAGGGGCTTTGTGATCAACTTAAGTGATTTAGGAAAAACTGTTTTGTTGATGAGAATGTGAAGGTCTTCTTTCTATTAGAGGGACTTGGTGAAGGGTATAATTTGTGTCGTACTACAATGTATCATCCTCCTATCGCATTCCCTTCATTTGATGACATTGTATCTCAACTCCAAGCACTTGAGGATCAAAACTGCAGACAAAATGTGACCCCATTTCTTTCCTATGTTACAAAAAGACAGTTGATGCTCAAACCTTTCAGAGGTAACAATAACTCATATGGTTATAATGTAAGGTCATGTCAGTATAGTAGTGGAAGACAAGAAGGTCGAAGAAGAGGATCCTCAAACTATGCTACTAGAGAAAGGAGGTTTGTTCCTCAAAACTTTTTTAACTCCAGAGATGATCAGACAGAGTTGCCGGAACAACACTTTTTAGAACAGAAACTTACTGACCAATATAGATGGAAAGGCTCAGGGTACTTACTTTAGGCAGGAAGAAGCAGAACATGAGCACTAATCTATCAAATCTGTGAAAACCAAATATTTGAATTGAAAACTGTAATTTACAAATTCATTACCAAATCTAGTTCTCTTATTTTCTAACCAAAGAGTCTTTACCCTTTTAGGACACAAACATAACAACAAACTTGGTTAAACTTGAAAAAGACTTGGGATCTATTTATATATTTGTCAAAACTTATTCCCCGGAAACATGGGAACCCACTCCTTCCCGAGAGAAGAAGAAAACGAAACAAATAAAAATAATTCAAGAGTAAAACAAGATTTGAGTAAATGATGGTACATTGCAAAGAGAGAGGCTTAGCTTCTTGTAAGTTAAAAGATGATGAAGATTTAAATTAGAGCTTGAATACCACCCATCCTCCGCATCTCTCTGAGCCTCCAAATGGGATAAATCGCATCTTCCCCTAACTCTGCTGCCTCCACTTGTTGCATTGCCCAGTCGTAGTACACCATGTGTATCGTGTCCTAAAATCCAACACACAACAACAACCACATCAGATTCTTAATGGACCGTGGCATTGCCCATATGTTTGGGTTTGATTTATGATTTTGATTCACAATTTCTTTTTTTACCTGGCCTCCTTCTTTGATATTTCCATTCTTGTCACCAACGCAGTAGATTTCTTGCGTTTGGAACTGACATCAAAGATTATAAATCCATCAGACCCAATTCTTAGCTAAAGGATGACCTCAGAAGGAAAATGAAGATCATTACCCTGACGACGATTATTGGAGAAGTTCCTGTCATCTTTTTCTCTAGAACTTCAACTTCAGATATATGCAGAAGCTGCACATCACGGCCAAATTGATTTTACTCACCACAAAACAAAGCAAGTTACTCAGAGATTTACATTATTTCTTGAGAACCAGGATCCCGTGGGTGAACCAAGAACAAAAACCCTACCTTGTGATCGGAAAAAAAAAAAAAAAAAAAAAAACCATGACTCTGGAAAGCTCTGTGCTGCAATACTTCTTCAAGGTCTCAGCATCTCCCTGCACAAAGAAGGGAATTAATAAGAGGCAACAAAAACGAAGATGGGACTAGATGATCTATTCAAAAACCTGAGATATTTACTATATGCATTCAAGACTGGTCTGATGGCTTCCTGAACTTCTGCAGCAAAGTCCGGCAAGGAGAATGATCTGACCATAAAAGAGATAAGAATATGATTACCAGGGCCATATCTTCAAACCAATAATCACCCTCTATAACTTACGGATCTCGGCGGCGTATCTCTTTTTAAGTCGATGCAGAACCTGTTTCCTCAAAGATCTTCTCATTCATGCTGCCAAACAAAAGAATGCACATATATATCTCTAAGTTGCTGTAAGTAAGTTAATTTTAAAGGAAGATAGTAAGGGAGCAATTAGAGCATACTCCTGAATCTTGTGAATAATCGGACTATCACTGGTTTCCCATCTTTCCATCACATCTTCTGCAATCTACACGGTCCAAATGCATTGCCAAATTACAATAACAAAGCAGTATCACCAAAGACAGTAATGCAAGATAAGACATTTGAACAAAATGAGTAAAGAGAAGGTGTTCATTACCTCTTGGCTCTTGTTGACACAACAGGCTCACTCATCCCACTTAGACGTTTAAATACAGGATAACATTGCATCTAAACCAAATTTAAGGAAAACACTCAACAAGGACTTTTAAAACATGGCATAAGTGGACAAGACAAAGAGGGCCGTTTACCTTTTTCTCTTAACGATTCCCATTTTTTTTGCCACTTAGACTGTTTTGTTAGCGCAATCACCATCTCTGTTCTTGTACTTCTCTCACCTGTAAATGGCGGCGGAGGTGTATATTCCAGGTGCTTCCTTTTAGATGGATTTCCACGCAATTCATCCTTTACAATGTCAAGTCCCTTCTTTGCAAAGTCAAGGGGTTTGGCTTCCTTCATCTTGTGAAACGCCTCGGATAGCTTTGGCGAAGAAATGCTGGATTTGAAGTTTCCAAAAAATGTATTTTGCTCCTCCGTCGTACCTGATTGCTTCTGCTGCTGCTGTTTTTCACCTTCAGTGGTTCCTGTGCCTGATGAACTTGCTGACTCTGCATCCTCCTCCTTCCCGAGCTTGAATGACTCCTTGACCTGACCACAAGATACATAACCGAGTTAACAAAAAAAATACCACAATTAACCACTGAAAGAACAACAACAGAAAAAGTGAAATTCCAGCAAGACCTCTTCTGTGGCTGCTGAGAGCTTTTCTTTTACACTTGAAGGGACCTGCACCGTCAAAGCTGTTTTGTTAGGGACGATTCTTAGCCTTTTACAATGTACAAAGTTGGCTAGTCATACATAAAAAAAAAAAAACTGAGTTACAGTTCACTAAAACAATTTAGTTACCAAACTAGGAAAGATACAGAATACATAGAGCCAATGATTTCAGAAAGAGAAGAAAGCACATAATTAACATAGGAAAATCAAAATATGCAAAACAAGCAACGAAGACACAATCCCAGCTTAGAAAGTCTTTGCATTTTTTAAACAATATTGCCTTTCAAGCATTCTCGAAAGAGATAATCCGAAACAGATATGGTGCCAATTCCTAGAGCATACCTTTTTGGCCACAGATTCAGCCTCCGTCCAGACTCCATCAACTTGCTTATACAGCTGCTCAGTCGTTTGTTTCGTTCTGCATTTGCCATATCATTCATAAGCTTACTTGTACATACAATGTATCATCTCTAACTAACGTGCAATTACAAATGCGTAAATTACCTAACTTTCAGGTCCTCTTTAACACCTTTAAACTCTTCTGCTCTTTCCTTCAGCTCCTTCACAGTTTTTTGAAATTCAGGGTTGCTACAACACCAATGTAAACAAAAAGGATTAAACTTTCAGGTTCACATGCCACACATACATAACAATTTGCATTAAAGAAGGCTTACCTATAAGCTTCCCCTCTAATTTTCTTGGAGAACTCACTGCACCAAAATCAATCATCCCCATTTTTAAGCTCGTAATCACAACCACTAGAAACAAACCACAACAAGACGAACCCGTTGGTGCGTCAATTGTTGAAAAAGAGGCTGCTTTGTGATCATTAAATCTCGAACCAGCTTTCTACTCGCCATTACAACAACCTTGGTAGTGATTTTAAAGAATAAAATTTGAAGAAACAGAGACCCTATAAGCGGCCCTTGAATTAGCCGCAGTGAGAAGAATCAGATTAAGATTGATAACATATCTTTTATTATCGGAAAATAGAAAGAATTAGAAAGTTGAAATTTTTCCTTGAGAAACAAACCAAACCCAGAAGACAGGAGTGTTGCCTATTTAGAGACTTGTTTGGTTGGATACACGGATAGGTATATTTTCACATAGGAAACTTCGTTTCCAAACAGTATATTATCCTCGTCTTTATTGCATTGGGCCATTTAGCTCATATTCTGTAATGACTTAGGCCCATAAAACAGTAACGAATTGAATCATTAAGGCCCATTGATAAGTTGAAGTCTTAATGAGTGTGTATAGTCGTGGTTTGGTTTGTGTCCGGTTTCATTGGTTCAGTTTTATTAGAATGGAAGAAATGTAATTTTGTTCATATTTGCCTCCACAGGATTGGGAATAAGAAAATACTAGGTGATTCCCACGTTATACGCGGGATAAGATATTTATAATATTTTTTAAAAAATTAATAAATTAATTAAATATTTCTAAAAAATTTAATAGTATATTATTGTATAAATAATTGAAATCTAAAATT